>CM030833.1:10440880-10853380 GCA_018105865.1 Metaphire vulgaris | reverse complement strand
GAATAGACTGAGAGCTGATAATGCAATGTCTCTAACGCTTCGTAGCTATGAAGACGGATTTTCCTACACCCCCCCAAGCGGGGAAGGGGGTCACACCTCCCGGTTTGTGACAGACACTCTCTGACCCTACACCCCTTCCCAGGGGTGGTGTTGGCTATCACCAAAACAGACTGATGTTAAAACTGTTCATTTAAAATTCTAAAGAGGCAAATTCACCTCCAAATCCAGGGAAATTGAAATTTGAGCCACTATAACTGACTCGACAAAAATTAGAATGGACCGTATGAAAACGAAAGAGATGACAACGGAAATCATATTTTTGACTTGTATTTTCCTTTTTCAGAGAGCCAAGCATCGAACACCCGCCACTTCCCCACCCAATTCTTTTCCCTCTTGGGTCCAAGGAGTCTAGATAATGAAACACTGGACATTGACACATCCCTGCAATTGTGGGACACACACCCCAAACGCAAATTCCGGATCCGGCAAATGTTGACCCAAAATATCCAGAACCGGTATCCGGTGGAAAATACACACCCGGCCATTCCCTATTCCAGTGTTTCCCAAACTGTTGGTCGAGACCCAAAAGTGGGTTTTAGGGCTCAGTCTAATGGGTCGCGGGGTATCGCGAAATTAGATTCAAAAGTGTCATTTAAAAAAAACAATATCACAATGTGACAAGCTTTGAAAGTTGCAAGTTGGCTTAGGCTTTAATAAATTTATATGCCTGCAATCCTCCATACACGGCTTACATTAAAATGATTAGTGTTTTATTCAATTTTAGTTGACAATAGCCGTGCAGGGTCGCGGGATGCTACAAAGCTGCTGAAGTGGTATCAGTTTCAAAAGATTTAGGGAACCCTGTCCTATAGTACTTATAGCAATTAACCTTATTTCGCAATAACGCAAGGAAAGCGTATGTCGACCATTTTGCCCTGAAACTCAAATAACAATAAAGAATCTCTGTGATTTTTTCAAAAGGAACCTTACGGTTAAGCGATTTTGCCATACTCATAGGATCTTTAAGACGCGTAACAAAGGTATGTTCCTGACATTTTAAAAAAAGATAATTTTGAATAAATTTCACTATCAATTTCTCTTCTTTTGTCTTATTTGGCAAAATATGAATAATACTGCACAATATATATTTGTCATATTTTCATTCAAATTAAATCAGAGCTTTTGTTTTGCCATTTTTTCAAAACTCAGAAGATTGTTTTCAAATAACGTTCGCCAGATGGCCTAATGCATATTTTGATGTTTTAGAGTCGCGGCACGTTACAAAACCGCTGAAGTGGGCCGCGGTTCCAAAATGTTTGGGAAACCCTGCCCTATCCCAGAGATCTCGATCGGATGTGAGGGCTTCAAGGGAGCTGAAAGAGATGTTACGTTTCATCAGCGTGGCTTTTATGCGGCATTTTTGAAACGCTTACTGGGTGTGCTCCTGTTGCTCGCTGACCTTGCAGTTCACTGCTTAGAATGCGTCGTTGTAGGCGGTTTAATGGAAGTCGGATGGTGTGTTCTAACCACTGGAGTTGTCTTTTCAAAAGGCAGTATTCAACAGGAAGGCAACCAGCTCTGTGGCGGATGTCCACGTGAGGAACATTGTGTCGCCAACGAAGTCCACGAATTCCCGGATGCGGCGGCTTGTATGGGTTTAGGGTGAGATTAGCGTTGAAGAAAACTCGGCTTGAGAAGCGACCAAAAGCGGTCGATGAAAATATTAATAGGCTGCTGTATACTTCGCAGGTGAGGTTTACGTCAGTCGACGGAGTGCTGCTGAGGTAGATGAGTTGTGAGTCGTTGTGTGGTATATTGCCGTGGGCAATTAGAGGTGAATTCTGCTGAGCGGTCGAGGGCCCGAGTATCGCGCAAAGAGGCTGTTAGGTTTCTCCGAAGGCCGTCGACAGTGTGGCTGGGTAGAACGGCATTGTCTGCATATAACTGCAAGTCTAGGATTTACTCTTTGGAGAACGCTTTGGCTTTTGTTTGGGGTCTTCTGAGGTTGAACAGACTTCCGTCGATGCGATGTCTCCCATGGGATCACTGTCGTTTGGAGAATTGTTGACCGGGAGCAGCTAAAGTGACTCCTATACTAAAAGCAGGTTGAAGATCATGATTGCTGTGCGGTCTGTGCCCATGACCAACCTGAATTTTTCACGTCATCTGTGCACACAGCAGCTTGATTGAATTTGCTCCCTAGATAGACAAAGCAATTCACGTGCTCCAATTCATCGTCGTCTTGTCTATTATTTTGGTCTTCTTTGCATGAATTTCCATCTAAGCTTATAAACTCTTTTGCGGCTGATTCTAAACGTTTTGCTGGTTCTTGCAGCTGCTCAGCTTCTGATTTTGTCAGCGTATACGGTAAGTTGTTGATGAGTTTTCGGCCGATTCAAAACCCACCGCGATCAGTACTACAGTAGACGGCATGCAAGTTATTAGTAATCGCTTCGTTTGCCATCTTTAGGGAAGTAAGACCGATGTTTGTCACGTGATTATTCGTCTGTTTCTCTCCAGATTCGTATTCACCGATACGGAGCTATTCTAGTCGAGACCGAACGACTCTCATTCTGAATGTCACGGGGATAAATCAGAGGATGACAACATAGACGTACCGACTTAGGTCTTAGGAGATTTGGCTGACGGCGGATCATTAGTGACATTTCCTGGCGGAAATTTAAACAATCCTTCAGTCCCAGCTACGCTATGCAAATGCCCAGGTTCGCATTCTGCCTTTGAAGAAAGCAACAATTAAAAACCTTACGGAACCGTCTTACCGACTTGACAAGAAGAGGCAGCAGTAGTAAGTTGACTATATGCAATATATAATTAATAGATAAATGATTACTGAAACAGTCTTGAAATTAATAAGGCCATAGGACCTAAAGTTTTGACGATTATCAGTTTTTACTCAGTGAAATTGATGTGCGTGTTCTGAAATTCTTTCACAATAAGTACTTTTTCACAGACATGGGTCCATTTTAAAAATCCCAATCCAACCGAACCCATAATGATTCAGACCCTACCTAACCCACGAAAGCAATAGAGCTACCTGACTCAGCCCAAACTGATCCAACCCACCCTATTACATTAACATTTCTTAAACCGTGACTTATTTATGACCCAACCCACCATTAGCATCGAAATGTCTGACCCAAACCATATGTCCATGGCTGCTTTTACAGTTCTGCAAATGTATTTAATCATTGCTTTTCTGCCCTACACGTTTACGTCGTCATCACTGTGTGAAGTAAATAAGTAAGTAAGTGGTCTGACTCGTCTGAGATTTCCGATTCTACTCGCCCCGTTGCTTGCGGCACTTCTTATACAGCCGCAGGTGACCGCAAAAGCAATAAGTTAATATTCACGCAGGAGACTCGGCAGTGCACTAAGCAGTTTTGACTTCAAACTCTCATCCGAAGGAATCGCAGAGCAAACAGGAGGCAACAAAGTAGCAACGTAACGCAGTACAGTGTTCCATGCATTCGACCGATTGGCTGCAGCACAAGAGCACAGGAAGACTAAACATGGAACAGACGATCAAGGCCTACCTGCTGATGCATTTGAACGCCGCATATTATGACTCGATTCAAGGCAATGCACTTACATGCAGTCAATCTGAATTAGTATTTACCTTGCGGTGACTGCGAGGAAGTGAAATTTATGACCTACAGAAAAACCCCCTAATATTGCTGCGTCCCTAAAGACGTTTTATAAATTTTCAAATTTACGTTTATAAGAATTTTAGTTGCTCGAATTTTGAATACTGGTGGACAGTGATGTTAACAAGGACCGACCCCCCAAGGACGAGGATAAGGACAAGGACCGACCCCAAGGACGAGGATAAGGACAAGGAACCCCCAAGGACGAGGATAAGGACAAGGACCAACCTTCCAAGGACAAGGACAAGGAAGGACTTACCCTGCATCCATCACAGGACTGACCCCCAAGGACAAGGATGACAAGGACCAACTTCTGTCAGACAAAAAAAGTCAGAAAGGAAAAAACCAAACACAATTTTATGAATCACAAAATTAGAAAAGGAAAAAAGAATGTTGTAAAACATAGTTGATCAACAGCAATGCTGCGTTTCAAATGCGTTGACTTTGCCAAATGTTACTGCGCTTAAGAAATTGTCAAGTTTAATAATAGTAATAATAATAATAATAAACATTTATTTAATTAAATGAACAAAAGCTGATCAGTCATGCACACACAAGGTCTAATTTGAGACCACTTTGCGAAAACATCGTTTAGCCATTGGGCAACAAAGAATTCTGCTAAAGAATCAACTCCTCAACTGGTATTATAAAGGAAACAATGACTAAACATTTTATAAATCTTATAAATATAAAAATACTACTCTTACCTTGGAACATAATTATCAGTACAATTGAAAATGGTATACAAGTAATTTGTTACCAGGACTAAGTTACAAGGTCCAGGACAAGGACCGATCTGATAAGGACGAGGACCGTGAGCCCAAGGACAAGGATAAGGACGAGGACTGACTCCCCAAGGACGAGGACAAGGACAAGGACTTCAAATTGGTCCTAAGGAGTCCTAAGGACAAGGACCAGGACAAGGATTAACATCACTGCTGGTGGATAAATAATCATGAAGTATCCATCGCAGGACTCTCTGCTTGACACAATCGTGTATTTTATGTCACTTATAACAATGTACGGTCACACATTGATACAAGGCTGCCATTGGTTGCTTGAAATATACGTATAATAGTACGGAAACATTTATTTAATTTAAACAAATTCTGTTGCCAAATAATTGCACTATTTTAGCATTCAATGTACCTCAAATCTTATAATATTAAAATCCTTCCTCTGTATGTTTGTTGCCATCAAGCGTTCTGATTGGTTGGCTGTGTGAGCGTTCTGATTGGTTGGCTGTGTGATGTTCTCATTGGTTATCTTCAAGCGTTCTGATTGGTTGGCTGGGTGAGCGTTCTGATTGGTCGTTCTGGAATATTCGCCTCGAGCGAAGCGAGCCTGCACTGCGAGAGAAGCGAGCATTGCGCGATGTGGATAGATATTAGCATTACCCTGCACTGCGAGCGAAGCGAGCATCTTTCTTGTGCATAAGTTTGAGAATCGTTACATTTATAGGGTGGCTAATAGCCACTGGCTATGGCTGATGGTTAATATTATAACTTATATTACATGAACAAAATCAGCAACCGAGTCTTGATTGCAGAATCCAACGGTGTATAAAGACATTTAATTTTGAGAGCCTGGGCCGAGATAGACGGGGATGGTAACCACCATCCACCTCTTAGAAGAAGCTGTTGCGAAAAAAAGTTTAGGGGTGCGAAGGTTAAAGTCGAGAAAATACGAAGGCTCGTTCATTATCAACATATATTACCGGCTTCTGTTTATGTAAGCTCCAAATGTGACATGAGATAGGTTGGCTGAAATTGCAAAAGGATGGGAAAATAAATCAGATCTCGGTATCTTCTCATGAGATTACTAATGGCTTTGGTGCCATAATTAAGTCACCAAGATATTAGTTTCACGCGCTCGTATATTTTTCTTTATGTCTATGTGTTCGTTTTCGAACTACTTAATATGAAGCAAATGTAGTATGGTTTAATCCTGATATCGCAATAAATCAATTTGATTTAAAACAAAACGGTTAATGGCCTTTTAGGATCAATAATAAATATCTGCTTCTAGACATTCTCCGTATTTGTTTGTCTGTCTGCCTATCTGTCTTCGTAAGTGTTTCACTCTCACTCCACTTTACGGAGCTTTCTGTCTTTGAAATCGGGCGTGATGCCAAACAAATTTCGACAAAGTTCACCTCTCATCGGAAACAAAACAAATAGCTTGTTTTCTTTTCTCTTCGCTGAGTAGTAGTAGTAGTAGTAGCCAGAGGCGTCATTTGGGGGAGCTGGGGGGGGGGCACGGCCCTCCCAAGGAAATGAAAATATTAATTTCTAATGTATTAATGTGCAAAAAACAGGGACTCATTTGGAATTGGGGGGCATGTTTGTGTTATGTGCTTGATGTCGAGTAAAATCTGAAGTAGGCTAACTAATCGTAAAAAGGACTGACAAGCAAAAAAAAGGTCGTCAACTTTTTTGGAATCTCAAACTCGTCAGGTCGAAAAATCGCAAAAAATTGCAAGAAATTGAAAAATTACAAAAATTTTTTCTCGCCCCCCCCAAGAAAAGTGTGAAATGGCGCCACTGGTAGTAGCAGTAGTAGTAGTAGCAGCAGTAGCAACAGCAGCATCAGCGGCAGCAGCATCAGCAGCAGCAGTAGCAGTAGTAGTAGTAGTAGTAGTAATAGTAGTAGTAGTAGTAGTAGTAGTAGTAGTAGTAGTCGTAGTAGTAGTAGTAGTAGTAGGAGTAGTAGTAGTAAAATAATAATAATAATAATAATAATAATAATAATTTTTGGCGCATGCATCCTTTCCGTACCAAAAAAAGAAGAGGTAGCAGACATAATTTTGCGACTCGTATATTAAGAAAAATATTATTGTGTTCTCCGAAACTTTGTTTTCCAACGATGTCATGTTTATCGCGGAGAAAACTTCAGGTAACTTTGAAACCTCTTGAAGAAACTTTTCAAGGGATGAAAAACTGCAGCTGCCGTGTCTGCAAAGCTTGAAGAGGAGAATATTCTGGCGCCTTGAGAATTCTTTGTTCAGAAGACGAACCAGTTCTGCCAGACAGAGAAAGGCTGAGAGAGAGAGAGAGAGAGAGAGAGAGAGAGAGAGAGAGAGAGAGAGAGAGAGAGAGAGAGAGAGAGAGAGAGAGAGAGAGAGAGAGAGAGAGAGAGAGAGAGAGAGGGCTGATAAGAAAACCTCCAGAGCCACAGGCTAATGAATCAATGTCTTTACAAGAACTGTCTCAAACAATGAAAAATCCAGGCTTCACAGAATGATGTGCTTGAAGGCCATCCGTTGTTTTTGGCCAGGATCATCCGTATGGCCATGCAGACGGTAATCATCTGCAACACAACGTGCCTCGAGTACGGAGTTCAACGATCGGTGGCCGTGCTTTTCCGGTCGCTGCTGCTCGTGTCTCGAATGGACTTCCGTCTCACGTGAGGTCATCAACGACGCTGGAGACATTCAAGAAGCACCTTAAAACCGAGCTATTCATTAGATGCTATGGTGTAGTTTGACCACCTTTCTGTACTCATATAGGCAATTTCATTTCAATTCATTACTGTTTAATATTGTTATTGTTACGTGCCCTTGCAGTCGTTAGACATTATGTCACGTTAATCTTGTCGTTCTATAATAATAATAATAATAATAATAATAATAATAATAATAATAATAATAATAATAATAATAATAATAATAATAATAATGGGTCGCGAATAAAGTGGGTCGCAGGGCTCAACTAATAGCGCGAAATAATAAAAATCGTTAATAACCAATACCTCAATGTCACATTCTGTCTAACCGAGAAGTTTAGGAGTCGAGTTAGTAAGTGTTAGCGAGTCGCGAGTACTCGAGTAAAACCGGAAATAATGACAAACGTTACACGTCACATAATGCTTATTATTTGTGGCCCTCATTTAACAAAAAGCAGAACAACATACCATATCAATTTTCGGATATTCAAGCGTTTTCAAATTTAGTATAACAGAAGTTCAGAACAGAAACTAGGGCTCAAAAAAATATGAGTCTTCTACTGGACAACATCTTAACTAACTGGGGGAATAAAAATAACCTAAATAAGACTGCCTAATAATTATTTGTAACAAATAACGGTGTCGTTTTGAAATTCTTTGGTTATTCTTTATTTATCTATTCTATTCTTTGTTTAGTTATTCAATGAGTCACAAATTAGTCTTGAATTTGGAGTCGAGTTGTTACTCGAGTTACTCGGCGCAACCCTAGTCACAAGTCTTGAAAGTTGCACGTAGGTTTACACTGCTCCGTACACAGCTTATAATATTAAAATGATTAGTGTCTATCCAACTTCAGTTGGCAATAAGTTTGCCGGATCGCGGCATGTTACAAAGTCGCTGAAGTGAGTTGCACAGTTCCAAAACGTTTGGGAAACGCCGACCTATAGTACTTCTAGCAATTAACCTTATTTCGCAATAACGCAAGGAAAGCGTATGTCGACCATTTTGCTCTGAAACTCCAACAACAATAAGGAATCTCTAAGCTTGTCGTTCACACTGAAGGAACCTCGCGGTTAAGCGATTTTGCCATACTCATAGGATTTTTAAGACGCGTAACAAAGGTATGTTCCTGGAAAATTTTAAAAAGATAATTTTGAAAAATTTTCAATATCTGTTTCTCTCCTTTGTCTTATTTGGCAAAACTTTGAACAATTCTGGCCAGTATATAATACTGTATATTTGCCACACTTCTCCATTCTAATTGAATCAGAGCTTTTGTTTGGCATTTATTCAAAGCTCATAAGATTCTTTTCAGCTAACGTTCGCCAGATGGCCTAATGCATTTTTGATAATTATGGTCGCGGACACGTTACAAAACCGCTGAAGTGGGTCGCGGTTCCAAAATGTTTGGGAAACCCTGACTGATAAAATACAAAGAAACTGGCAAGACGTTACTTTCATCCTTGACGTCTTTAGTTAATCTCCTTTTGAAAGGCACCTGCCCAGAACCGGTGTCTCCGTGGCTGTTTGGAGGTAAGCTCATGACAGTTCAGAATAAGACAGGAGGTCTTCGGCCAATAGCCATCGGCTATTACTGGCGACGGCTTCTTCGAAATGCGCCAACAAATACGCCATTCGCCAACTTAGCAACTTCTTCGCGCCGAAACAACTCGGCGGATGTAGTCGAGGAGGATGCGAAGCTGCAGTGCGCGCAGCGAGGCGTTTCACCGACCAGATGCACGGTGGTGAAGTGCTAGTAAGGCTAGATTTCAGCAACGCTTTCAACAGTTTAAGCCGTGCAGGAGGATGCGCTCAGCCGTAGCTTCACATATACCGAACATCTATTCATATTGTCACCTGGCTTAGAGCACGACTTCGATTCTTCAATTCAGAGAATTTTCAATCACTTCCCAAAGAGGTGTGCAGCAAAGCGACCCACTGGGCCCCTTCTTTTGTTCCGTCTGCCACTACAGGAACTACTAGTGCATCTGAAATCCCCCTCCCCACTAGTAATTGGATACCTTGACGACACAAGCCTTCGAGGAACAAGAACTGTGTCAGCCAAGTAAGTGAGTAAGTAATAAAGTCAAGATTAGTGTGGTGACTAGTCGATAGACTGCGTGAACACATTACATAACTAAATAACTAGTCCTAAGTAGCCAAGATTTAAGACGTCCTTTAAAGGTGTCGAGTGGTGGAGACCTCTGAATGTCAGCGTGAAGTGTGCGTTCCAATCGCGCGCAGCAAGGATATAGGATAGTCTAGATGAAGAGGCAAGCATCATCGACCTCCTGAGCCCTGCATGAATACAGCCAAATTAGAAATTGTCTCAAAATCAGCAACAACATTATCACGTCCTCTGAATCTCTTCACTGTCACTTATCCTGACGACGCTTTTGCCTGCTAGGAACATCATTATCAACAGGCGCAGCTCCTGCGAATGCTTTGGAGGCAAGCTTCTGATTACTTTCAGCGGGATTTTCAAGTATGTCGCTTTTGGACAGACAGGAAGCGCTTATCATCCACCGAAGTTCGCTGGGCTTTCAACAAATGCTCTTCAATCTATGAACGGCTCCGAGTATGCAACATCCGCTACTTGAAAAATTCGACAGCATGCTTCGCGAATGTCTGTCATCCGTGTCGAACGTTTTGTTATCGGACTCTCAGTGGATGCAGGCTTCTCTTCCAATTAGACATGGAGGCTTCGGAATTCGACGTGTGTCACCCCTGGAATTCCCGGCCTTTCTGGCTTCCGCCGCTGGTTCAGCGTCACTACAGTTCGCCATTCTTCAAAGCACTTCGCTGTCAGAAGACGAGGTGCACTGTCATCGGCAAGCGCCGAACATAGATAAGCAACATCAGCACTCACAATATGGTACAATCCACTGATCGCAAAAGAACTCTCCAGCTTGTTCTCAAGCCACTCAAGTGATATCGACAGAGCCAGAATGAAGGCAGTAATATCTCCGCACTCAGGCGACTAACTCTTTGCGCTGCCTATTAGCAACTGGCCCTAGACTTGATAACGAATCAGTGCGTGTAGCGGCTGGTCTACGACGCATAGCTGTCCTTATGGAATTCTGGTTGAACGAGGTGGCCACCATGGTCTCTCCTGCCGACTAGGACCTGGTCAAATCGCCCGCCACTCCGCGCCTTTAGTAACGATATTTTATGTCGGTCACTGATAAAGGCCAGTTTTCCATCGTCAAAGGAACCTTCAGGCCCTTCAAGATCCGATGGAAAACGACCGGATGGCAAATGCGTTATTTGGGACGTTACAGTCGCAGACACTTTCGCTGCTTCCTACTGCCATCTGACAGCATCAACCGCAGGTGTTGCAGGCGACGAGCAGCCGGAAGGAAAATGGACAAATATCAGCAACTGTATGGTTCATATCTCTTCGTCCCTATGGCTCTGGAAACAATAGGTAAATCAACAAGGAAGGTCTCAACTTCCTAAATAAAATCGACAGTATCCTATCACGACAATCTACATGTAGTAATGAGAGAGATAAACCTTTTTTTTACAACGAATATCCGTGACACGTCAGACTAGAGATTTAACGCAGTCGCCTTCCGCGGAACTTTCACATAATAATAATAATAATAATAATAATAATAATAATAATAATAATAATAATAATAATAATAATAATTAATAATAATAATAATAATAACTATGCACTTTGTATCATTAATTTTAAGACACACAATTAGCAGTTGATGACATAAAACTTAGCAAAACTATGATTCCTAAACATCTGTGTTCTACCAGGCTTAGAAACCTGGAATATAACGGGTACGATGGAAGAGAGATTGATGAATGCGAAGACAACTGACTCCTAGGAATACTGAAAATCAGCTTCAAGGACGACATAACGAGTGAAGACGTTAGAGAAAGAACTCAGCAGATATATGCCAGTGGCACAATCAGACAAAAGAGACTGAAATTGTTAGGACTTATCCTTAGAATGGTAGAACAAAGACTCACAAAAATAATTCAGAGACACACACACCAACAGGCAGACGCACACGAGGAAGACAAAAACATGGTGGACTGACTGCATAGCAAAAGATCCTATAACCAGCACGGTTAGAAGTAAAGACAACAGAAAGAGAAAGAAAGACTCTAGCGAAACTTACAATGAACAGAAAGCGTTGGCAAGACATCGTTTCGACGTCAATAACTGGATGCAGCTGAAGACGACATCTCATGACCTTGATCAGTTGAAGACTTGATGGTGATCGAAAGACAATGTCAGACATTTCAGCCGGAGTAGAAAATTTACGAGGGAAGACTATGTAAGAAAAGCCAACCGATGGAGATGAGGCCTGCAAGCAAACAGTAAATCCGAAGATCTCTTAAGAGAAAAGCGAAAATAATTTCATGTTTTAGATCGGGGTAGCGGAAATGTCTCTCGTCACTATTCAGATTTAGTTCTACAGCTGTGTGTACACACTGGGTAATAAATCGACAATTATTTTTGGGTGGAAATGCCGTATGGATGATTTATTCTCTCAAGTACTGAGGCCTAATTCGCTGGATTTGTCGCCTGAAATCTCTTCCAGTTGACATCTAACTATCAAAGGCATAAGGTATTATACGTTGTACAATGTACATAAAGGTGATTGCGATAATAATGCCGAAGTAATATTATTGTCTTAGAACATTTGAAGAGAAAACATCAATTTGCATCAAATATGCATGCATATATGAGATTATGCATTATGAAAATAGTTAATATATAGGCTAGCATTATGAAAATAGCTATATATAGCTATTTTTAAATGTATATATTTTTATTTTATCATTTATATATATATATATATATGTGTGTGTGTGTGTGTGTATGCTCATGTATTTCAGCACTTCAGTATTTCTGTACGAATGTATGAATACATGTGAATATATGTATGCATGTCTGTCTGTCTGTATGCATGCATATATATGCAAGTATGTAAGTATGTGTGTATGCATATATATGCATGTCCGTCTGTCTGTATGTACATATACATTTATGTAAGTATATTGTATGTACATATGCATTTATGTAAGTATATAAGTGCGTGCGTATTTTTGTATGTGTATCTATATGTATTCATATATATCAGCCGACATAGCAGCTGCAACAAGTGCTGATTGCTGAGTCTCGAGATCTTTACGAAGCTTCGAATGAATATTTCTGCGATTGTATTTGTCTTCTCTTTTTCTGTGGACTGAGCTGTGAAGTGACTTGGAGCGTCTCTCATGCTTGGTCAATAACTTTTCGGCACGCGCCTGGATGGAACCAGGAATTTGTTTACAGGTCAGTATATATCTCTAAAACGGAAAACAGACACGACAGGTCATTCATTCATCATTCGTCCTTCATTCTTCCTTCGTTCCTTCAGAATTCATTTCTCGTTGTCCTTCTTTTTTGCTTTGTCTGTCTGTTTGTCTGCTTGTAGAACTGTCTGTTCGTCTGTCTTTCTCTGCTTCTGCATTTGCCGAATGTTCTGTCGAAACTTTTCCATTAACCCAATTCAGTTTTCAAAAGTTTTTTTTTCTTTTGAATTTTCTTTCTTTTGTTTGTTGCTAATTCTTTCTGTCCATTAAATCTTTTGCCTCCGGGTACATCAAACGAGGGTCCAGCGCCAGCAAAGCCTCTGCGTTTCTCTATTCTTTCTTTTATTTTAAAATCGCGCTAAGTTAGACCTGTCCTGATCCTCTCTTGCCTTCAAGTTTTCCAGCTGGCAAATGCATTTCTTACCTTGAACTTTCCAAGAATAGATTTGGGAACAGAGAACAGAGAAAAGATAAATTGCAGAGAACAAAGAACTGAGACCTATACTGTACTTTTTGCGAAACGTAATGATCTTCGCACACCGACTCTTCGCGCAGTCTCAATGGTTTAGATATATATACGGATCCTGTAGCAGGACAATAATTGCTGTCTGCCTAGAGGGCTGTTGTTACGGCGTTGTTTAAACCAGACTTAACAACTATTTTTAGCGTGCAATTGATCACGAATAATTGCGTAGACTGCAGATGTACAGCGAGAATGACCGATTGGCAGAAGGAGAAAATTATTCCGCCGCGGCTGCGCAAGACGAGGCTTGGCAGACTCCGTTTCGTCTTGGCTCTGCAGAGTTGACGAGAAAAAGTTCACCTGCTCTTTTTTCCAAGAGTAAGGAATGGGCTCCAATTAAAACTAACGAGCCATGACCTTGAAAATTTATTTATTTGGCAGAATCAATCTATGGCCTCCTGGGTTAAAAGGTCATCGGATCCGGGCTTCCTTCCTATTTAAACCGTATTCCAATCACGGTCCCTATGTAGACATACGCGTGCTTTATGGATCTAAACAAATTTTCAGAAAAGATTTGAGAGAAACGCTCGATAGAAGCATCGAGAAGCAATATACATCCTGTAGCACCTTATAAACAATTATATTATAGCATGTGTGCGTAAAGTATATAGGCCAACATGACGAATGAATTCCTATACAGCAGTTCAATTAAATGTTGCTTCCTTATTTCCTTAGCGGCGATGATAAAATAGTCAAAGAGAGCGAAAAGTCGAGGAGCGTAGAATGGATTTTCTTAGCCAGATTGGCTACTGGAGTACATGGCAGAGTCTGTTGTCTACATTTCATCTGAGAATTCGTCTGATTTCTTTGCATTTTAAAAGAACATATTGGCACGTTCCCAAGCACAGAATGATAATTCTGGCGATGATATAGTCAGTCGACGAGGGCCCTTGGCTTGAAATTAAACTGCTATAAGTCCTCATATAACGTTTACATTATCGTAAACCTCGTACTTATTATTTTATTCAAAGCATTCGACAAAATAACACTGAATCGGAAATAACTTCAATAGGTGACTAGAACCATGCAGGAGCGGATCAAGAAATTCAGTTGGGGGAGGGGGGCGTGACCCTGTGCTTCCTTTCTTAGATCCGCCTATGACTAGGGCTCCTGTTGAACGTCTACCAATACCGTCCACTGTGTGTGTGTGTGTGTGTGTGTGTGTGTGTGTGTGTGTGTGTGTGGCGCCGCCACCGGCTACGGCGGAGTTTGTCTATACTGTCTTCAACGCAGTAGCTTATAATATATGAAGATGCCGGAGGGTTGCAGAATCAGCAGTCGCTATCTTTAACAGCTGCTCTTAGTGAATTTTATATAGCGATAGTAATTTTATAGATCCCAAGCGTAATGTCTTGTTCAAAACTCTGTACTACATTTGTGCAGAGGGTGGGTAGGGTCATGCTTTCCAAATGAAGCTCGTCTGTTCAGAAAATCTGTTTTGTCCCCTGTTCCCCTCTCGGCGGGCCTGGACTCATATATGAACAACTTATCTCAAATCCACGTCGAGTATAAGAAGGAAATCTTTCAAAGCTGTAAGTTCAGAAGACTATCATCAGCGCTGTCCACTATAGACAATGAGATCTATCCAATTATATATGCGTACAATTATATATATATATATATATATATATATATATATATATATATATATATATATAGGCCTATGCAATCTTCTTCTTTATATAGGATATGCCTGTGTGGATCAGGCATATACAGTATTGATCAGGGGTATATTTAACCCCTTAACCGTGTATTTAACTGTAACTCAATGTAAAATGGACGGATATATCCTGGGATCCTCAGTTAAGGGGTTAAGGTTGAAACTAATAAATATGCTACACGAGTTTCGGAAGAAATTACAAGCAACTTATTAAAGAAGATGGCCGTCGGCTTGTCTTGAGGCTGGTGGTGGTCACCGGTTCTTGTCTGAGTTCTTCACATGAAGTCTCCGGCTTAGCTCTGGACTATCATTGGCGCTGTCCGCCGCTTCATCTGCAGGACCGATTTAATGACACGTAAGAGAGTCATCTCGACTCCGCTCTGCAACATCGAGTCATGACGCTCGCTGATGTGACTAGAAATTGACGCAATTGAAAAAGATTCGGACATCTGTAACTAATTCTTGGTCACGCATGACCGTTCACTTGAAATCTGGAAGGAAGAAAAATTAAACGAAACGCTTTCACTTCACTCTGTTTTAAAACTCTTTCGCCGCCATGCAATCGTATTTCTGTCAGTGTCGGGTCGACGTGCGCTTGGAAGATAATCCCAATACCTGCTCCATCGTCAGTCGATTGAGCAGAAGCCTCTGAGGCCAAGCGACGATCGCACGCCTTGGCGGCGTCGAGGTCTGTGGTAAATTTAGAATCCTAGCCTCTGTTCATTTTTCATTCTGTAAAATGAGTTTCAGCTGTGAAACTCACCGACTGCATGAAGCAGGGGCGTCTAAGCTGGCGCAGAGCGAATACGACGCCGCGTTTTCCAAAGTTCCACGTCGTTAATATTTGAGAAAGAAAGAAAAGCTGGGAGTTGGACTGTAGACATACGTGTGCCTACCTTGTCATAAGCGACAAACGAAACTCAGATATTCAGAATCGCAGAAGAAGAAGAAGAAGAAGAAGATGATGATGATGATGATGATGATGATGATGAAGATGATGAAGAGCAAAACTAGAACACATTTCAACCGTGTTAACGGCTTCGTCAATGCTGCCACATTCGTCTCTGGCAGGATAGACGACTCTCTTTTACGGATCCGACCTAACCGTTGAAGACACGCGGTGGACCGAAGACAGGCGTGCCATCACTCCCCCCTCTATATCCCCCGCGGAAATACTCGTCCAGTTGTCGTTCTCAATTCCAAATTTTCTGAAGTAACGTCGTCGAGTCTCTTCGCCAAATTACAACCGGTTGTTGACCGCAGCAAGACACAAAGTAAACGGAGCACTGGCGCGTCGATTCCGCCCCCACACCCACCCACCACCTCCCCATTAGCATCCATAACTCAATCACCACGACCTACACACGAATGTTACAGAACAAAATACTAGCATTTATATAGCAGCGCCTCTGCCGCCGCCGCTGCCGCCGCCGAGCACGCGTCGACGGTGCCGAGGAAAGCCCGAAGCCATCACATCGACATCACCAGATATTGTTTGGTCGTCATCGTCAACAGGGCAAGACTTACAGCGCCGATGTCACCGCCGAAGCAGTGGCGCCATATAAATTCTCCGGGTGCAACATTGACGACTGGTCGGACGCGAGGGCGGCGGATGCAGCAGCGCCGGTGTTTGATTATCGTGTTTCGTGTGAAACGTCGACATGTTTGATTGAATGATTACGGCCCACATGCGAGCTCTGCACTGCATGTGCTGAGTTACGATTACATTACCGGCACGAAGGAAATCGGTGTAGCAAGCAAGCGCTTCGGTAGATTCTTCTGCGTGACGCCTGCGTTCATCTCTCCGCAGAATCTACGCATATAGGTGTCGTGCTGTCGAAGTTATTATATATACGGCTCCAGCTAATTTTACAGGAGCGTTAAAATCGAGTTACAGTCGAGGGTATTATCAGAAACGGAATCAGCTGGTTAGACGCTTGGAGCTACAGCGCAGCTTCTGAGATTACGCGAAGCCAGAGTTTGAGTCTGGTTAGGGGATTTTCCCGAGAAGTGTACTTTCATTTTTTAAAACTTTTGTTCGTCGACAAAAATCTTAGACTCTTTGTCAGAGGCGTAGCGAGGGTATCGGGCGCCCCTGGGCATATGCCCCCTCCTGCCCCTCGCTACGCCTCTGCTCTGTCTGCTTTGAGCATCAAAGATTTAAAAAATGATTTAGTCAAACGTAGTAATACCAAAAGGCATTGTTCAGCGCACGGAAAGGCGGCGGCGGCACAGAGTCTTTCCGTTTTGTTTGTTATTTTCCACTGAACTCACTCCGCCCCTGGTTACGACAGGCGTCATGATTCAATGCAGCCGTGCATGTTGCTGCTTCGTCTCATCGCCAACATTAGCCTTGTATAGCTGGTCGCATCCTGCAGGCCCGTTCCGGCGAAATAATTATTTTACTTATTCGAAGAAGTCTGTTTAATTTCTCGCTGTATAATGCTGATAAAAATCCTGAGAATTTTCGTAAAGCACTGGGAACCTAGAAATGGTTCCGTCTTTCGTTCTGAATTCCTCGAATTACGTAGTCGAATGATTAACTAGCAACCGATCTACAGAAGGGTAGAATTTAACACGGTCTTTCGAAAATCCGGTGGATAAGAAATCAAATTCTATGTGGCGCTACTCGAAAGCTTGGCGCAGTGCAATAATAGATTCGTGGGATAATACGGATTTAATACAACGCTTATACATCGGACACAAAGCTCTGCGCTAACACAGGAGTTTGCATTCAATGTGGCGTCAGCGATGTCTAGCCCCAGTTGTCTTTGTCTTCGCTCTTTGCGATGCGCCTCGAACGATTGTAAAACGTCTTGAGGAGATCAATTTGAACGCGGAAGAAGAAGAAGGAGGAGGAGGAGGGGAGGAGGAGGATACTGTATGTCGAAGAGACAGAGAAAGCGCTGAAGAGGCTGGGAACGCCATTCGCCCATTGCTGAGGACTCAATGTCACTTGTAAATCTGTCGCAAGGGAATGATTGATTGATTGATTGAATATTTCATTAGAACCGTTCTTCTGATATTGGAAGAGAGGCGCCGATTCACAATAAAAGGAAATTCCTGTCATTTGTCTTCTGCTGCGATCAGTCGCCGCTATCACTACAGAGCATTGCTCCAATGCGCTTCTCAAAGTACAAATTATTAATCTCTCTCTGTCTTTCTATCTCCTTCTGTCTTTCTATCTCTCTGTCTTTATGCATATATATCTCTCTCTTTGTCTCTCTCTCGTTGTCTCTCTATCTCTTTGTCTCTCTGTGTGTCTGTCTGTCTGTCTGTCTGTCTCTTTCTCTCTCTCTCTCTCTCTCTCTCTCTCTCTCTCTCTCTCTCTACCGATCTCTCTGTCTATTGAAGCAATTTATCCTTTCACTTGTTCGTCAATATTTCGTTCATCCGTACACCCATCCATCCATCCATCCATCCATCCATCCCATACATCCATGACAATCTATGAGGCTAAAGGTTCACATGACCAATGCTTCGTTTCGATCAATGGAACCTTGCTAAAGGAAGATAAAGTTTTACCTGAAAATGGTTAATTATCAGAAAATTCACGTTAAATTCGCGTTCGAACGCATCGCTTCAGGCGTGTACGCTTCAACTCCTGTGGCAATTATGAAGCTCATTTCTGAGGTTCTGATTGATTTGTACGCCTTTTGTCGTCATCGGAGGAGAACGCGGAGGAATACAGAGTGGAGATTCTAACAAAAGCGCTCACATAAAGCATTCTCATCTGCGTAAATGTTCTTCTGTACGTGGCCTTCGACAGTTAAGCTTCTATCCATCGACTGATCCATCCACAAAATTATACACACTGGTGCAAAATTCCTATCCCGTCCATCCACCGGTCACTTCGTTCATCCATCCATCCATCGTTGAGATTTGCTATTTTATCTCACTCGCTCCTTCGTTCTGTCTGGAGAAAGATCCTTGGAATTCATCGCATGTCCTGGTCGCTGTTTCCTTTTGTCATTCATCGCAGTTTCCTCTATCTCTGCTCCTTTTTCTTTGAGTCTTGTCTCATTCCTGTAGTCGTTAATCGTCTCGATTTGTTACAAGAAACCAACCTCGCCCTTTCCACTTTCTTTTCCCCTCCCCGTGCCCTTCTATCTCTCCTCTTCCTTTCCATTCCATCTCTCTCTCTCTCCTTCACCTTACTCTATCATCACTTCCATTCTTCCACGGGCGTCCAGAGGGGTGCAATTGAACCCGCCTGGATAAGTTATGAAATTATGAACAAGTAAAATTACTAAAAAAGTAACAATTAGTCGTAATAACAATACACTATAGTAGGCCTACTACGTTAAAATATGGATTTATCTAAGAATTCATTGAACTTACTTTTAGCGCTAAAGTATTATAAGTCCAGTAAACCAAGACAACAGTACAGTACTTTTCGTTTCTTTCGTCGCATGACCCTGTTTTGCAACCCTGGAAAAATTTACGTGGACACCCGTGCCTTCGTCCCTCTTTCACCTTATTGCATCAGCTCTTTTCCTCCTATCCTAATTCTTTCCTGTATTTGATTCGCATCTGCAAGGATTAGGAACATGTGCTTGAATAATTATGAATTCTTAAGCAGTCAAGATGAATATAAGAACATGCATATGTCTAGATTCGCTTTATTCGTCTGCTTTCTCTCTCTTTTTTTCTCTTTCTCTCCCGTGTATCAATCAATCAATCAATCAATCAATCAATCAATCAATCAATCAATCAATCAATCAATCAATCAATCAATCGAACGTTGTCTTTTATTCGTTTAACTGTTTCCTTTCTTAGTTTCTACACTGTATATCAGAAATGCACAACCTGCAGCCCGCGACCCGGATCAACGTGTTCTGTCCGACCCTCGGAGCAAATTTAAACAACACAGAAAACTGGCCGGAGAACAGTAACCTGGTATGAAAATTATAAATCCACCTACTGTGCTACCCATATCCATTTGGCTAATAATAAAATGTGCGACCTACAGAATAACAATCGGATGGAATAAAGAGTTATAATAAACTAAAGTCAAAAGGATCGTCATAAAAGTTTTAATATTTCTATTGTTATTGCACTAGACATAGAATGTCTAAAAGCGAAGCTAAAACCGTAAGAATTATACAGAGCAACGACAGTTTTATGGCGAATGAGCACATTTGTGTTTCATGGATGCGTTTAATGACAAATAAGAGTGTTTAATTCGCTGCGAATCTCTTGGAGTTATGAGTTGGCATAGGCTATAGCCTATATCTGCGGACGACACTATGGAACGAAACATGACACTGCTTAGAGTCTATAGTGAATTTCAGGGTGATTAGACGAAAGCGAAAATTGATCAATCGACCGAATAATTTTTTACGAAGAAGTCGCATTTTCATAAATCTTTGTCAACAGATTTTTTTAATATTAAGGACTTGGCATTACAGTTGTGTGGACGTAGGACCTACTACTACGTATTACGTGAGCAATAATTATGAACCTCGTTAACAGTAAACTGGGGACAAGATTGACTGGTTTATATTTTGAAGATTGCGACAACTGAATTGGAACCAAGCATCGATAAATTAGTTCAGAGCATTCAGTCACAGCAGTCACACTAGAAATAGACCGTGTGTAAACTGATGAATCATACTGTATGCTGTAGAATCTTTGCGTCAAGCAGCAGTTCGTTGCAACATTTATTAAAGTTAATCTTGTTTGAGTTCCTGATTTATATAAAATATAATTATTAGAAATTATAGAACATGCATTTCTAGATAGCGATCCTCGAGTAATCTGAGAATGTTCAATTTGGCTCGTGTCCTAGAAAGGTTGTTTGCCCAAGCTCTATACTTTTCTGCTTCAAACACCTTTGATGCTTCTTTTCTGACAGCAGTTCCGATTCCTGTAGCATTGAGTTCTTAAACATGACTATTGAGACTTCTAAAAAGATATGAGTCTTTTCCTGAACCATTTCAATTTTTCTACCACCTTAAAGACGAAAGTTTCACAAAATCGGCCAAGTCTAAACCACAACTAAAACACAAAGGTCTTCTAACATGATCGTCAATTCGGCGAGCTTCTGCTGCTGCTGCTGCTGCAGCTGAGACAAACGAGCAAAGCAGTTGCAAGTCAGAAGATTCTCTGCTTTCAATTACCATGACGACGAGAGGAAGTGACGTCAATTTCCGTCCAGCTAAAGTCTCAAGAGATATACACTATACAGTTAAACGCGACTAATGTCAGACTCTGCTCAGAGTCCCCCAGACTCTTTCTCTCTCTCTCTCTCTCTCTCTCTCTCTCTCTCTCTTTCTTTCTTTCTCTGTTAGCTGAGGTAATGTCGTAAAGGGAAACAAGGCCCCCTCCTCCCACCGTTCCTATCCCTCAGTCAGGGACATCGTTGAACGCTCTTCCCAGAATGCATTTCCATCTTCATGCAATTCACCGATTATTTCAGGTCGCTCGACTCACCTGTCGTCTCCTCTGTCTTCCTCTGTCTTCCTCTGTCTTCCTCTGTCTTCCTCTGTCTTCCTCTGTCTTCCTCTGTCTTCCTCTGTCTTCCTCTGTCTTCCTCTGTCTTCCTCTGTCTTCCTCTGTCTTCCTCTGTCTTCCTCTGTCTTCCTCTGCAGCGCTCTTTCCCGTCTCGTGCGCATCGTCCGTCACTTCTGCTTTGCCAAGGGAAGACGTCTTCTAGATCGTGATGTCTTTCGTTTTTTTGATAGTATAGCAGTGGCGGCTCCACCGGGAGGCCAGGGGCCCGTGCCCCCTATTGAGCGCCTGACCCCCCAGTGCCCCCCCAGTTGGGACCCTATAATTAATGCTACATACATTAAACAACAAAGGGTTGGCCCCCCCAATGATTAGAAGTTGCCACCCCAACGGCCCCCCCACTTGCAAAATTCTAGAGCCGCCACTGTAGTATAGTACTGTTTTTCTGTTGTGTCTTCGTTCGGCATTTGCGTTTCTGACTTTTAGCCTACTTCTCTCCTCACTCAATCGGGTTCATCATCATCATCTCTCTTATTCTGAATTTCTCTGCAGTTCCTTTTCTCTTTAAACTCTCTCTGCATTTAGCCATGAGAAATTATTTCTTGTTTATTTTCAAGATCTCAGTTTGTCTCTGTCTTTTCCATCTTTCTTTTTGGTCATTCTCATTAGTTTGTGATCTTTGTGTGAATTTCTGTTTTTGTCTCTCAGTCTGTCTCTTAATCTCTAGAAATTGTTGTAGCTCTCTCCTCTTCTCTCTGCTCCTAGTTTCTATCTGAATATTTCCATTATGTTTTCTTTCCGTTCTACATTTCTTCTCTTCCTCTTCCTCTTTCTCTCTCTCTCACACACACACTCCTCGCGATCCCTCTCTGCTAATTTCCTCTCTAGGTATTTGCTTAGCAGGGCTCATCTCCCAACTGTACCTTTTTAACAAAGTGTCTGATATTTGCAGCAGATTATATCTCCGCAGAAGTATATCTTATCAATCCTTATCAATCCTTGGCGCAGTTCATTTCTAACCTGCCAGAGATTACATACCGACTCGGAAAAAGGTCGACCTTCAGCGGATAAATGCAACAGGACAGGAGCGGGTGCGCATAATTGCCATAATGAGTGACAATCTGCAGGCATGCCGCTAACTATGGAAGCGGATGAAAGAGACGGCGAACCGTTTGAAAGGAGAGCTAGTTGCCACTTACGAAAGCCATTTGGCCAAAATGTAGCAGCATCTTCAGCCGGTGTTAGTCTGCGGAAACACTGTAGATCTTCGTCACGTGATCAGATTCGCTTTTCTTCTCAAATGTCCAGAATCTGATGCCAAATCTTCGGCGCTTATGTCTCGAAAATGAGCTCCAAAACTACTTGGTGCTCAACAGGTGAGGTATTCTCCACCGAGCAGCGAAACGACCTCAAATGAAACTGTTTGTCCTTCACTGAAGATGTAAGAGCTTTTATTTGGAATAAAAATCAAATTTAATCAATTAATTAAAAATAATAATGGGCTAAATAAATGCAAACATAGAGATAGCAGAAGGGGCGCCATCTTGTGACCAGAGACAGAAGTGTTAAATTAGAGGTGAAGTCATCGGAGGCTGAATTTTAAATTGAAGCTTAAATAAAAAATGCCAAGTTGTTGTAACTTTGTGGATATAGCGGGAGAGAAGATGCCGTACAGAAGAGCTCAGCAGAAGATCAATTTCAGCAGATAATGACAGATAATATTTGACAGAAGATATATGAGTCCGGAACGGAATATAATATACAGTACAGACAGGGGCGTAGCGACGGGGGGGTATATCGGTATATATATATACCCTCAAAATCAGTCTACCTTAAAGTTTTTATGTGATTTATATGTGGTTATGTGTGGTTATATGTAGTTTATATGGTTTATAGTGAAGGTTTATACCCCCCAAACATTTATACCCCCCTCAATCATATTCCCGGCTACGCCCCTGAGTACTGCAGAGGCATCGCTTGAAAAGAAAATAGGTGCGTATTTAGCCCTTCTTCCAAGATGACGCTAACAAAATGATAAAATTTAAAATTAGAAAGCCTTTTGTCTCCTATTTGGTTAAAAGTAGGTTAGGAGTTAAGCTGCGAAGGCAAAACGTGAGTCTAGAGAAAGCAATGGCAACCTACTCTAGAGTCTATATTAATGGAGAAAGCCACCTGCGTGTCGCTGCTTGCCTAGTAACCGAAGATCAGCGCCGGACCCTACGATCGCCCGTTAGAGTATGGGTCTAACTTTACCTTTACCTAGAATATCAAACCCACCGCTTCTCCGAATTATATGATCTCGCATAATTTTAATACAAGTTTCTGTCTGTCGGTCTGTGCGTGTCGTGTGTGTGTGTATGTTTGTCTGCGTGCCTGTCTATGCGTCTCTATGTATGTCTGTCAGTGTCTGTGTGTCTGTCCGTCCGTCTGTCTGTCTGTCCGTCTGTCTGTATGTCTGTCTGTCTGTCTGTCCGTCCGTCTGTCTGTCTGTCTGTCCGTCTGTCTGTCTGTTTGTTTGTTTGTCTGGTATTTCCTTCCTGCAAAGTCAGTTGAACGCGATATGAGAGATGATAATTTTCGATAAACGTTGAAATCACTTAACCTGTCCACGAACCTCTTCAAATTTCCATTAGCAATCTGTTCTTAGACAGGTACACTCGGCATATGCCGCTTTAGTATATTATATTATCCTTATGAGATTTCGAGCAGAAAGCAAGCTAACAAGGCGATGATAAAAATTTAAAATATCAAATATTTTCCTATAATTTCGGAAAAACAATAGCTATGTTACTGCGCTTCATAAATCGTCAATAATAATAATAATAATCATAATAATAATAATAATAATAATAATAATAATAATAATAATAATAATAATAATAATAACAATAACAATAACAATAACTGAGAAATTGTTTTAATTACATTGTAATTAATATGATTATACATAACTTGTTTTTAGAGTTAATTCAACAAGAATATTGAAAAAATAGTGAATGAATATACTTCTCTATATCATCCATTATCAGTTATCAAGAAAAAAGTTAGTAAATCATCATTATTCAAAGCTATAGCTTTATAGAATTGTACTTGGTTTCCTATCACTACCTGTATCTGAGAGCTGCCCACGGTTTGACAATAACAATAATTGCATCTTAACGATAGACTTACAGGACACGGTGCTTGACATGGCTGCGTGACAATTAGACCCACCCATTTAGGTAACAGACAGTCAGTCAAAAGAGGAGAAAAACTTATTATTTAGGTGTAATAGGCATTGATACTTATCTAACTACTCATAACTGGTGGGTGACCCAAACAGCCTGTGATCTAAAACGTCCGTTGCCTAATTAGCCTACTCGGAGGAACCTGCCCCGTCGTAGCATATGCACTGATGGCAGAGCGTTGATAGCATATATCAGTATATCAGTGTATCAGTATATATGCTACTTGAAGGGGGAATATGTAGAAATTCCTGGTCACTGTTGACTGACTCCCCATCCCACTGATCTACTCTTACATAGCAAGAGAAGAAGTTTCATGCTGTCGTTGAATTATTTGACAAAATATTTAGCACAGTGAAAAAATTGACAATTCCTTCCCCACTAGTCTGATTTTTCCCCTCTCCCCATTGGTCTGACTCTCAAATACCATTCATTACCTGAGAAAACGAGATATCGTCCGCCCTGACCTGTATTACCCATCCTCCCCAAACTCTGTCAGTACTCCCTTTAACAGAAAACTAGGTGAATAGAATGAGTAAACACCTGTAACCGACCACGATATACTTGCATTTTATTTGATGTTTTTGTTGGAGTCTCTTATAATAATAATAATAATAATAATAATAATAATAATAATAATAATAATAATAATAATAATAATAATAATAATAATAATAATAATAATAATAATAATAATAATAATAATAATAATAATAATAATAATATTAAGGTTTAGAGTGGTCCAGTAGGGTCTGCCCTGTGTCAGAATCACTGTTGCACTCATATCCAGCTTGAGGTATCCAGGACCCGCACGCTTTTTGTCAAAATGCGAAATGGTAAATCAGCATTAATAAGCGCAACTGTGTGGCGACGTTGATTTTGTGATCTCACACAAAGCAGTCGAGGTTTGACGACGACAACTCGACAAGTGAACCAAGATCATCGACGCAGCACGACCGTTGTTAATATTATGGACTTCGACGGAACATTGTCTTCGACCTCCTCTGGGCCGCTCCCCGAGTATTGAATTGCGGGATTTGGTGAATTAAAAGGCGAATTGTACGCGCAGAGACTGATTTGCAAAACGTTAACTTAAGCAGCTATGAAAAGCTTAAAAGCTCTTCTACTGTTTTTACTGGACGCGGCTTCTTTCACCGGCTCTGGTAATCGCCAGAAACTAGGCCCCGGTGGTTTTAACGATCGTCGCAGTAAATAGCAGCCAGTCTAATTGCCTCCGTTGACGCAAATCGCAATGGACGGTCAAATGAAGCCATTGCCCTGTCCTTTAATCGTCGCTAATAGGGTGTATTTACTGGTGGAAGAGAAAAACAGTCGTCATCAGATTTTCTTCAGTTCAGTTGGTCTGTGACGAAGTAAAACGAGTAAATACGAGCCTTATTATCGTTGGCTATTAATTACTTTGCCTATATTTATTTTTGTCTATTTTCAATTGTTTGTCAATTTCAATGTTTTTGTCTTTAATGAACTGCTGGTCGACTCAACTTGTAAAATATGCATTTAAGAGACTGATTATTATTATTATTATTAGTAGTAGTAGTAGTAGTAGTAGTAGTAGTAGTAGTAGTAGTAGTAGTAGTAGTAGTAGTAGTAGTAGTAGTAGTAGTAGTAGTAGTAGTAGTAGTAGTAGTAGTAGTAGTAGTAGTAGTAGTAGTAGTAGTAGTAAAAGTAAGAGAAACTGAGAAAGATAGACTAAAAATTGGTGTATTTTATGTATGTATATATATGTGTGTGTGTGTGTGTTTGTGAGTGAGAGAGAGAGAGAGAGAGAGAGAGATCTTACGTCTACGCCTGGTACGCCAGTATTAGTTTTGCGATAGAGTGGTTTAATTTCCTTCAGTTTGCAAAGAACTAACCGCACTCCTGCGGGGAGACTAAGCTCAGAAAATTATTTGTTATATTTGACAATCTGAAATGTCGCTGACGAATCAAACAATGCCCCTGAACTTATCCAAAATGAACGCTGTTAAGACTGTCATCAATTTGTCGTAAAAATAAAGGAATATTCGCCAATTAAGTCTTTCTCCCTTCTTACAGAAAAGAAGTTTTCATATGATCTTTGCATAAGTTAGCGCCTATATGATAATTTAAATAGGCCTATATGAAAACTAGAAAGAGCGTAGGCCCCATAGACTGGAAGGGCTTCTTGAGCGCTCGCCCAATAGACGTTAATCTGCGCTTTCTCCAGGACTTTACCGTGCCTCCGCTTTCTATTTCTAAAATTTTGCTCTCTCTAAGTCAGAGTAAGGAAACTTCCCAATTTTAGCAACCTCTCAGTGGTGGCAAATATCCTACTTTAGAAATTTATGGTTTCCATCGCCATCTTTGATCTCGCAACCGATGCCACAGATGTACAGTAAGTTAATAGCATTCACCTCTTAAGTTAAATGGCTGTATGATAGTCAGTCAGCGTGTGAAAATTTTCATATCCCTAATTTCTACATTTTGACGTCCAAACTAAAAAAAAGATCAATTCCTGCAGCAGAAAACCTGGACACAGTTAGAAATGCTTAGAACTAGCATTGGTTTCTGTTAAAGCAATTCTTACCTGTGAAGCAAAATCTCAGAGCCAAACTCTTAAACTCTGTGACGACGGAGCTGATAATGACGACGACGACGACGACGACGACGATTATTTCGTTCATCTTAAATCTCAATGACAATCGTTAAAATCTCTACGTGGAGTGTCTTTAGCGTTAAAGTTCCACTGGGTCTGTGGAACATCCTAGCCGCGTTCAACTAACAGCAATGATAGCAGCGTTGAGAGCGTCCATTGGCATTCGTTGCCTGTGGATGGCGTTTTGTTCGCCACTCCGCACCGTCCACCAACCTGCCGCAGCAGAAACCAGCAGCTGTGCCATCGGTTCTTCGACTGCTTCTGCTAAGATCATCCGTTAGAATCGAACTGCGGCGGCGGCGGCGGCGGCGGTTACGGCAGCAGCAGCAGCAGCGCCTGCCGGCGGTGCGGTTGGCCGGTCGACCTCCCACTAAATTAAAAATAGGAGACTGGCTCCAGATTTGTAAAAGGTAGGTTTTTTCTATCAAATCAATGTAGGGTTGCTTTCTACCGGACTTACTGGGTGTCATTCGCCAGGTGAGGAGCCTACTTTAGGCGCAGATAAATACTAGACGATCGATCGATCGATCGATCGATCGATTGATTGATTGATTGATTGATTGATTGATTGATTGATTAGAACAACTTAAATCCGAATAAATGATGAGCTAAACGAAGCAGCCGCATCCTTGACTAAGCGTCTGTCTCATAGATTCTCAATGCATTAGAGCCTGTCAGCGAATACACCGTCCGTGGTCAGCAAAAGTTATGTAGCCTGTGTCTTAATTACGATTGACTACAGACTTAGCCAGCAACTGTCGAAGACAACGACGACGAAGTAAATAACAAAGGTGATGATGAAGATGTTGATGGTGGTGATGATGATGATGGTGATGATGATGATGATAATAATAATAATAATAATAATAATAATAATAAATCTTTAGTTTCTATAGCGGAACGCTGTGTACTGATCAGTATAATTATACTGTAATTATTGGAACTAACGCACCAACAGTCCAACACTCCAGAGCACAGGCCTAGACTGTTAGGTTGACGAGCCGCTTGGGTCTGGAGACCTAGCTCATCAATGTCAGTCATCATCATCATCATCAACATCATCATCATCATCATCATCATCATCATCATAATCATCATCATCATCATCATCATCAACAACAACAATATTGAGCCTCTTTGATATTGTAAGCCTAAGTTCTGATGACAATATTACTAATTTCAAACAAAGAGACTATAAGACTATAAGACAGGGAGTTACAACTGACTATCTCGCAATAGGATTATAAGAATCATTCTAGGATAGAGGTTTGCATCAAATTCAATGGCATGTCGCTAATAGCAACGATGGTCTAATGGTCTGTGCGCTGCCTAAATGTGGACAATTGGGCCTATTATTATTATTAGGATATTATTATTATTATTATTATTATTATTATTATTATTATTATTATTATTAACTTCTATAACGCCAGAGATATTGTGTATATTCCAGAAATCAAAAGTGACATCAAACGGGTGGCACAATTCCAAGGTAGTGCGGCGATTTAAGGGAAATTAAGGCTTGGTGCGAAGTGTTGCTCCCGTCTTACAGGTTCTCTGCCTTAACCTAAACTCTGAATTTCTAACAAATCTCTTCTTGTCTGACCCACCCCATGTACTGAAAAGTGCAGGCACTGAACACTTGTAGTAAAACATTTATTTTTCACCAACTTGCCTCTGTCAACTCGTGCCAGACATCGGCACACCGAAAGCTATTCAATGTCTGCCACGCGACCTACGGTTGCTTTATTACTCTTATGATGTTATAAAATTAAAAGGCTGCGCTTAGTCGAATACACTCAAAGTTCCAATTGAACCCAACTGGAACTCTTTTCAAGAGCGTGCAATCCGGAGTGTTTGGATGGAAAATGTTAAAGGTCTTTTTTAACGTCTAAAATCAAAAGCGCGTGACGATTTTAACGACTGCGCGGACTAGTGAACTCCAGCAGAGCACACATTTCGCGAAATTCGCGTCCAACCCTTACGGACTCTATATATAGACGCATAGCGCTACATAAATGGATAATCGCAGTCAACGCTTCTCGAAAGTCACGCTAGACTTATTTCCAGACGGCGTAAAGTGCATATGGACGATCGCCGTGAGGTGGTCCACTGGGTCATGAATTTCCAAGTCATACACAACGCCTCTGCGAAGTGTTTATTCTAGGCCTTCTCTGAGGGGAATTGCCCCCAGTTTTAAAATCCCCCCCCCCAATTTTTTATATGTTGGCTGGGGGAA
Organism: Metaphire vulgaris; assembly: GCA_018105865.1. NCBI lineage: Eukaryota > Metazoa > Annelida > Clitellata > Crassiclitellata > Megascolecidae > Metaphire > Metaphire vulgaris. Next base: position 10,824,212 of record CM030833.1, on the reverse strand, counting down.
TGGAAATCCCCCCAAGTGTGTAGACTCAGACCTTGTCCCCCCAAACATTACAAAATCCCCCCAGTGTCAAGGTGGCTAGAATAAACACTGCCTCTGCGAACATAAGGTCACCGGTCATCTTGCAGAATGGATTCCGTATTTCGAGAACAATACACCTAGGCCCTACGTCTACATCTGCGTATGGATGATTGGGTGTCAATGTCTGTGAATGCATAGGCTTAACCCTTTCCGGTCGTATGTCCCACTGGGTGGGACATCGTAATTTTCCCGTTCCGGTCCTATGTCCCACCACACGGGCCATCAGCTTTTTCAGTTCCTTTCTAGTCCTAAGTCCCACTGTGTGGGCCATAATGCATTAGGCTGTTCTAGAGTATTCTAATATCTATGTGCTATTTTTATATCACTGGGTTATTTCATTAGTTTCATTTTCATAAGTCAAAGTAATAAGAGCTTTGTTTATATGAAAACTTATCCGACAGAGGGTACTCCGGGTAGGAAGGCTATATCTCAACCAATTATAGTCCGATTTTCAAACTTTTTGATTTATTTAGTTCCACTTACATCCCCCTAAAACTTTGCCGCTGACTGAAGATAGGTTACCACTCAAAAAATTTAGCTGCCGAATTTTTTACATACAAAAATTGAATTTTTTGAGGGGGGCCCTTTTAGGCCCCAGGGGTGGACCCCCTTGCAAATATTTTAAATTTGTGCACGGATCGCTGGAAAGAGGAATAAAAATGCAAAGCAATGGTGTTTACCGCATCCTTCTAGCTTTACAATAGCCTGGGATATTGCTAGTTTCAAAAAAAAGAACAAACTGTTCGAACCGGCAACTTAGCCCCAAAATAATTGGACTACTGTGAGAAGGCACAAAAATTTAATAGGACCGGAAAGGGTTAATGGCCGTGAAATGATCTCACGGCTTCCGACCATAATTAACAACCAGGCGTACTACGTTCAGCGTACATCAATGCAGTATGTACGCACTGAGGGGGGAATGGTAGTTGGATTGAGGAAATTTTTGCGTACGGATGCGTACGGGGAGTGGGAGGGTCTCGAGCAGTGGTTAAAGTGGGCCGGGCCCGACCCCGGCACCTCTGTTATGGGCCACGGCACCTCATTGATCGGCCCCGACAAATATATCCCAGGCCCTGGGTTTTCACAGCGTAGGGCCCCAGCACTTCCAACCAGGGTTATTTCTAGGATTGCGAATTTGGGGGTGTCGGGAAAATCTGGGGTGTGGTTATTTTCTAGGATTCTAGGCTTGTGAATTTGGGGGTGTCGGAAAATTTGGGGGTGTCGGAGTTGGGAAGTCTCTACCGAAAAAGCCTGACGAGCAAAAAAGGCCATCCGATGATAAAAGTTGGGGGTGTCCTTCTCCATTTGGGGAAGGGAGGTTGTCCAGGGCTAATTAATATGCATTTTCTATGCGTACCATTGTCACATTACCAAATTTTTGGGGGTGTCGACCTCAAATTGGTGGTGTTGGAGGCGGGAGAGGGTGTTAGGTGTGTAAAAAATACCCCTGCTTCCAACAAACCACTTTAAACACTGGTCTCGAGTGAATGCGTACGTATGCGCAAATTTATAATATAGGGCCTAGGCTATATCTACCTACGTAACAATTTAAAAACGGCTCACGTAGAAGACTGGTCATTCGTACGCAAAAAGGCATATTTTCATGCCCCTCCCCTGTTGCACCCCGTACATTTTTGGGTCCCCTCTCAGTGGCGGCTCCACAGGGGCCCCGTGCCCCCTATTGAGTGCCTGGCCCCAGTGGCCCCTGTTGGGACCCTATACTCAATACTACATACCTAACAACAAATGGTTGGCCCCTCATGATTAGAAGTTGCCACCCCAACGTCCCCCCACTTGCCAAATCCTGGAGCCGCCACTTCCCCCTCCCATATGCGTACGCACAAATTAGCTGCTCTACCCCCACCCTGGTTGACAAATTAATTTTTAGCCATAGACACCCTCCCATAAATGTTCCCCCTCCGCCAGGTTTGCCGGCCAATTATTTGATAACCGTGTGAACAATTCTCGTAACCCTTTGGCCTTTGCTTGCCCATGAGAAAGCAATTGTGCTTAAATCTAATGTTTGTTTCCTATTACGCCAAGGGTAAGAACTAGAATTCAGTCGAGGATCGTAGGCTAGAAGTCAAATCGCTGACAAACTTTTTTCTCGTAAGAGCTACACGAAATAGGATTAGCTCTACTGTACTGTACAGTGTAATGAAATTCAAAATATGTAATAGAATGACTGAACCTTCTAAGAGAGGTTTCTGAATTCTGTCATGTGCTTTGTGGAATAAATTCTCAGAACCTTTCAACATTTGCCTGGAATTTGAAAATTTAAAATACGTAAACCAGAGTAGCTCAGTGCGGCATAATACAAAACACGAGTTTCGTGTTACCGAGAGAAAATTTCATTGCGCTGTTAGCAATGGCGAAGGCCAAGTCAGTCTCACTTTTTAAAAAGTTCAAATGAGATGCGGAAATTGGAGATTTTGCGTTAATGATGCAGCGGTTTTTAGCCGTCGTGGCATAAGATGCAGTGAACTTCATAGAAGTAGATTGCCATGAAACTTAACGTTACATCAATTTTCAGACGAGTGGCTTCGCCGATTGAAATTGCTGGAGTGAGCCTGAAACGTTGTTCAGCGTACATTTTGAGACGAAACTGGAGATCTAGCCCAGGCAAGACATATGGTGGGGCATTTAAGGGTACATGTATATGAACAGGTATTGCTTGACAACGCACTGCTTCCAGAGAGAGAGAGAGAGAGAGAGAGAGAGAGAGAGAGAGAGAGAGAGAGAGAGAGAGACCGACCGCTTCAGTGACAGCCGCGCTTAGCAAGCGTGGATTATTTAAAAACTTAGGTTCTTACTCTTAGGTGTCTTTCAACAGCTCTAAAAACCTGAAGTGAAATTTTTGTTCTTGTACAAAATTTTGTTTGGGTTTGGGGGGACACGTTCACCCTGTACTCCACCCCTAAATCCGCTTGTGCCTCAGAAATTAATGTCGCCTCCACCGGTCACATACAGTATACATTACTATATAACCTAACAACTTTAAAAAGAAGAGGCCCAATGACAGAGTCTCACAACCAGAGGAAGACTTACTGTATTTCTAAGGTCGGATTTTCATGAAACAAGATTCCTAGCCAGACACACGCCTCGATTTTTAACTTCAGTAGTTTATTACTGCAAAACAATCTGATTACAGTTACAACACAACATATTCCTGCCTTTTACGACAATTACCAGGTATTCAGGATCAGGCAGAACTTATAGCAGCCTAAAATAGCTGAAGGGCAGTCTAATGGAGTAATCTCAACAGGTCTCTAGAAAAGGAATACTTCCAAGCTATGCATACATGATACATACTGTACATGATACCTATAAAAAATCCTACAAGAAAACTAAATTAGTAATAGTAACTATAACTAAAATTTAAAACTTGTGAAGCAGAGAAGTAGACTCAAGTGCAGTGTGTGATATCAGTCTTTTTATTTCAACAAAGGTTAGAGCAAGAACCAGGACATCACACTATTCAACTTTTGCACACACAAAATTGAAGGCCTAAGAAAAACCCAACAAGTAAATTCACAAACAAGTAGCTCAAGAGTAAAACACAAATGTACTGCCATCAATCAATAAAACATACACAACTTTGCAATTTTCAAAATGAGGCAATTAAGGAAATATACAGAATTTACAAGACTTGAAATAGCTTGATGAATATACATACATATATATATATATATATATATATACACAGGGCTTTTTTGTGACGGTACGCGCCGGTACGGCGTACCGGAACCTTTTTCAAGGTGTGAAAAAAAAATGTTTTCTTGTGACTTTCCAGTTGTGATTTAGCTAAAAACTTTAAATACTTAATAAATGATATGCATCATTATGCTTCCAAAATCGCTTCTATGTTAAATTCTAGCCACAGACCACATAATAGTAATGGAAAAGTTAGGCAATCCACCGTGAGTACCGGCACCTATTTTCTTTACAAAAAAGCACTGTATATATATATACATATATATATATATATATGTATATATATATGTATATTCATACACATGCGGGCACACACATGCAAACACACACACACATATGCATATATGTGTACACACATGCATATATGTGTATAGCTTATAAGGAAGCAAAACTTATGGTGATCAATTTCAATTTGAACCAATTCACACAAAAATCTCAAATGTGTTTGTTTTGAATGTCATTTCTTGTAACAGTCACATAAAAAAGATTAAAGACTAATCATCAGTCCTTACTGACTCAGTGGCCTTTCCACCTCTTTCTGAAATCGCCTCTTTTATGTCTTCGTCTAGAGACAACAATGTTGAATGCGCTCTAAGTAAAAGATTGTGAAAATTCTTGGAGCTTGACTCCGCCTGATCTAAAATGCAATTCTGTTCAAGCAATTTCTTTTTTAGTTCTAAAATTTCAGATGACATTGTCTGAGTGACCAATTCTCTTGACCCGCAACTTGTCCGCAAATCATCTAAAACACGCACACACAGTAAGTGATCAATCATCAACTTTCAAGTGACATAATGTTATGGCTCGAAGAGAATAATTTCTAGTGTAAATGTTTCATTATTGTAAGATTTATACAATTGAGTGGAATTTCTGGGTTGATCAAAAAACTACTAGAAAATGGCTATTGGAATGATTGATCCAGTTGCATCAAGTAGGCCGCAAAAACTGAAAGACTGAAAAATCAAGAAATTTGAAGCCAAAACAAAAAGAGAAATGGATGAAAGCAGTACTGCTTTAGAAGTTTGAAATGAATCACAATTCAGAAAACAGTTCAAATGACCTTTGCAGTGATGTCAGTTACATGGAGAATGAGGAGACAGAAGAGGAAGATAGTGACAATCAATCCTGTTCTAGCAGTGGTCCACAGAATAGAAACCCATATCGAGAACTCTGCAGAGCTATTGATAGAGCAAAAGTCAGCAATCGGGATGCCTGTTTGATAGCAAATGTTGTCTTGAAAGATCTGGGATTGTTGTCATCTGAAAATGCTGTCATTGTACCAAAAAATAAATATGTGACCAGGCTCTAGTGGCACCAGTATTTCAAAACAACAGCTACCTTTTCACCCTGAGAATATCTTGTTGGCTGCTGTTGGTGCTGAGGATGAGAATATACGAAAATTTGCTTATGAAAAAAATGTCACTAGCTTGGCGTAATCACCAATCCAGTGGCAGAATTCCCTGTTTTGACAAGAAGAGTATTATAATAAACATCACATCAGAGTCCTACATCAACATGATTGGCTGGGAAGGGGTGGAATTTGACATCCCTCCACTCCTGCATGACATCGCTTCAGAAACCACTGACAATTATGCAAAAACAATTCTGCCATATTATAATTTATCCATGTCATACACAAGATGTGGAAAGAAACATCAAGGATGTTCCTGCAGTCTGCAACAAAGTTTAAAAGTTTATGGAGGACATGATTCATGCCATGGAGTTTTGATTCAGATGAAGAAATAAGTTCAGAGTTGCCAACTATAGAAAGCAAATCTGATTTCCTGCACTGACAGCTAAACTGCAGCACTGTTGCATACATAATTATGATTTTGTTTTTATTTGGTTAGTTTTGTTCAATTTAGAAGATGTTATGCTATGTTTGGCTCACAACATATCAGTAAGAATAATATAACTTGCTAAAACTTGTAATGTCAGACTGGGTCAGGCATAAATTTAGCAAAATTGACTTGCGTTCACAACAAAGTTGCTAGACATAAGTGACTCATATGAGAAATCTGCTTTTGAAAACTTATTTACTTTAATAGGGAGCACCGATTTCTGTTTGTCCAGGATGTGAATTCTAAAATATTTTACTTTTTGTCCCACCCTAATGCACAAACTAACCGAGTTCTTGCTGGAGTTCTTTAAGCTTCGTTTCCATATCGACTCTTGATTTCTCGCTGTTACTAAGATTAAGCATTAAGCTGTCTACGTCGACAAATGCGCCATTGTGCAAAATGACACTCTCTGCGGATGACCCTTCGCTGTTTTCTCTCTCCACTTCCATCCTCGGCCTCTTCTGAGCGGCTGGTTCAGTCCTGATGAGTAACTGAGAATTTCCTACAACAGAAGAAACACACCAGTGGTCAAACATGCAAATTCACATGCCTACAGCACTTAGCTCTAAACTTATACATTTTTGTATGGAAAACATCACAACCATATAGGTAACTGATATTGTATTATGAGCCCGAATCTTATACAAAGTTCTACAGGCTCGGGATTCAACCAATAGAAAAATTGTGAATCTGACAGTCATATCTGCAACAGCAATAACTGCAAACTTTGCTCGCATTTTAGTTTCTTATTTTAGTTATTACATACAATAAGGCCTATGAATAATAATGAAACTACTAGATAATGCTTCTTAATCAATCCATAAAAAATGAATTCAATGCAGCAATAATAGTCAGTTGACAAAATCATTTGTCTTCTTAAATTCGTGCTTGCTATTTATCCTCTGCCCCTTGAAAGTCCGACCTTCACCTCAATATGGTGAATGGGTGAACAGCGGAGAGTAGGAGACTGATTTATCTACTTCTTACAATTGCAATAAATGTAAAATTTTCCTTTTAGAAGTCTGCACCCATCTATTATGATTATATGGTCACCAGAAATAACAGCACTCAACAGCATATAAACACAAAAACAATCAAAATCTATCAATGATACAAATATGGAGCAGGCTTTACCTATAGCAAGTGTTCTGTCATCAACATTAGGTGCCACTACTGTCGCGTCAGTCTTCCTTTTCTCATTCTGTGGATTGTCGGTCAGTTTGCGGTAGTTAATAATATCCTTGCTGGCAAATCTGGACACCAGTTTTTTCACCTAATTGTAGAAAGCAGATCAGACATGAGCAGAGGCCAGATCAATAACTGACAAATCTAAATGCATTTAGCATTTAATTTTAATTATAATTATTGCTGCATCAGCAAGAATAGTGTGGTTGTTAAAATATTTCTTCTCCAGCATAAATATTCTTCATGCCTAAAATTCAAAATGCACAATAAATTATCTGTAAAATAACTGCAATAATGTTAGACACTGTAAATATAATGATAATTGTAAATATAATGATAATTCTCATTTGAATTTCTTGTGGAAGGGCATTGCCAAATGTTTTGCCAATTTTTACTTCACCTATACCAATCACACAATAGGAACTTTGCAGCTTTACTGGTAAACTTTAACATTTCACAGCAACAGAATTTCTTATGAAAGAGCATTACACAAAATCATTTATAGCCATTCCAATACATCGAAATGAGGCCAATAAGCGAATTCTCAAAAATCGTTTATAGAATTCCTAATCTAACAAAACATGAAGAGATATCAAAAGAAGAATGCACAAAGACTGCAGAAACTAGAAAAAGAAATATTCCAAATCAAATTTAAATATTTTTCTGCTCTTTATCTGTGAAGCCTTTTGAACCTGCACTTATAGAACTCAACTGCAAACAAAATGTCACCAGGAAAATGGGAGGAAATGCAGGGAAGAGCTGTTATAGTTTTCCAATCAAGCACAAGCTTTCCCTTGAGAGCTTCAATCATTTTACAGACAATGCTCTTGCAAAGACAGTCATGAAAGAGGATAATACACATAAGAACTTGAAACAACTGTCATACCATTACCAACATTGGATGCCTGATGTATTGGTCCAAAAAGTTCAAAATCGTCCATTCATTCTGCAGGAATTTGTACAATTTGCCAAAACTTAAAATACGGCTTCCACAAGTACTGCATTTCTAATCCTTGGGAGCTGATGGAAAAGACTAGGCTGTCACCCATTTTGCATGTAGAAATTTGTAAAAAGTCTATACCATATAAATTTTCCTTTGGATTGAGAGATGGATGCTTTATGAGTTGAAAATATTCAAGAATTTGCTGATATTATTTTATGGCAAAAATATTTCCTCATTGGACTGAGGTACTAGGGTCCCTAGAATCTCCAGTCTCTGTGCACATAAATATTTTACTTGAAAAGAAATGCTGTTATGAATGCTGAGTTAAAATAAATCTATCATTCAAATTTTGAGTATAAAAAAGCCACATAGCTGCTGTGAAGAGACATTTCCCTTAATCTCATGACAATTTACATTCAGGTCAACAGATACAATTTTCAAAGCTAAATTTCACTTCCAGATTCTCTACCTGACAACACAACCTAAGGGCATGACTGATGTCATATACAGAGGCATAGCTACCATATAGCAAGCATAAGCAAGGCACTAGGGCCCAGAAGAACTGGGGCCCTTTTTGACCACCAATGTAAAAAAGAAAGTAAATAATAACAACAGTAAATAATTAAAACACATTAAAATCAGTCTTAATCAGATAAATTTGGTAGGTATTAAATATGACTGCGCTACAAAAACAAAGCCGTTTTACAGTTTTCACTTTCCAGAATCCGACGACAGATGATGCGTTATTATTAAGTGTTAAAAATTTTTAAGCCTTAGTGCACTGTTTGTCACGTTGTGACTTTTTAAGTTGAAGGGGCCCATTAATAATTTTTGCATTAGGGCCTAAAAATCCTAGCTATGCCACTGGTCATATATGTTTAACAGCAAGGTACCAGTTTTCAGCTGATACTTATGTGAATTGTAGCATATAACTCTTGAACAGACAAATAGCCTAAAATCATAAGGAAGATCTTATAAACTGTTTTTTTCTAGAGTGCAAATGGCAACTCAAGAGGATATTTGTTGGTCTTGTCTGTTATGCATCTGTGTTGTCTTATGTTATCAGCATAAAATCTTACATTAAAAAACTAAACATGTTCAAATTCACCACAATATATCAATGCTCTTTTTCTGCAGAAGACCCCAATCTTCAAAGAGTTTTCAATCATAAAAGTTTCACAGAAATTGGTTTGTTTGTAAATAATTCATACCATACTAAATCAACTTGTAACACACAGCACACTGCAGACACATCCCAATTACAACACAATTTCAATTTTCATTTAATATTAAACTAAAAATTTCTCTATACATGGTTCTATGAAAAGATTTTAAAAAATAAAAGATTACATTTTAAAAAATCTTAGGAGACAAAATAACATAAGGAAAATTATTTGAACCTGTGCTCTGGAAAGTTGTAGTCCTAAGGTATACATGATTTCCTCTGCATCTCTGTCAACCAGGTATCCAGCATGTGATTGATCAAAATATACAAATGCCAAAAGCAGGTCGGGATGTGAAGTTATAAGCCTGATGCACTCATTTTTAGCAGTAAATCGAGTTGTCATTTTCCCTGTGGAAAAAGCCATCATAACAATTCTGAATACTAAAAAAAGTGTGCTGTATGCAAACAAGCATTATATTTGGTTGAAGGTTATGGTACTCCATTTTAAGCGATGGCAGAGAGAGAAAGCGAGAGAGAGAGAGAGAGAGAGAGAGAGAGAGAGAGAGAGAGAGAGAGAGAGAGAGAGAGAGAGAGAGAGAGAGAGAGAGAGAGAGAGAGTTGTTTTCACAGTTGTCGACTGACCATCGTATAACGTCTACACATAAGTTGCTTAACAATCAATTACGGAATCTCTACTCACTCTATTCAGAAACCCGATTAATCACAATCCTCAGGATTAATCGGGTTTCTGAATAGAGGTTTTGTATTAGATGTTTAAATGATTTAAGTAGATCTATTTTACCATTATGACAGTCTTATGGAACCCCTTTCAATTCAAGGCAATCTCTCCCTCCCTCCTTGCCACCCTCCCTGCCTCCCTCCTTCCTCTTTCCCCTCTCTGTCTATTTCTCCACGGTCAGCCATATTCAAGTGAAATAGGATTGTAATTAACCAAGTTACTGAATAGAGATTCAGTATTTGACTATGTTGGTGTGTCTTTCATATTGGGGTGTTTTATCCATAATTTTTCCACAAATCATCAAAACCTGCATCTTATAATTGGGTGCATCTAATATTCACAAAAATAAGGTAGATGCATCATTCAAAATCTCATTAAAAAATTCACTCAACTGTTCTGGTGTTTAAGTATTTAGTAATTATACCATGAGACAAACCTCTTTCATCTTTGGTGTCATCATTGACATCGTCCACCTGAAACAACAAATAAACTATGGAAACCATTCTTACCCAAGCAAACACACTAGTCCTACCTTCTAAAATATTCTGTGAACAAGGTTTTATAGACAAGATCTTAAAAATTATGTCCTTTAAGGAAATACTGCCTGTTTGATTTTCAGTACAAGACATGTGGACAATCTTTGGTATGCAGGCTTTTATGATGACCACATTGAAGAACAACCCAGTCTGCTGTTCCAGTGCATTCTACTGATTTACTCAGTCTTCTTGCATATGCCTTCTTTCACACCCAATCAACAGCATCAGGTTGAGCCTGATGCAAAGTTTCAAGTCCTCCTTTGAACCTGGTGAGGTGGCAGTCATTGACTATGTGGTTCATAGTCTGTCTGATACTGCAGGGGCAGTTCGGGTCATCTCTGGCTCCCCAGCGGTGGAGCATAGTGGCGCACCGGCCATGGCCTGTTCAATAGCAATTGAGATGGACCCAATCAGAGCATACTAGGTCAAAGACAGGTTGGCACTTGCTGGAGTCTGTGATGAGGTATTTGTTCTTTACCTCAGCAGACTGCAAGCTCTGTTTCCAAGAGTCTGGTACAGAGAAGTTCAGAAAGGGCGGGAAATCAGATTAGATGATGAGAAGGCGTTGGGCAAGGTGGTCGAAGATGTCTATCTACATATATTGGTAGGTCCGGTCGGGCATTAATGCAAACAGTGAGTATGGACACTGCAGTTTCACGACAGATAGCTGGCAGGGCGATGTTGCTAAGGACTCTGGTAGCTAGAGATTTTCTCATGAATATAAAGAAATACGCTCGGTGACTCCTTTTATTGTAATCTATTCTTAACCTGAGCAAATATCTCAATCCATCACAGATTTTATGTGACAAACAAATATGCCAAATCTAGTACAAGGGATGACGTCTAAATCACAAGGGTACAATTGCTTAAGAAAGAGGCTGCCAGAGTTCCTTTGAAAACAGAGTATACATTTTATTCATTATTGCAATGTCTCTGCCATTTTTGGATGCTGCAAAATGTCATTAAATTTCCTCAAATGATACACTTGCCAGCTTTAAAGATAAGAGCAAATAAAGGATTTATTTCCCACCTGAGCAATGGAAATATTTCCTGGTAACATTTTGCTGCAGCTTAACAACCAGCAATGGTTATACAACAGTAAAAACTTTCAAGAATTGTACAAACACTGGTAATCAGTAATCAGAGATAATGATGCCAAACTCCTTCAAACTTTGATAACAAAAATACTGTTTCCAATTTTCAATCCTTTTGACACTTTTACCAGCTTTATGCAAATTTTTAATTTCTGTGATTGTGCATACCATTTTTCTCCCGGAGCCAACAGTCAAAATGAAGGTCGCTGCCACATTTGGATCCAATTATTCTTTTCCCCTTGAATTTTCAGTAATGCATGTCATTCCTACTGTGTTTTAGATAAAACTGCCAATGAAATTCAAAAACAATTCTGCATACTAATATTGATAAATAATTAATAGAATAAGAAAAATTGATAGCAGCTGAAATTACCTGATCAACACAAGAAACATCATCTTCTACTTTCCCATCATCGTCCGCTTCCAGACTTTGGCCTTTGTCTGAATTCTGAGTAAGTTCAAAACTTATTTTGTTGTCCTCTACTCTCATTGCTTTTGTGTCCCTAGCATGTTCAGAATTTGCAGATTCTTCAGGTTCTTTCAGAGAATACGCTGTTTCGCTTTTCATACGATCATTGATTACTTTACTGTCCTCATTTTTGTTACTGCCCTTAGTCCTGGCCTTATCTTTATGATCATCTCGATCTCTCCTTTCATCCTCTGCAATCTCTGGAGCTGATACAAAATGTTTGTAGATTCGAAAACCGAAATCCCTCATAAGCATTTCATTAAACATTTCCGCAAAAAGTGACACCTACAATAATAACAATGGCAAGAACAGATCTTCTACAACCACAATTTCCTATAGTGATTTATAATGAATATTCATTTCTGCATAATATGATATGGTTCTTTCTCCTACTTCAAACCTTCAGATTAACTCTTACAAAGTGAATCAAATGCTCACAGAAAACCAACCAACAAGCAGCCTTTTCTTTTGGTGGTAAATCAAAAAGTCTAAAACTTTGGCATAAAATGCGCTTTCTAATGCTGAATGTACAAAAATTCATGCAATTCAAACAAAATCCCTTATAACAGCTTTTAAGTCCATCAAGAGCAATTAATGCTACTCTGTTCAAAGATCTGAAATTATAACATTCTACAAAGACATCAAAAAATTTAATTTTATTACGAATTTTCATTTTGCTAACACACAACACACACGAGAGTTGCACAGAAGCAGCTTTGCTGAGCTTGGTAAAGAGAGAATGGGATGTGGATTTAATCTGGATCTTTTTGTCAATAGTTATAATGGTCAAAATGAAGCCAATAAGCAGTTTCAAAAATCTTTGTAGAACTCTTGATCTAACAAAACATGAAGAGAGATATCAAAAGGGAATAGAAGAAGACTACAGAGTAGGGAATAATTTTTTTTGCATGCTTTGCTAAATTTCAAAAGAAAACAATGGGGGATAAATGATGACCTCTTTTTTTCTTTTCCTGCTTCTCAGCTTTGAGCAAAAAGTGATGTGTGCAAGATAAATTAGAAGAAACATTAGGAATTTTTGCATAATTCCTGGAAATATTTTAGATATGCTAAAATCAATAATTTCATTGTATCTGGGAAATAGTTATCCTTGAGTAAAATAACAACTTGCCAAAAATCCAAAATGTTATTATTTCTTACTTCAAACACATGTTCTTTGTTATCTTCTGGCCGATAATCAAGAAGAAGGCTCAATGACATCACAGTGCATTCAAATTTTCCACTCTTTGCTATAGGAGACGGATGAACCAAGATGGCAGGATTGTCTGGCAGTGTGTACTGGCGTATTAGAGCTTCTCGTTCTCTCTCCTTCTGTCTCTGCTTATCATCTTCCTGCAAAAATTATCAACTCTGAATTAGCTATAAAATAAGTGAAAAAATTAAAAAATTATTGACTAAAAATGCAACTATTGACTAAAAAATGCAACTATTGCAATGTGCTCTACTCTTGATTGCTTAAGTCCTAAGATCTAGCTCTCAGCTCTGCAGATTGTGGGAATGTTATGCAGTTCCCCATTAGTCAAACATCTAAGATTCTACAATCTACATGTATATAGAAAGTCCTCAATAATTTCCACTTTGTGCTGCCAATGCAAGAATTATTTACATATGCTGCACTCTAAGGCCAGACTACCTCTTGCTTCACTAACCATGCTATCTCAACTACTGTGACATCACTTCTTTGCCAAGCAACTCCTAAGTCAGGAGAACCATTGAGTAAAAATTATGCTACTACAAATATTTTGCTATTAAATTACAAACCTTTACGATATTCAAACAGTTTAAATAGATCTGGCAATGGTATTTGCCAATGGCAATTTCAAATAGTTACAACATTCGATTAATTCAATCCTTTGCAAAATTTCTGTCACCTCGATGTCCATCCTTCCATTGTCATCTTCATCTTTATTTTTGTCCTTGAAACAAATTCGTTAAATGTATTTTTAACAAATTAAAGCAAATCAATTTTTAGAAATTTAAACTGTAAACATGCCCTGTGGATGACAAAAAATCACTTTTTTTCTTCCTTATAATTAGTGTTACAGAATAACCCTGTTATAATGGACTCACTTATAAAGGAATATCATCAATAACAGATGGGGTCTGCTGATTCCAGCCAAGTGTCTTTATAAACATGCAGAAAGAGCATCAGATATAGTAGACTCACATATAATGGAATTTTGTCTATAACAGACAATCATTCATGGATGATTTGGTACCCAGTCACTTTAAGCTGTAGTTTTGTTAAGTTACAACAGACAGACAGGCTATCCCTACAAGTTGTTCTGTGTGCCAGTCATATCCAGTGCAGATATGCACTCGGAATGATTAACCCTGTTGCCCTGCAAAGCCGCAAAAGCGACTTTTGCTACCGATACCAGTCCCCGTAAGGCCGCTTTGGGGTTTCTGCGTCTTTTCCTAATCCCCGCATGGCCGGTTTTGATTTTCTTCATGGTATTAAATATTCTATGCTGGAAATAAACACAGTTCAATTCTAAGGAAACTGGTGAAAACATTTTTTTCTATGTTTACATTTGCTCAAGATATTTGAGTTTATGTGGGAGCCCCAAACAACCCCATAATTTTCCCCAGGAGCCTAGGGGACAGGGAACAGACGCACAGGAGCCATAGGGGCGAAAGGGTTAACAGTGATGCTCTATACATGGTGTTTCATTAAATTGGGACCGCTTTGCATTTTGATTACAACGTTTCCTGATGTAGGCCAAATTTAATGAAACTTATATCACTGTGCTTACCAGAAAATTTGCATTTTGAAAGCCAGGCATCACCTAGTCATCCTTCTTCAGTGTTCAGGTAATTCAAATGTTATTTATTTACTGTTTTGTGGAGTTATTACCAAGAAATGCACACAAGAAATTGATACCATACAAGAGTTAATAAAAATGAACCTATAGAAATAAAGAGCTGGTCAAACCTCTTCCAGACACTTGTTTTCTATTTCTTCTGTCTCTTTCTCTTCTTCGCTACGGAGAGCTTTCATCAGACGTGCAATGAGCTGTGACTTCAGTCCCTTTGAACTAAGATTTCGACATTCAAGTTCTTCACGTAAATCAGTCAACTGAAAGATACAAATACATATAAAATTCATGAATCAGCAAGTCCTGAATATTCATCATACCAAAAGCTACAACAAAACATTATACATGTCAATGCCTTAAACAATGTAATGCATTTCTGTAACATCTTCATTAAGTAATAACTCCATCACTGTCATGTTCACAAATTTACTACCAAAAACACTATACAATTCAATAACTAAAATAAAATTTGAAACTTCACAGTAGGTCACTAAAACTAATAATTACAATGGCATACAAATTTTCAAAAGTTGCCTGGTTCAGAAATTAAATGCACCACATCTCAGAGAGATTTTGATGTGCTGAATTCTAGTATGACAATGATATATACTCAATTGGCCCCAATTGAGTACCGGTATATTTCATTGTCATACTTGAATTGAATCCAGTCTCTATGATAATGAAGGGCATTTGTATTAGTATGGTGAGCATTATGCAGGTAATGCAAGAGAATTTCAGTCATAACTTTTAGACATTATTCTTTCAGCAAACTTAAAATTTCACATATTCATTTATGTAAATGTTCTAAAATTTATTAAGAAGAAACATAGCAGTAATTATGTTGACACCAAAAATGTCTAAACACTGTTGAGAATTATTAACTAATTGCACCACATAACATTTTGTCCTCAGTCACTGGCCACCCAGTTCTGCTTTGCTTGTCTTTTGTATTTCAGCGCTGGACTATCTCAAGTCACTGCCCAGCAGTAGTCTGCAAGCATTGATGGGCTCCTGTCACCCTCGATAACTTTTTCCCATAGCCGCAATATCCTGGTGAAATCACTCCCCATGTTCATCGCTGAGTGCTCTGCAGCCTGGTGGAAAGATATCTAGATGATTGTCCAAGAACTGAATCTTTAAAGACAAGTTGCAGCCAAACTTTTGCACTCTTGCTAGCAGATATGCAAATTACAGTAATACACATTACACACATGCATAAAAAGGGATAATGTAACACATGTAATAACCTTCATTGTTTTAGGATCTAAATCTGAATGGTGTGTAGGGTCTCTTTTCTCGTTTCGAGTATCTTTTTCTGTTTCCACTTCTTCCTCCTGTAACAAATCACAGGCATTGCTTTACTCTTTTAAACAGACACACATGCATGCACTCACACACAAACACACACACACATAAACACTCAGTCCATAACCACTGCCCCTCATTCAGAATTTTTAACTTGTCAATATCTTTTTGCATTTTTGCAAATGCTGGTGAATTTGCTAATCTCTTATTTCATGTTTCAAGCTCTATGGGAAATATGCTTTCCATTAATTATTTGTTATGCCATATCAAAGTTTTCTGGTAACCAGTATGATATTCTGTATGATTTTATGATTTACTATTGCAACAGATTTTGAAATATTGTATTATCATCTTGCAGGAAGTTTTTTTACATGAATGGAAAGTTGCTACCTTATACTTTCATGTAAGAATTGTTGACTTAAATGATGACAAAAGGTAGCATGTAATTGTGTATAGCAATGTTTTGAATGGAAATTAGATTTAATGACCTGCTCAAAGGAAAGAAGGTACAATATCATTTACAGAATCTCAGTGAAAATGCAAAATACCAAAAAACAGTAAGTGCATCAGTTATATACTATTATAAGCTTTAAAGGATGTGTGCAGTTGCAAATGTTTACATACTTAAGACACAAATATGGTCTTAGAAATCTATCAGCAAAAGCATGACAGTTATTTTGAAAAAAGCAACAAGAACCTCTAAAAATCCTAAATATCAAATGTGCAATCCTGGGATAGGTCCCAGTAATAACTCATCAACCCATTTGTTACAGAATCTTGGAGTAGTGAATTTTTGACAATTCTTCATAAGTCACTCGTATTCACTACAGAGGAATAAAGTATAACCGGAAGGTTTATAGTAAACGTATACCAGTCTGATGAAGTATTTGCAAATCCTCAGTCTCCTAGGCAAAGGTCCCATAAGGAGAGGGTCAACAAGCTGAGTGGAAGCTCTCTCTCTACAGTGCTTAATTGATAAATAATTGTAAAAACATGAAACCATTAAATTTAATTCTCAAGTTTCTCTGAAAATCAAATTCTGACTAACCCAATTAAATATCCCCATTTAATGCTCAAATTGGCAAACCATAGTCTTGGTCTCTAGATTTAACAACAAAGCATTGATTTTTCCCAAAAAACTTCATTATTTACATTTGAATTATACTCAGCAATACCTTTAATAATAATTTAACATTTGAAACTAAACTATAATAATTGCTCTAACACCAGCACCCCCATTCATTTTGATGAAATCATTGCCATCTTTCATTCTACCACTCGTCAATAAGCAATAACAACCGCACATTCGCCGTCATCATTATCATCTCATCATCATTATTTACAATCTACATTACCAAAGTCACATAAAATATAACTCACTATAACATTACTGCCTAACTTTTAAAACTTAATATAGATGAGACAGGATATTTCAGCCACCCCCACATACTACAAAATGGCATTACAACAAACCCAAGTAATGTCAGGTTATATGTCTTCTGCATGAAATCAGACAAGTCACCATAATTAGGAATACTAAAAGTACCTTATTTTCACTCATATAACATATTGCATGTGCTATACCCATTCTAAAACCAAATATAACCCCATTTGTAGCACATTATGCAAGGGTACATGTTAGTACAAATGTGCAATATATGAGTGCAAATATAGTACGAAACATACATCGTGACACTCTCATCAGGTTTGTTCCCCACTTTAAGTAATGCCATTTAAAAATGTACTTAAACGCCCATATAATATCCACATAAAACTCCTATAGGTAATTATAACCAAGAAATTTTTAAAATATAGTACAAATGTATATACAATATAAAGTAGCCAAAGAACTAGCAAGATAGACAACAGAAATATATTTTCAGTTATAGAAAATGAGGCTTTAGTGAGTATTGGATTTGCATTGCATGGCAAGGCAGAGAAAGGCATCACAATTGTGCATCCAAAATTGCTTAGGCTCATTCAAATCTAATCTGTTATCCATAGCAGACATAATTAGATTATTAAGTTATTGATAAAGTAACTGTAATTTTGATTTACAGACATTTTGTGGAAAACAGAATATATTTTCAAAGTTATAACTGAGGTTTCAGCATACACCAGAATTGAATTTCAGGAGAAGATAGAGGAAGGCAACACAATTGCAAATCTATAATTACCTAGATCCTAAGTTCACACATAACTAATCTCTCAAAATCACACATCTATAATCCCGAAAATTAACTGATCAAATAATTTTAATCTGTAAACATTCTGGTCAAAAGAAATTCAAACAGGAAGTATTTTTTTAATATTAAGCATAATAAAGTTTTAAATTTCTCTTTCCATCAAACATGCATAACATTAGCAA
Source organism: Metaphire vulgaris (assembly GCA_018105865.1). NCBI lineage: Eukaryota > Metazoa > Annelida > Clitellata > Crassiclitellata > Megascolecidae > Metaphire > Metaphire vulgaris. Next base: position 10,805,938 of record CM030833.1, on the reverse strand, counting down.
CTGGAAAACACTTGAATCCCAACATTAAACCAGCTCATATCACTCAATAATAAAAACAAAAATGCTACCAAGTTTGCTTACAATTTTATTAACCAATTTCAATTGAACTTCCAATTCCAAAAATAAATTATTTTTAATTTAATAAAACAATACAAAATCTAAATTAATTCTAGGTTGTAAAATAAATAACTTGATTTTAAATTTGTGAAAACAAACTGCAATTTGAAGCTAATCAAAAATTTGATAAAAGCATCTCTTCAGAGTAATTTTAGAGTATTTACTAATTGCACCAAAAGATTTTAAAGAAAGCAGCAAGTAATATGTAAAGTAATCAGAATGGTTAGAGTCTTCATCAGATTCTGCAGACCAATTCAAGTACCAAACAGAATAAAAGAAACTCCAACCGTTACTTTGCATCCGAGCACCTACAAATGAGAATTTGAAGCCAAGATAAAGCACTAAAATACAAGTTTACAAAAAACACGAAAGATTTACATAAACAGCGAAACAATAAATACAAATCCACAGAACCATAAACAAAAATATTACGTCAATACATCAATACCACATCTATGTACATGTAACACACACACACACACACACACACACACATATTAGGGCTGGTACTGATTAAAAGTTTCTTGTTCAATTACCGGTAATCGGAAATTTTTTAATAGATTAATTTTTATTAATAATTATAATTAAACATAGCTTTTTGTTGATCTGCTTATATTGCAACACTGCATTGGTCTACTTGCTTACTGCAGTTAGCTTAAAAACAAAATGCTTGCTCAACTTTCCACTTTAATGCTTAACTGCAACATTTCTTTCATTACTTGCCATTGTTGTTTGCTGTCTGAATGGAAAATAAATCTAGTAAGCTAAACAGTATTCAAGTAATAAGCAATCAAAATACTACATAACTACTTAAAAATTAATCGATTAAAGAAAATGTAATCGATTAAAAATTTTAACGATTAATCGATTAATTAATCGTTAATTTCCGCAGCCCTAATAAATAAATAAATAAATAAATAAATAAATAAAAAAATATATATATATATATATATATATATAACACAAAAGCAAATACAATGCAAACAAATGTACAATCATAAACATAGCCAGGATGTTTCTTAAAATGCATTAATGAAAATATATCTAGATTATTTCACAATTATCCTGAGACCCTTTTCATTCATCAGCCTAAATTCTTTTTTCTCTAAATTTTCCATGCATGTGCTCTGAAAATCAATAAATTTCCATTAAAAAATATATCCATTCCAGTGCAAGGGATGCATTAGAAACTGTTTGTTGCTTTTATCGTAATCATCAAAGCAATTACCACTGATATGACCCTCCTTATGGACATTAACTGACCCCTTGCATCTTCCTGGCAAGGTGCATAATGTACATCTTACATACATAAATATACAGTACTTTTTCATATGTCATATTTTACAAGTTTTACAAAGACACAAACTCAACATTGGTTATCAAAAAGACATCAATAGAGCATGTAAACTTCACAGCACAGTGGAAAACATCAAGACATACACATATAAAAGTACACAAATTGCAAATATTATACAAAGTGTTGAACAAGAACACATTTACATTCACTCTTTTTACCAACATTGGTGACAGAACACACAGCGTCGACAACAAACAGATTCCATAAAACAGCTATTTATGAATAAATCGGTGTGCCTTAGGCTCAAGTCTGAACTCCTCTGTTGAAAGCTTAACATCCAAAAGCTTTCTGTACTCAGCCATGAGTGTCTGCCATTCGAGATGAGTTGGACGGCAAGTCCAAACATCTGGTAAGAAAATGACGACAGTTTCGGTATGAGCCGGCACAGTTCGGCCTTTGCGAACTTCCTCCGGGCGGTAATAACGTATCTCGGTGAAACGAAACCTGCATGGAAATGGTTAGGCAAGCAGTCTAATTATGGCACAATCCTTACACTCCATCATCATTTGAAACGCTGCTTAAAAGTAGCAACTGCTGGATTGTCATGCAACGACACCATTATGCACTTTCATTTGCATAATGTGCACATGTGCATAATTCATGCCCACTGCACATGCATGTGTGTAAATGTAATTCCTGTTACTACAGACAGCAGTTGTATTTATTTAATTACAATTAATAAATAAATGCAAAGGACTTTGATCCAAAGTTTTGCTCATCGCGTGGCATGCTGGTGGTGATATCTAGTGCAGAAATATCAAAGTCAAACCCAGTTGTGGTCACGTAACTTTACAGAACTGTTCAAATTATGCTTCGTTGAGCAAAGTTGACATCAGCAGAAGCTAAATAGAAGGGCACGACAGTAACCATATATGCAATGTTACCTTAAGCGGGTTTGACTTTAAATCAACATTGATTCCCCTTTCAAATTAATGTCAATCCAGCATTTGCTTGAAAATCAAACACAGCTAAAATTATCAATAAAACTGCAATCTAAATCAGCATTCAACACACATATGGTTGTACAAATTGGTCGGTTATAAGGTAACTCACTGTAGTCCAGTTGCATCTGAAATAAAATATATATTCCCTAACACCTAGGTTAATTAGGCAGAAAATATCCCAACCATCAAACATCACCAACCACATCACAAGAAAAACCTACAAAGACTAAAGACTGCCGAAGACAACACAAATAAACATGACATGCACAGTCTTATAATGATTCAGACGATCAGTTGGCTTCATCTTTAAGAAATAAACTTTTGACAGGCTGATAGACAGACACACAATATAATGACACAAAGAAAGAACAACATTTGCAAAGAATTATAACTGTAAACTGTAGTATGCACATGACATGTAATTTTACATGATTATATCTGCTTAACTATAATAACTTTGCTAGACTAAATAATTGAACAAATTCCTGTAATAGTTTAACTATTTTAAATTCATACACAGTTTAAAGACGCAGAGAGAAATTGTAAGAAAGCAAAGTCTTCTTCACATTCAGTTTTACAAAATTCATTCTCTCAAGTCATTGTTACCTCAAGTTAAAAAAATGTAACTTTGAAAAATGATCACTGGTGATGACTTTAGAAAAAGAAATTTTTCTGACATACAAGAAGCTTGCTATGTGTACACAAATTAACAAACACTTTTAGACATCACTACTTAAACACACATCCATTCAGACTGATCAGCCATTCTCTACAGAACATATCCTATAATCGAGAAACAGCAAAACTAACCACTGCATGCAGTGACTAAGATCAATTCCAGTCAAAGCTTTCGTCGTCCGAACTGCGGTGTTGATCAAGACACGTGGATTTTCCTCAGGGTTAGAACCATCCAACGACGGTGACCAAGGACCCCCAAGGGCCACTGGTTCACCCTTACCCTTCAGTCCCACAAGGAATTGTATCAATCGCGCAGGATGCTGAAATGATTCACGAACTTCTGATGCATCTTCTGCAAGAGCGCATGACTTGTGATATAGATCTTCGAGTGTCGGACAGGTAAGCAACATAACCTTCAAAAATATTAATAATTGACGATAAGAGCAGAAACAGAGAAGATGAGACAAAGAACTAATAATAAAACTCAGTGCCAGAAACATGAGCAAAAAACAGCATTAAATATTCTGTAACATTAGTGAAAACATACATACATTGCATTGCTACTAAAGCTTCAACAAACATCATCATTAAATTCATTTCAAGAATTGTATTGAGGTCAGCAGTAGGGCCATCAATTTCTTTTTAAAAGCTGCTTTGTACCCAAATTAGCATAATCTTTATTTGTGGCCTCAAATTTTGAATGGGTAGCTTTGTACCCAAATTAGCATAATCTTTGTTGTGGCCTCTTAACTCTATACCCAACTAAATACAAAGGATACCATATGATATAAATGCGTTTTGTTCAATCTTCAAGGCGTTTTTCCCCGGTTAATTTGAAAACAATGTTGCAAACTTATAATGATAGAATCATTAGTTTGCATTTTATCAACAGAGGGAGTTTAGTGTATAATGGTCATATTTCCAGTGGTACCCATATCAAGTGTTGTAACAAAAACTTAATTTTCTGTATTTTTCGTAAAAGTGGATAAAGTAGTATAAAACTTAAAAAAATAAAAAATTGCCCCCACCCAAAAATAAGTGATGTAGCCTTTAGCCGGTTTGACTTTATTGCCTTAGCTATGCTAAGAATAGCGTTTCAGAGAAATCATTTATGATTTAATAATAATAATAATAGGTTCACTCTTTCGTTAAAGTATTTAAATACTTCCATCAAATGGCGTAATTAAGGACTTTTTGAGTATTTAAATAGTATTTAAATACCAAATGCTCATACCAGTATTTATATGTGACTTGACTTTATTTGACTTTGTTTACTTATTTAAACTCAAAATTACATTTAAATGCTTGGTGCATCATTTCAAAAATGCTTGGTACATAGATCATCTTTCACGTGTTTTATAGATATATCATTTTACGAAAACAGAGAGTAGAATTAAAGAAAGAACTCTAGGTTCATTTACAAAAGAAGTATTTAAATACTTCCCAAATACTTAAGGACAGTATTACTAAATTCAATGTGTTTTATGTTCATTTTAGTAGAGTTAAACAATCAACAAAAAACAATAATAAATTCAATGCGATGTTCATTTTAAGTTTAGATAAATTGTGTTATAAAAAAACTCAATAAGAAAAAGTTATTAATTCCAGATAGTATTATCAAGATTTTAGAGATATGAGTCAAAAGGTATTACCAGAGGGGATATAAATTCTCGTTAGGAAGTAACCTGAATTGTGGCTAAAGAAAAGTTAAACCAATTCTAAGATGACAATAGGCTAAAGTTTTACATTTAAAGAGATTAATTTTATAAAAGGAGATTAATATTGAGCAACAAAATGCAATTTTAAACATTTTTAAAATCGTAGTATGTTAGATGTCACAAAAAAATTCAAATACTTCTTCAAATACTTTGCCAATACCTTACTACTTGCATTCAAACACCGCAGCAAGCCAGCATCATAGCTTTATCATATGCTATACTAGACTGTTATGTAACTAATCCCATGAATATACATGCAAGTTAACTCATTTTGGCTACCATTACCTTTACATTGAATCGATAGTCTGCATCCAAAGGGTCAAGAATAGAATCGAGCTTTGTCGGTGGAGTAACACTTTTAGAGAAGATGTGAAAATCACAAGAGTTGCCAAGGGTGAATGGCCGATGAGCAGGAAAGACATCAGTCCATAGAAATGACGCATTAAAGAAATCGCTTGGAATGTACATATTGTTGTAACGCGAACGTAAAGTCATTAGATTTGCCTCTTTCCTGACAAGACAAAATTCAGTCATAAAAGCACTCAGAATTTTTTCAGCAAGTAATATATATATAAAGGTCAAATTAGGCAGATGACTAGAGATCTCTAACTTCTGGTAATTCTTTTCTGAATTTATGCGTCTAAATAAAGTTTCTGTATTCTAAAATGTTAATTACTTTGCTAAATATAATACAATTTCTCTAATAATTTCATAATTCAGTATGATTTTTAACTGTCCACATCAATAAAGCCTTATTCTAGCTTAAATTTCAGCAGTCACATATGAGAAGCTTTGAAGAGTCGCAAACACTTAATATCTATTCAAACTATTTTTTTAAATACAATAAAACCTGCTTAAATGCACAGCTTCCAGCCTTGATCATTGATCATAAACACTTTACTGATACATGCAGAAAATATCAAATATGAATTAAATATCAAATAAACTAATCTGGAGACTTTTGCTCACTTAAGCAAATTAGGTACAACAGTTTGTCAGATGGCATATTCCAAAAATAGTTTACCTTACATATCAAAACTTTCATCATTATCATCATCATCATCACCACCACTCCCGCCACCCACCACCACCACCATCATCACATTCTCTCTCCTGGAACAGCCCTGAACCTGTCCCAGGACAGAGAACATAATGATGATGATGAAAGTTTTAAAATATAAAGTACAATTTTTTTGGAATATTAAAACTTTATAAACCCCAAAAATATTTTACTTTATATATTAAAACTTGATAAACCCCAAAAAAATATAACTCACAAGTCTAATGAAATCTTAGGAATCTGTACGGTGTATCGTGACGTGACACGAATCGATCTCCTTGCACGCTGAGGGCTCTTTGCTCTTGATGATGGAGAATGAGGTGACCTTGACCTCGGAGGTGACTTTGAGCTCACAGGTGATTTCTGAGGAGACCTTGACCTTAGTGGTGATCTTGACCTACGCGGTGATCTTGACCTCTTCCTTGGAGACCTTCGCTCCCATCTCTCCCTGGAGGAGGCTCGCTCCCATACACGATCAACCCTATCTTTAAAAGCACTTGCTTCTGTCCTACGTGCACTTGAACCCAGATTTGATCCACGACCTATCAGACGAAAAGCAATAAAAATCATTCTCAAAGTTGAAAGCCTCTTTTTGCTTTTATAATATCCCTGACATCTAGATCGCATCATAGACTTGTAAAATCTGCAATTACTGCAGTTATTCTAACAGAACTGCAACTCCAAATTCTTCACCAACAGCTATGGTCTATTGGAATTGAAATTCTGAATAGTCTATTATCTCTAATTTGTCCCCAACTCAAGCAAAATCACCATAATTGTCTGCAAGGAAAGCATCTGCCACAAATCACGGAACTCATTGAAAGAACTTGGTTATTGAAGAGCAAAGTTCCACTGAAAACATCAGCACTGTTGCTGCTACCACAACCAGGAATGAAATTCAACATCTGCAGAGGAACTGAAAATTTCAATATTAATAGAGATGCCACAAATTGTGCTTTAATGCAATATTGAAATAATTAAGAGCATTAACCTCTTTAGCGTTAACCCCGAGTAATGCTCAGGCAAGGAAAACTGTACTAAAAGCATTAACCCCGAGCTTTACTCTGGCAAGATATTAATTTACAGTGTCAAAGTTTCCATTGATCAAAGCAGTCAAAGTTTGACTCTAGCAGTGAGGTAAATATCTGGGGCAGGTAATGAAGCACCTTTCTAATGAAATATGCAATTTTAATTTATATGGTTCCTATTTTTACAGTGCCATTTTCTGCAAATTCACTGTTATATACTCTTCTGCCTTCAAATATTAGTTCATCACAAAGTCAAGATAGCATAATATAAAGCACCTATAATTTTAATTTATATAGCACCCATTTTTATAGCACCATATTAGTTTATATAGTGCCTATTTTATAGCACCATATTTGATAAATTCAAATAAATTTATAAAGGCGCTATATAAATTGGCACTATATGAATGAAATGAACATGATTCTAGATGCAGGTGTCTAATTTTACGATTGCTTTTAAATAAAATTGTTAAAATTAGCCTATTCATTGTATAAATGAATTTGAAATTGTATAAATAAATTTGAATGCCACCTTTAGGTATTTGAAGTGAATTGTAATAAAGGCGCAACATAAATTAGCGCCTACATGAATATGTAGGTGTAGGGAATATATAAGGTGTCCAATGATTACCTCTAAACACTTATCCTGCTTACAAAGTATTAATATCCAAAGTAGGCCGATTCAATAATTTTAAAGAAAATAATGCCATTTTGCTTCAGAAATAATTAATCTAATGCTATCAGAATGTCGTTTTCACAATTAATCTAACACCATGGAGGTTAACTACTGACCATGAACAGCCTGCGTCTGCTTTGACATCAATGGTGGAGCGTGGTGCAAAAGATTCGGAATAGAAGACGAACCAATTGCCATTGATTTGTAACCGACAGAATGAAATGCAGAGCTGCCCTGGGAAGCTGAAGCAATGCTGCTGTACACTGGCTGGGCAATCACTGCTTGGAAGCCCTGGCTTGCTGGTGCTGTGTTACTTGTCTAAAACATTCAGCAGAGATCACTAAATACACAATCTGAACAACTACTACTCTGAGGCATAGACATGCTTACTATCTTTAACCAAAGGTCATAAATGCCCTCAGCCTTACAAATAAGGATGAAGCAAATTTGCTTATTTTTGTACACTTACCCAGAGTAAACTCCAGCATACATCTCATATTGCTCAAGCTCTATTCCTACTTTTCAATGAGCATACACTGCAGAGTGACATAACTCTATTGATGAAGCTGTGGATGAACTTAAACTTTAAATTTGATCAGTCAAAACTTTTTATCACGTCATGATTGATAGTTAGTTCCTTGTACAATGCCAGAAGTGCATCAACAGGTCAGGTCAGGTCTTAGTGCATCAACAGGTCAGGTCAGGTCTTAGTGCATCAACAGGTCAAGTCAGGTCTTTGTCCTCCAGCTGTGTCCAGCTATTGAGTACCAGTATTAGAAATGGTGCTATAGAAGTGCATAATAATAATAATAATAATTATTATTATTATTATTATTATATTGACTTCTCCGTGACATCTCTCCAAAGTTCTCTGTCCTTTGCTATACCTTCCATGGTCATTCTGTTGAGATTCAGCCCTGCCATGTTCAGATTCTTTGCAAATGTCAACAAACTTAAGTGGAGGCACAATCAGAAAGATAATAAACATTGAACCACTTATGGATAGAAATGGAGAAATTTTAACAGAGAAGATCATGGCCACCAGATGGAAACAATATTTAGATGGGTTACTAAACCAAGAAGACCCTAACAACATAGAAGAAACATTTAAAGAAATAGACCAATCAGAGGAAAGATTAAAGTAGAGGATGAGTTATGGGAAGAAGATATCACAATGGAAGAAGTAGAGCATCACACTAGCCCACAATTAAGTATTTACTCATACATTCCTTCAAACAACCTTTCATAACTCTCAGTGCTGATGTCAAAACAAAGACACTTGGATAAATTCAAAATTCTACAGGGTTTCCAAACACTAGCCTTTAAAAAAGGAAACCAAATTTCATATCACAGAACATCTAAAACTTAATATTAACTACAAATCATTAAAAGATTGGTGCATTGATTGGAAAATCAGTTAAGAAGTCAATGTTAACCTGCATCATGGTTGTAAGAACTTGTATTCTTGTGGCATTCCATTTGACAGGCATATTAGCATTATATGTAGCTTCAACCAACACTCTGTCACCTAGGTTTGGCTGTTGTCCATTAACACAGCTGGCAAAAACATAAGCATAATCCCAACAGTCATCAAACGCCGCATATAAAGTCAATACAGGTCTAATAAGAAAATGCTCAAACCCTGCTGAAACTACTAATCTGTGGTGCCAATAAAACTAAATGTAACTAGCAAATATTACATAAACTGAGAACAATAACTACCGGTAAACTATGAATTTTATTTTAAAAATCACTTTACTTTCTGGTAACTTATTTCCCACCATCTCTACCCCAGCTTCATCCCCATTCAGTCTCCCATCCGCCAATCGATAAACACAGTAATAAATTTCAATTAACAATTAAAGATAATTAGTATACCATCCTATAAAATACTGTAGTATAAAATATGACTCTGTAGAAACCTTGTTTGGAAGAATACATCTTCATCAACAAATCCAAAGTTCTCGTGTAATTTTGTGACAGTTCCTGTGAAGACACGTTGCTTGTGCTGCAAAGCAGACGCAGCTACAGGTCGAGGTGACGGATAAGTAACTGTGGCAACATGCGACGATGCAAGAGTCGTTGGCAAAGCAATGCCAGGCTTCAAAAAAGTTCAATTAATTCTAGTCCATATATTTCAAACAAGTTATGTTCTCTAATATATATTCATATTTTAAAGCATCTACAGTATGAACTGAAATCTTAAATAACTCATAATCTGAAAAATTCAATTAAAACAATTTCATAATCATGTGATATAAGCATGTCATGTTATCTGAATATATTCAACATTTGCCACTTAAAAAACTTAAAAAGACAATCTTAAATAACTCACAAACAGTATGAACTAGTTCCTTGACAATTATGACATATCAAAATATGTTATCTTAAAAGACAATAAACTAGAGAAATTAATCAAATCTGTAGCAATAGGGGTTTGCTTTCCACAGATCCCAGAAAACAAATTTCATTTTAGCCACTTCTCCAAAATAGTAACAAGTGCCAAGAAATGGAAGATCCACAGGAAAGCAATCAGAATATGCCACTCTTAGACACCATCCAAAAATACAGGATTTACTTTCAGCTAAATATGCTGTAATCCTTTCTTGCAAATAGCCAAAAAGTGATGCAGTGAAGTACAGGGAAAATTCAAAACAAGATTCGGAGAGTACCTAAGAATCTGTGACAAGTTTTGCAACCTCTTTTGATTCCTCCTTCCGCAACAAATTTCCAGCTATGCCATTGCAACAGGTGTGAAAATTGCTGGTAATCAACCTGTACTCATCATCACTAAAGGATGGCATATAGGAAAACAATTCCGAAAATCTTTATTTTATTTAATGAGAAGTAAAGGGGTTCTTCTTCTTCAGGTGCTCTGTCCAAAGACAGGTCCATACTCCAGCATCGCCACTCCTCTCTATCTTGAGCTTTCATCTTCAGGGTCGAATACATGTTTTTTCCGCAGTATTGAACATTCACTCCAGCATCGATGTCTTTGGTTGCCCTTTCTGAGCTTTCCCTTTCATCTTTCCTTAGACTAGTACTTCTCTTAGTAAGTTTGATTCTTCTCTCAAAACATGCCCTATCCACTTCTTTTGTCTAGTATGAATAGTGTTTATTAGGCTTTTCTTCTCTTCTATCAACTTGCAGACTTCTTCATTGGTTATTTTTTCCGTCCAGCTGACTTTTTCCATTCTTCACCAGATCCAAATTTCGAATGCCTCTAATCTCTTTATGTCTTCCTTTCTGAGCGTCCAAGTTTCTGATCCATAGAGTGTCACTGGCCAGATCAGTGTTTTGACCATTGATCGTTTTTTCAGATTTTGGTTAAAGATCTTTCTCAGTAGTTCTCTTCTGCCCGTAAAGGCTTCTTTTCCCATGCCAATTCTTCTCCTTATTTCTTCATGACACTTGGCATTTGTATCAAGCAGGCTTCCATGATAGCAGAATTCTTATACCTCTTCTATTTCCACTCTATCAATGATTAGTTTCGCTTCTCCAAAGTGTCTGCTGATTTTCATTGCCTTTGTCTTCTTTAAATTGATTATCATTCCATAATCCTTTGATGTTGTGTTAAGAAAGTCCATCAACCTCTGCAATACATGGTTGGTGTTTGCCATAAATGCCTGGTCATCAGCAAATCTTATGTCCCTTATCCTTTTACCAACCACCACTACTCCATCTTCTGTGTTCTGAAAGGCTTCTCTTATAAGTTCTTCTGTATAGGTATTGAACAGCAACGGTACGAGAGGGCTGCCTTGGCTTACCTCATCCCAGCATTCCTGGTTCAGTCTTTTCCATTCACATGGATATTGATTGATTCATGTACAGGTTTCCGATGAGTTTGCTGTCTCTGTAGTCTATTCCATTCTTCTTAGTGCCCTCATCAGTTTTGTCCAGTTCACTCAATCAAATGCTTTTTGGTAGTCCACAAAGCAGAAGTAGATTTAAGACCACTTTCTATACTTCTCTCTCCCAGCACCATAATAATTCTTATTGCATCTCTGGTACCTTTGCCTTTCCCGAATCCATACTATTCTCCACTGATATCCTTCATTGCTTCTGACTTTGCTTATACTCATTTTGTGAGGATCTTCAAAACTATTTTCAAAGCATGACAAAGCAGTAAAGTAGTAAAGAGGTTATCTGGCATGAAATCAAAGTATGGCATGTCTATCAAACCATGCTGGCTACCCAATGATTTGTAAAGGGGACCTTGTAGTTAAAACCAATATACCTGAATGCTGAACATTGTTGGAGCGGCTACAGCTGCCTGACCATAAACTTGTGGAACTAATTCAAGCTGCGGTTGAGTCAAAGCCAGTCCAGCAGTTTGGTTGACTGAAGAGTACAAAATTTTAATAAAGCAAAATCTGCAGTACATATAAAAGCAAGACAACTGTCTAATTATGATTACCGGTACAACAAATTTTCAAATAATTAATTCTCATAACCATATTTTCTCTAGGGAATGACCAGAAACCACTCAAGACATTCGCTTCAGCCGGATAGTGTGGTATTTGGCAATATGTGAATTCGCTAAATATTTATGTTTCAAAACTATCTAATCTGAATACTATTGTCACATTTCATGTTTTAATGAAGAGAAACTTAACTGAAGTCAATGAACACATCCGCAAATTTAAGTTAACTAATGCACTCGCAAAATTTTAATTTAACCGAAACTACGTCAAACAAAGAATTAGTTGAGGCTGCATATGGTAACTGAGTGGTGAGTATTAAGTGACTACTGGTAACTTTAGTTAAGTAGCAAGTTAGGGTCATTCTAATCTTGTGTGGTAATATTCGCTTAGGATCCAAAATATCAAGATCCAGTATTCTGTAGAAAATATCCATCCAGTCATTCCCTAATTTTTACACAGCAATTAAGTAATGATTAAATGAATCTATCATCTGAAAATTCATAGTCTTATCAGGTGCAACATATATTGCTCAAGTTAATGCCGTATGTATCGGTGATTATATGTCTCAATGCTAACATTGGATTCAGGTCGATCATTAGGTTCAGCTTTTAAGTTAAAGGCTTGCATATCATTGATTGATGGAGTCATTATCCAGCATTTGCTTGTGATTTATTTTCCAAACGGTTAAAAAAACGTTATTCACACCTTGCAAACTCCAAGGAAAGAGACAAATTACAAGAAAACAAAAATTGAAAGTCATAATGTACTTACTGGGCCCAACATTTCTGGCCCATGGTGGATTTTTACCAAACTGAGACATCATGCTCCTAAATCAATCAAAATCATGAATGCTGCAAAAAGCTAACTACAAAACTTTTATAGCAACACCTTTAGTAATGCACTTGGTATCAATTGATGGTTGCTTCAAAGTAAAACCATGACATTCCAGGTTAACTCCAATAATTCAAACCAATTTTTTTCCTGTTCCAATAATGAACTGGTAAGAGAAAACCAGTCTTGAGTGCTGATCAAAAGGTCATGCGACATAAATTAGCTACCCAGTAGAAAGTGACATGGTAACGGTTACCGTGGGAAACCAGTGGTAAAGGGAAAAATTTTGCCAAAAAATGCAGTATTACTGCAGCAATGGTAGCAGTATTATTAAGTTCATAATAATAATATGGACAATGCTTTGCAGATGCTAGAGCAGCCAACTGACTTAGCAGGGTATTGGAGGTGCTGTCTAGTATTTCCTATTTCTGTGTCCTTTTTAACTTGTATTGTTTGACTTTTGAGCACGTGAATTGTTATTTTGCATCACTCACAGTTAAGAATGGAAAATGTGACATTGATAAATTTATTAAAAGTAAAAGTGAACAAATATCGTTCGTAAAGTATAATGGAGCTAGTTCTTTTAGTGTATGCCACAGAGCTAGTGATGTGTGGCCACATTACAAGAAGGTTCTACAGTAAGTAATTGATGGCGATTTCAGCTTTCACTGCGGTATGTGCCCTGTGGTGCGCTATTGAAGTAGAAGTCTCGAATGGCACCATCATATTACCATTTAACAATCGAAACCTGGATGCTATAAACAAAGAAAGAAAACTTAGTAGTATATTGTGCTTTTGTTAATGTATGAATTAGCTCACTGTGGGAACAATGAGGGGGCGGAAATGACTAGTGCAGGAAACTGGAAGGGATGAGACAAATGTGGCAGGGATTGGGTGGAGACAGGGAGAAGCAATTCAGGAATGGGTGAGAATGAGAAGAAATGTTTGGGTGCGAGGTGATGATAAAAAGTTGTCCCCATGTCACTCTCTACTACCCAGATATATTTGCAAATGTGTCTGTGACCCAAATCCTGCACTCCGAACACGTCTATGTGTACAAGACTTAGCCATGCTACTACAATCGATGCAACTCGATTGTTTCAGAAGATGGCGGACGATACAATTGTTGCAATTGCTTTGTTGATGTTTGCTGCGGTCTTAGGATCAGTTATCACATTTGCAACTGGAGAAGGAGGAAGGTTTGCAGGCTATTTCTGACTAAGCATTTTCGGTCAAACACGCAAACAAACCTCACTTAATATGAAGCTGTCAATCTGGCGCGTGACCAGCTGACCTGGCTGAATGGCAAACAGTTCTGCAGATGCACCTACTTGTAATGTGCAAGCTCATTCGCCCAGATGCATCAGCAGATTAATCTTACCTATAAAAAAGTGGTACTTTCCTGTTATCCGGACCCCAGTGAAGAGTAAATCCTACACCTAGCTTCGCCCCGGAACTGCATTTATAGGGGAGCAAAATTTATATGACACCGGATAACGGGAAAGTACCAAAAAGTTTTGCTGATGCATTTCTTAAGTGATACACCCTTCATTGAAAACAGGCAAACCATCACAGGCAGATACGTCCGGAGGATTTGGGTCACAGACGCATCTGCAAATATATCTCGTAGTGAGACAGCCGCTTAATCGATTTGCCAAGGGAAAAAAACAAGTTAAATTTTTCAGTTGCAATGATGTCCTAACAAAACAAATTCAGTTCTAATGGGAATGGGGCATGGGCAGTCAAGGGCACTTAAACAGACGTCACTTCAGTTAGCTATGAAAAAACTGGATTTTAGATTCCTCTTGAATAAATCAAGAGATAGGACACATGGGCAAGAAAACTGTACGACAAAAATAAGCAAATAATCATCATAGCTGACTGAATGGCTCTATTAACAATAAAGACGGAACAATGGGCTATAAAATCAGCAAAATCTTAACGTGCTCTTGCAAATACATCAAAATGCACATTAATCTTGCATGCAAGTGATAAATTTACCGCAGTCTCCTTAATCAGCTCAACTACTTGAAAAATATCTGGGCTTAAAAGCCAAATTTCAAGAAAAAAGTACCAAATATCGTTTAAAACAATTTCTAATTTTCCACAAATTAATATGCAAATAAGTCTAAGAATTTGCCGTAGTAAGTAAGTAAGTCCTCGCGCTGGGGTACAACGGCGTAGAGGCGCGTCCCCCGGGTGGCGGATGGGGGGAAGTCCTGGGCTGGGAAACCTCCTGGGATTGCACCGAATAATACGGAATAAGGTGCCGTGGACCAACTGTACCAGAAGACAACGGCAGGGATGGTGGATGTATTCAACTGAAAAGCATGGAAGAACAGCATCACTGGCGGAAGATATTCGTACGCTGTCGTGCCAGCAGAGGGCGCGTGTCCAACTACTGTATATGGGGCATTGCGGGCTTTGCGGCCAGCTCGATATACCGAGAAATCATGACCAGTGCTCGGCGAAAACAGGGTCATGGAAGGACACAAGACGGGAACAGGAGGCGGATCAACATTCTGTGTCTCGCTATATAATTGCCGCTGAAGAGCTGGCAGAGGGCAGGATGGTGACGATGCCTCTTGGAAATGTCTTGTGCCCAGCTATATTGCCACCAATGGGTTGGCACTTGGCAGAAAGCAATGATGATGATGATGATGATGATGAAGTAAGTAAGTAAGTAAAATCTCGTGGATTTCTATAGCGCCTTGAAAAGCAACACAACAGTAGCTGCTTACTCTTAGGCGCTCAGCCTTTCTTAAATTAGCTATGGAGAAGGTATATTATCAGCCAGGCAATAGTCAACATCCAAAGGGCAGTGAGGCTAGGTTGTTACAGCGATCATCATCATCATCATCATTATCATCATCATCACCCAATCAACACAGTTTGTTGGCCCTATCATATGGCCAATGAATTTTTTTTTGAGGGGCCAATGTCGATAATTGCTATTTTTCTGCATTGGGCCCTCAAAGATTTTGCAAATTGGTCCTATAAAGGCCCTGCATGTCGGGCCCTCAAAGGGCCCTCAATTTATATCTGCATTGGGCCCTCATGGATTTTGCAAATTGGTCCTATAAAGGCCCTACATGCCCGGCCATCAAAGGGCCCTCATTTCGTATCTGTATCCGGCCTTCAATGGTCCTTCAGTGAATTCCCCCATCCAAAGTTTTATAATTTCCCCCCAAAAGTGTGAGGATGGGGGGCTTTTTTTGGAGAGGGCAAAATGTAAAGATGACAATTTATTTGGTTGCCAGGGCATTTGAGAAGGGTAAATGAGAACTTGAGAAGGGTAAAGGATATTAGGAAGGATGGATGATCTTCTTTTTTGCTTGTCAAGGTTTTTGGAGACTCAGACCTTCCCCCCAAACATTTCTAAATCCCCCAAACATTTCTAAATCCCCCCAATGTCAAGATGGCTAGAATAAACACTGATTGTGATACGTGTATCAACATAATTGCTGTGACAATTTTTGAACAAAAATAATGCTAACGGCACTTTCACGTAAGTGGTACAACATTTTAACAGCCAATATCAATTATTGATCAGATCTGACAACAAAAATATATGAAAATTATTGATTGCCATCTACAGCCTCAACTGATTTACTGGTATAGATATTATAAAAAATACAAGCCAAAAACGACAATGAAATCTCTTAAATCTCTTTAACAGATATTAAATTTGCTTACTAATTGGTTACAGCCATGGGCGCCCGCAGAATTTTTCGCCAGAGGAGCAAAACACAATGATCACGGTTATGCAACATAAATTTTTCCAGGAGGGAAAAACATTTTAACACAATAGTCACAGTTAGTATTTTATCAAGGTTTTCAAATTTTAGTGTGAAATATTGGTATTTGCATTTTCCAGGAGGGCAAGTGTAATCTCTTGCCTCAATGTGCGGGCGTGCATGGGGTCAGCTGCAGACTGCACAGTACAAAAGGCTACAATGTCTGCCAAAAAGCAATGAAAACTAGTCAAATTGAAAGTCCAAAAGAACAACTAATTTGAATAAAATGACCAGTTCTAAACAATTTCTTCACTATATCGTAATTTAAATATGTGACATTGTTTTAACAGAAGCTGTAGGTCAGTTATCAGATTTGACACTGTTGTCAGACTCCTGGTCTGAGGGAAGTTGTTCAAAACGTCTTTTATCAGATGACTGCTTTGCAGCAGCAGTCAGAAAACGTTTCCGGCCACAATCTCTGTCCCGAGCCTGTCTCAACCTGACCTTAATTTTATCTTCAGCCAGCCTGTTGACGGTATCTCTCGTTTGTTCGTCAATTCGCACAGCATCTGCAAATTAGACAACAGTATTGAGACATCAAATACTGTTGATTTGAAATACAAATATATAATTTTTCTCTCAATAATACCTCATGTAATATTCACCCTAAAGTTGCATTCTAGATGATGTATACCTATGGTCAAACATGCTAATCTGCTCTGAGTTTCTCTAAGACAGTGTCTCGCAAACTTTTTACCTCGCGGCACACTAAACAGAACAAATTTTTTTCACGGCACATTCTTCATAAAATTACAAAACCAACCAACAATTTATTAAATTGAGTGTTCTTTATTAAGGAACTGCCGGGTCTGCAGTCACATATAATGATATGTAGATGTAACAAACGCGAAAGTAACGTTCATAGACTGTAGATTCTCGCCGTTGTTTTCCTTAGTGTCGTTTTCACCTTGCATTTTCTCAGATCTTGCCAAAAATTTATCCATTTCAAATTTCATAGGGCTAAATCTCGGTAAAAGCATCAAATTCAACTGTTACTATACTTATAGTTACCCTACTATTGCAACATCTCAACACATGCAATGTAATAATTTCAAAACGGTAATTGGGTCAAATGTATCCTTGCGCGCTCAGACGCTGTTGTTTTTACATTGTAAAGGTCGCAAGGACGGTGACGTCAACGAAAGACGTTAATTTCTGGCAGTTGTATCGTTGCGCCGCGCAACGTTATATAAAAAAATGGATGTCCGATATATTGTATTGTAGGCTGTGCCGCAGGCTGGTGTGAGGTTCTATATATGATGCCATTTTTACACTTGCTCATCCGGCAAAATTTTTAGGAAGGGAACAAAAAAATTAAAATAATAGTAAAATTCTGAAATTCTTTCACGGCACAGCTGGAATCTCTAGCGGCACACTAGTGTGCCGCGGCACACAGTTTGCGAGACACTGCTCTAAGAAGATGCGTCTGCATTAGCTCATACCAGCCACAGCTGCTAACGATTGGTATCTCAAGCAAGTTGGTCAATGTATTTACAAGTCACTAGAAGCCTGCACTATTGCAGCAACACTATCCATGTTCTCGACAGTAACTGAAGGAGCTGCACAGTACAAGCAATTACAACAAAAGACATAACACCTAAATATTGGCACTGGTCAATTTAATATGAAGCCTGACATCAGCATATATTTGGGTGAGCAGTAATAATACATGCTTTATTATTATTATTATTATTATTATTATTATTATTATTATTATTATTATTATTATTATTATTATTATTAACGTACTGATCAAGAGTTTGGTGTAATTGGACTTCTAGCTTGCTGCTCTGGAATCATTATGGTGCATAGTCTGTTAGTTTAACCAACTTCCTACACATAACTGCAAATCACTTTGTATTGTTTTAAGCCCATTACAGTCAGTGTCAATAAATAAAGTTTGTCTGTAACAGCTGTTTTGAAGACGTATTGTGAAAAAAAGCAATCTATTGCAATGACTCAAACTCTTATCAAATATATACAAACACAACCACTGTGACCTGAAATCTGCAAACAAAATAAAGAGTGCATATACCACATATGGAAGGTGACAATCCCAGTGCTTGGAAGGTGACAATCCCAGTGCTTGGAAGCTGTGCTTTCCTCTGTTTCAGCCCAGTTGAATTGGCAGGACAATTGTTCATCATAATCGCCTTCATCATACCATTAACTGTATCGGTGATAGTTGTCGCTCCAAACGTTGACAAGTATCTTGCCTAAACAGTTCCAGTTAAACCTTCATAAAGTACGTCAGTATTTTACTAGGTAGGCTACATATAATGTACCGGTACACACACATCCAATACATGATAGCATTGGCTAAAGTATAAATTTTGGGCCCTACTGGCATGTTCAATGTTCTCGGCAGAGTACATCATCTTGCTGTAGGTTAATTTGAGACATAAGCCGAATTTTGCATATTTAAATGGCTCAAATAGGGTAACAGAAGGCCCATTAAGAGATAAACATCTGAATATTTATTCAGAAATAAATATCAGAGATGAAATGTGGGGCACACTCAACCTGGATCTTACTGTACCAGTTAATAAAATTAACACCATCTAACCAAGCCTTGTCCAGCTTGCTCATTCTGCTTGACAAAAGATGCTGCATCCTTCAAATCTTTGACTGCATCGGCTGGCAGTTTCATTCCTTCTGGCATAGTGGGAACATCCAAGCTGCTGCCTCTTGTTCCACCTCTGTTGACAAGTATAGTGACACTCCGCGACAATATCTCAATTTTGGAATCAATTTGATTTAATTTTGCAAAAATCATGCAGTACTCTTCAGAGGTAGCAAATGCTGGAACAACACATCCACAACAGTACTGGACAGCATGCTGATTTAATATAATATAATAATATATATAATAATAATATAACAAGGTTTAAAGTGGTTCGCTAGGGACTGCCCTGTGTGAGAACCACTGTTGTTCCTGTCCAATATAATATCCTAAACTACTGAGGTTTATTTTGAACCCATTCACAGTTGTAGCCGTTACTATCCCCTCATCCAGTTCATTCCATCTGTCCACCACTCTTGCACTAAAAAAGTGCTGTTTGTGTTTCTTGTTCTCTATATGAGTCTCTATAAAAGAAAGAATAGTAAAATGCTTTTAAAATTACCGTTAACAAACTGGAGAACATGCTAATTGTGTCTATTCAGGCAATTCCTTATATTTGCATAATGCTAATTGCATCTATTAAAACAATTCCTTATATTTGCATAATGCATCTGTTGGACCAGCTGACATTCAATGCTGTTATACTATAGGCCAACATTTTAAATTTGAACCCATTTCACAATATTTTGCACCAACTGGCTGTACATAAGCATCATAAGCATGTCATATTCTTATGCAAGTCCACACATATCAGCAACACGGACCCGTACTGTCCAGAGTATCTCGCCTCTGTTGTAAAGAGACCGCAGTGCAGTGATAGGCTGGGGTGGGGCCCGGCCCGAGCCAGAGCCCGAGGCCCGAGCTTTGAGGCCCGCCCGGCCCGTAGCCCGTACCTTGCCGCCCGGCCCGAGGTACGGGCGGGGCTGCAAGGTAATTTCATAAAAGTATAATCTGCTAACACGATATTAAATACAATATTCGTTTGTAAACTCAAAATCAAATAATTTTCATAAATTATATTTTTAAAATTATTTTCTTAGCTGTTCCCTAATTAAAATTTTATTATAGCTTAGTTGTAACTATTGTATAATTGCCAATAGAACATTAATATTTTGTTGCTGTTAGGAAAAGAGGAGGAAAAAGGCAAGACTAAACAAATATAAACTTGAATTTATTAAAGAAATATTGTTAGCGCCCGGCCCGTACAAGGCCCGTAGCCCGTACATTTGCGCCCGTAGCCCGTACCTCGAGGCCCGTAGCCCGTACCGAGGCGCCCGGCCCGGTACGGGCCCCACCCCAGGTGATAGGAGATTGTCACTCCGTTCGAGTCGTGGGGTCAAACTTCAGGTTCCTTCTCCCTCCAAGACTACTAAGTTTGGAGAGAGATCCTTTACACGTGGTAACCCCATCTTGTGGAACTCTCTTCCTGACGATGTCACCACGGCTAATACTCCTGAGCACTTCATCAAGAGCTTAAAAACGCATCTGTTTGGGTTGGGGTATAGTTGAGATGTTAAAGCGCTTTTGTTGTGGGTCTCAGCCTTGTTACAGCGCTATAGAAATCGTCCAAGAATTAATGAATGAATGAACACATTGACACGACTTTCCGATACTAGATGCTTACACTTTTATACACAACAGTGAATAGAGAAACCAGAGAATTACAGGTGTAACAGTAGGCAGTGGGTTCTAATCGCCAGTTTCCGCCCACCCCTCCACAATTATAATTATAGATCGCGTACGTGCAGTGGCGTAACCAGATTCAAAATGTAACCCGGGCAGCTGACCACGGGCTGTCCATAAATTACGCAAGCAATTTTTGGGCGAATTTTAACCCCTCCCCCTTATCAACAGTTGTCACACTTTTCAAACTCCTTCCTCTTTTGTTTACGTAATTTGTGGACAGTCATTCAACAAAAATATTTTATAAAAAAATTAACATGAGGATTTTAAACTGATCCCATTCCACGAGGCAACGCAAGTGCTCAACAGATGAATTTCAAAGAGTGAATCCATTGGCCCCTACCTTTGATCCGTTGCGTGCTGCCAATCAGGTTCACCAAATGGTGCGCTTTCCTTGCTCTGGTAACGACAACAGAAGCTTAATTAATACGCAGCATCCTGCTGGACAGCAGTAGCCAACCATGGAGATTCTGCAATATAGTAACTTTGGAAACGACGTTTGACCAATTTCTTTGCTCCAAAATATTTCCATATGTATGTGTGCAATTTAGGCTACACTGGGCTATCTAGTTCTCTGGCAATGTCCTCTGGGATCTTATTCAGAGACTGTTTATTCTGGTCATTTCTAGAGTTCGCAACGACGCCGATATTTTAACTGTCTGGCAAATTATGACTAGCTGCAATCGACGAAGAAATAGTTTGGCATACGTCATCCGATGTTACTAAGCATGAGTCAGTTATGTTCAGCTCTTTAGAATTCTTGAGAAATCCAAACGCAGACAATTTTTGCAATCCAGACGCTGTATCCGTGAAAATATGCCTTTCAAGAATCTGACTATACGCGAAATTGTGAGTAAAACAATAAATTTACTCTTGGCGCGAACTTCGGAACTTGTAATAAGAGTCAAATCTTAAAGCAAACCCACCTGCTCTGATATTATACAAAGGAATTTTAGGAATGCTCTCTTAATGTCAATGTACCTTGTTGCCCGGTGCTGACCTTACCGTTTCCGACCAAATACACATGGAAATCGGAGTACCCTCTCGGGTCAAAAAGGTCAAATCTCAAAGCAGTTGCGATTTGCTTCTAAGGCGGGTCGACCCGACCCGACGAGGGTCTTTGGAGCACAGAGGTCAAAGCCACTTCATCTGCCTGCTATCCCTGATATCAGTCAGCCCCGGCCAGAGCAACAATTATCACCTTACACTGTACCTAGCGTCCACTTCGGTAGAGGAAGATGCAGAGGGATTGAACATAGACTAATAGTTGTCCATGGATTGAATGGTCCATAGGGACTGAAATTCGATATATCGCGTAGATACATATACATGCCAAACAATGACTGTAGTAATTACTGCACTTCTAGCTGATACCTGTCACCTGTGAAACACGTTTTCCAGACACTAGTTTTAAACTATTAGAATAGTATTGCAATAACATTAACGTACATGGCAGTGCAAAAGCAAGTTTATCCAAATACTAAAGGCATAATTTAAAAAAAATTCAACCCGGGCAGAAATTTTTCAACCCGGGCAGAAACCAAAGTAACCCGGGCATTGCCCGTAATTGCCCGGGCGTGGTTACGCCACTGCGTACGTGCTACATATACCATCACATGGCGGCGCAACAGCGCATGACAATGTTTTAAGAGCCAAGTCAAGTTTCATAGGGAAGCCTCAAATTGCAAAGTTCACCACTCACACATTAAGTGCAGACAATTGAATTACAAGATTTGTTTTAAAAATGAACTTGTTACAAAAATAAATTCAACTCACTTCACAGCGTTTAACGAGAGCAGCAGATCACGGCCATATATCAGTCCCGCAGTAACATTTATTTGAATTACAAAAACTTCTAAAAGTTATGATTAAGTGTTATTCAAAACAAGGATGCACTAATTTAATTTATAATTAATATAAGTGTAATTAATTATAACTTTATGATAATATTATGCGTTATTTGTTGATTTACACTTGATTAAGCAGCTAAAATAGTGCACCGGAACTATAGTGCGTATTACTACGCCGGTAAGCATTAAGCGACGACTGGCCGCGGCTGGGCCAGCTTCATTGGCCCACTGTGGGCATAAATCTGTTGGCGGGTCTTCGGCCAATATCGCCATGTGGCCCGCACTTACACGCGTCGGCCCTGCAATGGCCCAACGTTTGGTGTTTATTGGGCATCTACCTCTTCTTCTTCTTCTTCTTCTTCTTCTTCTTCTTCTTCTTCTTCTTCTTCTTCTTCTTCTTCTTCTCCTCCTCCTCCTCCTTCTCCTCTTTAACTGTTCCTTCATGAACTGAAGTTAAGGTGACAGCATGAATTTCTTTCCTCCAATCATGTCGATCCCCTGTCTTCTCGACTGCTGCTGAAATTTTCATTCCCGTCCACTCTTCCACGTCATCCGCCCATGATGGCCCATCGTCTCCCTGGTCGCCCTCTTCGTCTAGTTCCCGACATCATTCCTTAATTGTTGGATTGTCCTCTCCAATGTTGACCTATAGTGTCGTAGTTCCGCTGTACGTGCATGTCCGAAGTATATTAATCCTTCTTTTGCACATGCTGAGGAACCGTTTTCCGTGCCTGACATTTTCAAAACCTCTTCATTGGGTTTCCTATCTCTCCAGCTTATGCTTTGCATGGTACGTAATGAGTACATTTCAAAAGCTTCTATTCTTCTCTGCAGGGTTGCCAACCGTCCGTAAATTTACGGACAGTCCGTAAAGATTTGTCGTAAAAGTGTCTGTCCGTAGAAGTCCGTAAAAAATTTAAGTCAGGTCAGGTCTTCGTCCTCCAGCTGTGTCCAGCTATTGACTTCTCCATGACATCTCTCCAAAGTTCTCTGTCCTTTGCTATTTCTTCCAAAGCCATTCGATGTCTTCCATCAGTTTTTCCATTGAGGTTCATCCCTGCCATGTGCAGATCCTCTTCCAAACCGTCCACCCATCGTCTTTTAGGTCTTCCTTTAGATCTTCTCCCCTCTGGTTTGTAGTTGAAAATTCGTTTTGGGTTTCTTATTTCTTCCATTCTGAGTATGTGTCCAGTCCATTTCATTCTTCTTTTTCTGATAACTTCCACGATGCTCGGTTGCAGTGTTCTCTCTCTAACTTCTTCATTTGTTGTATGTTCTTTGTATCCAATCCTTAGTATTCTTCTAAGCCATTTATTTTCTGTTGCTACTAGTTTTTTCTCAAATTCCTTTTTTATGGTCCAAGATTCACATCCATAAATTAGTATTGGTATTACACAAGTGTTGAGAATTCTTAATTTTGTTTTCATCCCAATGTCATTAAAAATTTAAGACGTCCGTAAAAATTGACAAAACGGGGAATCTCAACGTTTAATGGAAAATCATTAATTCATGTTTGTGTCTTGTGATATCTTTTTGCTTTGCCTGATTCAAATGTTAATTTTTAAATTGTTGTAGGCTTGTAGCGCGCTATATATTTTTTGTTGAAAAAAAATGGCGGAAAATATGAACACAAGCGAGGACGATAGCTACAGTGAAAACTGTGAAATAAACGAAAATGTGGATAAAATTATTGTTAAAAAAGCTAAATTGAGCCGAAAATGCTATTTTCAACCGTCGTGGATAACAAACGGCGAATTTACGGACTGGATATCAACGGACAATGATTCCAAATACAACGCTCTATGTACTTGCTGTAGAAAGGTATTTAGCGTTGCATCTGGTGGTGTACGAGACGTTCGCAGCCACGGTCGTAGCGCAAAACATATTCAGGCAATGTCAACGAGGAGATTTGCTGGTGGAATGTTGCAGTTCTTGACTAAGGCGAAAATCTGTGAAATCAGATGCAAAAAAGAAAAAATACTATTAGGCGTATGCTATCGGGTCCCAGATGCAAAGGAGGAAATAGATATTGGATTGTTTAGGATTTTAGATATAGTAGCCAAAGAAAATGTACTAATAATGGGTGACTTCAACTATCATATTAACTGGGAAAGCATGGAGGCAGACAGGAACCAGGACAAGAGATTTCTTAAGTGCATGGATGACAATTTCCTCACACAACATGTCACTGAACCAACGAGAGGAGGTAACACACTGGACTTAATAATTACTTCAGATGATCAGTTAGTGAAGAATATGATGGTTGGACAAAACTTAGGCACAAGTGACCACCAGACAGTGACATTTGATGTAATTTTAGCAGAAGACATCGAGAGCACACGCAAACAAAAAAACAAAAATTATTTCGGGAAACTACGATCTGGCTAGGAAGATGATCAAGATTTGGACATAGGAAGCATGGTAAAGGATAAAAATGCAGAAGAAAGCTGGGAAATATTTAAAATTGCATGTCAAGGGTTATGGATTCAACAATACCAAAACAGCGGACACTTAACAAAAAACTTCCATGGGTTCGAGAGAGGTACAGAAGAAGAGAAGGGCCAAAAACAAAGCGTGGGAAGAAATTGAGAAGGCACCAACTAAAAATGCAAAGCAATGAAGGTTTGGAACAGGCGAGATTAAAACAGTTACAGTCCAGTTATGTGCAAAGAGGAACAAATCAACAGCTACAAACAAAGCGGCTATTGCAGAGTATGAAAACAAATTAGCAAAAGACATCAAACGGAACAGTAAGAGTTTTTATGGATATGCAAGAAGTAAGATGAAGCGAAAAGAAAAAGTGGGACCATTAGTAGCTGATTCTGGAGAAACAGTGACGGATGACATGGAAACAGCAACAATTCTGAACGACTACTTTGGATCAGTGTTCACAAAGGAAAATACAACCAACATACCAAAGCCCATTAATTTATTTTTTGTGGAAAAGAGGAGGAAGCATTATCAGACATAAATTGCAGTAAAAGAGTGTGTCCTGGAAATTCTGAGTCAAATGAAAACTGACAAAAGCCCCGGAATAGACAATATACACCCAAAATTTCTGTATGAGGTAAGACATGAGGTTAGTGAGGTAATAGCCACAATATTCAATATGTCACTTAAATCGGGAATAGTCCCTAGGGACTGGAGGGATGCAGTAGTCACTCCTATATTCAAAAGGGTAACCGTGGGGAGCCAGGAAATTATAGGCCTGTGAGTCTGACCTGTATAGTGTGTAAAGTTCTGGAGAAAATAATGAAAGCAAATATATTGGACCATCTTATAAGACACAAGATTTTAAAGGATAGCCAGCATGGGTTTATTAAGGGAAGATCTTGCTTAACAAACATACTGGACTTTTGGAGGAGATTCACGACAAGCTAGATGAGGAAAGGCAGTTGATGTAGTATACCTGGACTTTGCAAAAGCATTCGATAAAGTACCTCATTCAAGACTGGCAGTCAAGCTTCAGGCCAGTGGAATTAGAGGTAAAGTTCTTGGATGGATAAAAACTGGCTTCAGAGCAGAAGACAGAAGGTAGGTATAAGAGGCAAGTATTCAGATTGGGCTGAGGTCATAAGTGGGGTGCCACAAGGTTCAGTGTTGGGACCTCTATTGTTTTTAATATACATCAACGACATCGATGATGATATAATGTCAAAAATTTCAAAATTCGCTGACGACACAAAACTGTGTGGACAGAGTGATAGTGAAGCAGAAGCAAAAATTTTACAACAAGACCTTAATAGACTATCCCAGTGGTCGGCAGATTGGCAAATGCTTTTTAATACAGATAAATGCTCGGTGATGCACATTGGGAAGAAGGAACAGATCATGAGTTTAAGTTATGTGGGAAGGGACTAAAAGTGACAAACGAGGAGAAAGATCTAGGGGTCATCATGCATAACAGCTTAAAGCCATCTAGGCAATGTGCAGAGGCAGCTAATAAGGCCAACAAAATTCTAGGTATGATCAAAAGAACGATAGTGAGCAGAGAGAAGGATGTAATAATAAGACTTTACAAGACATTGGTACGTCCACATTTAGAGTATTGTGTTCAAGCATGGTGTCCATTCCCGAAGAAAGACATAGAGACCTTAGAAAGAGTGCAACACAGAGCAACAAAGATGATCAAGGGATATCACAAACTAACCTATGAGGAAAGGCTAAATCACTGTGGATTGACAACCCTGGAAAAAGAAGAGAGAGAGGGGATTTGATCGAGACATACAAAATACTAACAAACAAAGTGGAAATGCCAAAGGAAAGATTTTTTACAATGAAGCAGTATGATCGAACCAGAGGACACAGCATGAAACTGTTCAAGAAACGGGTTGGGAGACATAAACAGCATTTTTTTAGTGCAAGAGTGGTGGACAGATGGAATGAACTGGATGAGGGGATAGTAACGGCTACAACTGTAAACGAGTTCAAAATAAACCTCAGTAGTTTAGGATATTAGATTGGACGGGAGCAACAGTGGTTCTCACACAGGGCAGTCCCTACTGAACCACTTTAAACCTTGTTATATTATATATTATATAAGGATACAAAGCCATCTCCTGTAACTGCTCACAACAAAAAGGTAACGGAATGTGAATCGAAAGTGGCTAATTTTGTCGCAAGAAAAAACTTGCCACTAAGTTTAATGGACGACATCTCGGAAAATGTTGCAGATTGGTTTCCTGATTCGAAAATCGCAAAAGATTTCAGTTCTAAACGAACAAAGGGATCTATGATGATTAAAAATGTTATTGGTAAACTGAACAAAGAAGATTTGTCCACTAAGTTGAGATCATGTCATTTTACTCTGTTGGTTGACGAATCAACTGATATATCAACCACAGAGAAAAATGGCCCTGGTGGTAATTTACTTCGATGTTGAAATTGGTAAGGTTCAATATAGATTTTATCGTTTAGTCGATTTAAAAGAAGCAAAAGCAGAGTCCATTTTTGCTGCAATAAAGGCATGTCTAGAAGAAGATAAAATACCACTAGCCAATGTAATGGCACTTGGAACTGATGGGGCTAACGAATGATTGGAGCCAGAAATTCTGTGCTTTCACGTTTTACAGATGCACAGCCAAATATATTTCATATACACTGCACATGCCATGTAGCTGCTCTATGTGCCGCTGATGCATGTAAAACATTTCCCAAATTTATTGAACAGCTATGCAGAGACATTCATAGCCATTTTTCACATAGTTGTAAAAGATTACAGCTGTACAAAGAGTTTCAAGAGTTTGTGGAAGCAGACACTCTACGAATATTGCAGCTGTGTTCCACGAGATGGTTGAGCCTGTTGGAGTGTATTAATCGTATCGTTAACCGATATGAAGCACTTTCAAGCTATTTTCAATCAAGTGATGAGTGTGACCGTTTGGTTACAGTGGATAGAATTAGCACTCAATTGCAAAATCCTGTCGTTAAATGTTATTTCTTGTTTTTGCAAGCAGTGCTGCCTATGTTTACTCAATTCAACAAAATGTTTCAATCAAATTCTCCGATTTTACCAGATTTATATGCAGAGGCAAATCAACTGTTGAAAAGTGTGCTGGGTTACTATATACGACCACAGGTACTGTTGTTAGTTGAAGATTTAACGAGTTTTGATCACTTGGAAAGTACAAACTTTAAATCAAGCGATAACATATTCATTGGTTATCAAACTAAACTGCAGCTGCAGCAAGTAGATGATCCATCGACCGTTCAAAAGTTTATTGTTGATGTTCTTGCATTTTATACAAATGCAGCCGGTGCAATCAAGAAAAGAATGCCTATTAGCAACAGAGTGCTGAAGCTCATGTCAGTACTAAAACCCACGAACAGAACAGCGGTGGAACAGTCGGAAATTTTGGAACTGGCCCAGCTTTTTCCGCAAATTGTGTCTCCAGCAGATTTTGATTGTTTAGAGGCCGAGTTTATTGACTACCAGTTATGGATTTAAGCAATGTCCTGGTCGACGGAAGTTATGATGATTTCTGGCATCAAATTGGACAAATGACTAGACATAAAGAGTACAGATTTCGCGACTTTCAAAGTTTGCACAAACAATGTTGGCACTTCCACACGGAACAGCAGAAGTTGAACGTGTTTTTTCTGCTGTTAGTTTATTGAAAACCAACTTGAGAAACAAATTGTCTACTCCAATGTTGGAAAGTTTACTGACCGTGAGAAATGGACCAGGAAAAATTACTCCCACAATGATCGACAGTGTAAATGTTTCTATGTATGATCATAAGCGGGAGGAATTCTACACTGTCACTGATGAATGATGATGAATGTCATACAATAAACTAACGTGATAAAATGAGCATGCCATCATGGTAAATTGGTAATGGATTATGGAGACGTTGTCATAACTCATATGATTTGGATACTTTACATTTTTTAGCTACAATGCTTGGATTATGCAGCAATTTATGCTTCACATTCGTTCGTGTCAAGGTCAACATTTTATATTACATGTGTCCGTAAAAAAAAATTTTTGTCCGTAATTTTTTTGGAGAGTTCTTATATTTGTCAGTAAATGTTACTTTATTGAGTTGGCAACCCTGCTTCTCTGTATTTTTCTTTTCAGAGTCCAACTTTCACATTCATATGATACTGTACTCCATATGCAACACTCTCGATTATTCTCTTCTTTGTTCTCATGCTGATATAGTGATATTATTGTATTTCCAAATGTTCTTCATTTTTATGGTGGCAACCCTTCCTTTTGTCAATCTGGCCTTTATTTCTTTCTCTAGGGAGCAATCTTCTGATATAATTGCGCCAAGATATGTAAACTTTCCCACTTGTTCCATTACCTTCTGATCTACTCTGATGGATTCGAAACTTTGTCTCCGTTATATACAAGGAACCCAGTTACCTTCTTTCAAAACTTTCTGTACAAGCAAACAAATACTCAACCATGCAGATCCTCGTCTGCAATATAGTTCTCTCCATCCCCCATACTCGGACAGTTCTTGGTTCTCGTGCTTTCTCAGTGGCTGCATGCCCCAAAACTCTGGAATTCATTGCCTCAGCATGTTCGCATTGCAAATTCATTACAAATTTTAGAACAAGATTAAAACCCATCTTTTTGACCGGTCTTGTCCACCATAGACTGTCACCCGTTTGTCCGGCCGGATACCCTGGATTTGACCTGGATCTTTAGTGATTTGGATTTGGTGTGCCATCGGTTGATGCTCCTGTGCATTATGAAAGTGGCGCTATAGAAGTTTAAGATTAGATTAGATTAGATCATGGATACACTGACCTTTGCCCGGCCAATAACCCATCTTGACTATAGTTATTTCAGGAAAGTCTAAGCGCATAAGAATAGTCAGCTACTACTGTACTACTACACAAGCGCTATATAAATTTACGGATTTTACTTACTTATTTCGAAAGCTATTCTCTCGTCAATAGGGCTGCGCCGAGTAACTCGAGTAACGCGAGTAGGCTACTCGACTCCAAATTGGAGTTGAGTAATTTTTTTGGAGTCGAGTACTCGCATAGAATAACTAAACAAAGAATAGAATAGATAAATAAAGAATAACGAAAGAATTTCATTAAAACTAGAAAGATGCTCGCTACGCTCGCGCTCGCTTCGCTCGCAGTGCAGGATAATACTAATCCAATACCTATACCTAATACCCAATCATTGAATTCATGCTGAACAACATTTCAATGATCGCCACCTAGACAAGCTCTGCGCCACGTAATAATTAGGCCTATGTACGTTAAAATCACGCAACTGTGACCATTTGTGACGCTGTACACGTATTTTTTGTGTACGTTAAAATGTATGTACTTTAAAATTGCGCAACTTTCTCAAGCTACGAACAATTGTTACCAATAGCAACGTCGTCGCACGCCCAGCCCTCTGACGCTGCAATGACTCGACTAAACCGGTTGTACGAACAATTGTTACCAATAGCAACGTCGTCTTCGAACATCGTCCACCAACGCATCGCGACGTAAGGACTAAACGGTCTAAACCGTCTACCAATAGTCAACGCTCGCCCACCAACGCATCGCGACGTAAGGACTAAACGGTCTAAACCGTCTACCAATTCGTCCACCAACGCATCGCGACGTAAGGACTAAACGGTCTAAACCGTCTACCAATAGTCAACGCTCGCCCACCAACGCATCGCGACGTAAGGACTAAACGGTCTAAACCGTCTACCAACAGTCAACCAATCAGAACGCTTGAAGGTAACAGAGAGACATACAGATAACGATCTTAATATTATAGATAGAACTCGAAGGCTCGCTTCGCTCGCATGAGGCTCGCTTCGCTCGCTGCGAGCTTCGCTTCGCGTCGCTCGAGGCAACAAATATTCCAGAATGACCAATCAGAACGCTCACCCACCCAGCCAACCAATCAGAACGCTTGAAGGTAATCAATCCGAACGCTCACACAGCCAAGTTGAGCCAACCAATCAGAACGCTCACACAGCCAAACAATCAGAACGCTCGAACGCAACCAATCAGAACGCTCGAAGGTAACAGACATACAGAATAACGATTTTAATATGATAGATTTGGCCAACCGTTATTTGTTGCAAATAATTATTAATCAGTCTTATTTAGGTTATTCTTATTCGTTATGCCCCAGTTAGTTAAGATGTTATCCACAGTGGGCCAACTGCCCAACTCTAGTGAAGACCTCATATTTTTTGCCAGTACCGGTAAAATAGTTTCTGTTCTGTAACTTCTGTTATACTAAATTTGAAAACGCTTGAATATCCGAAAAATTGATAGGTAACTGTATCCAATGTTCTGATTTAGTTAAATGAGGGCCATGAGGGCCATGAGGCAAATAATAAGCATTATGTGACGTGTAACGTTTGCAAATCATGTATTTCCGGTTTTACGCGAGTACTCGCTAAGCTACTCGACTCCTACTCGACTCCTAAACTACTCGGTTAGCGCAGCCCTACTCGTCAATCGTCATCTTTCTTCTGTGTCCATAAGGCATAGATAATGCTAAAGTAAGCATAGATAATGCTAAACTTGCTAAAGTATGAGGGTCTCCAATGGGTTTATGGCGGCGTATGGCTCATTTATGTAAAAAATCGTTTTAATAGTGGACTTGTTAATGTATCTCAAATTTCAATAGATTTAATACACTAGAGCGGCGCACGAAGTAAATATTAAATATTTTCGAAGCAGTTCTATATGCAAAGCTATGAACCTATGTTTAGTGTGTTTAATATGTACTGTTATGCTCACATTCGTGATCTACGTCGCCTTCGTCCCTACCTTGATATTAAAACTGCTTCCACTATTGCCACTTCGATAGTTCACTCTAAGTTAGACTACTGCAACTCACTGTTTCACAATCTTCCAAAGGCTTCCATATGTAAACTCCAATCGATTCAAAATGCCTTAGCTCGAGCAGTAACTAAATCGCCTAAATTTTGCCACATTACAACATTACTCAAATCTCTCCACTGGCTCAAAATAACAGAACGCATTGAATATAAAATAATATCGACTTATAACTCACTTCATACATCAAAACCAGTCTACCTAAGAAATCTGATAACTCCACAACAACCTGGATCTACTAGATCCTCTTCTCATGTAACTCTCCTTCGACCTCTGAATCAATCATCTTTCAAAATTTGCAATCGTGCTTTTTCATATGCGGCACCTGAGCTTTGGAACTCAATTCCAATATCCCTTCGCTGTCGACATCAAAGCCAAATAACAAACTCTGAGTCACAATTTTCTCCCCTTCTTGCAACATCTCCTCATGTTTTTCTTTCTAAACTAAAATCATTTCTCTTGACCCGGCATGAATGACCCACCTTTGGCTATAGCTACTTCATTTGAGATTGAGCACATAGGAATAAGGAGCTACTTCGGTGCATCTTTTGAAAGCGCTTTAGAAATTAACGAGATTTTACTTACTTTTTACTTAGTAACCGTATTTACCCCACAGTGTACACTCATTTAATTCATTCATTTATTAGTTCACATGGACGACGAAGGTCCGTTGTGCCAATCTCGTGTTGCGTGAGTTGTGACCGCGACCGATGGCTGAGTGCCATTCATGAAGAATTATGGAAGGAAGACCATCGCCGATCTGCCGGGGCCATGTACGGCGTGGTCTGCCAGGAGGTCATAGTATACAGTTTAGATAATGTTACATGTGACCCCAATACGGCTGATTTCCCCCTCCACTACATTCCAGACAATATTATCTAAAGTTAAATTGTGATTTGCTGGTTTTTGGAAATTTTACCTTGCGATCTTAAGTTTAGATAATTTCGCAGAATGCTTTAAGACAAGAATCTATCTTACAAACCATCAGTCGTCGCCGACAAGCACTTTTTGGTCATGTGGCACGCCCTAACACCCACACTCTGGCTTACGGTGCTCTTACGGCAGCTATTAACCGTAAATCTGAAAGGAATCCACCTCCAGGGTGGAAATGACCTCCAGGTCGCCCTCGCCACATCTGGGTACAAAAGATCGGCAACGGCGCACCTTCAACAATCACAAAAGAATGGGAGAAAGCCCAAGATCGTGGCCATAGTAGATCAATGCTATGGACCTTCGTAGTCTAAGTGAAATAATGAAAGAATGAATTATTTAAGACTGATGTACTCTGGAAAATGGTCACCACAGCCCAACAACGCAATAATACAAATTACTAGAATCATCAATTTTCTCTTACCTCAGGCACTTTTCCATCCTCGTTCAAAAACTCTTTTCACACTCCTCTCCTAAAAAGCCTGGCCTTGACAGAGAAGACCTTAATAACTATCGCCCCATCTCAAATCTTTCTCTTCTATCAAAACTCACCAAGAAATAATTTTCTATGTAACACTCATCAGTCTGCCTACACTAAACATCATTCAACAGAAACCGCCCTTGCCTACATTTATGACAGGCTCCTAACTGCTATTGATCTCCGACAAGTTACCGGCCTTTGCCTCATTGATCTCTCTGCTGCATTTGATACCATAGATCACAACATTTTGCTTGAACCACTCTCCCTCTGGTTTGGTATATACGAAAAAGCTGACCACTGGTTTACATTTTATCTCAGATCTCGGTCTTTTCAAGTGTCCTGTCATAATCAAATTTCTTTTTCTCACAGTGTTGACCATGGTGTACCTCAAGGATCTGTCCTTGGGCCTGTATTGTTCAGCCTTTACACCACACCACTTCCATCTCTAACTCTCTCAGTTTAAATCAACTCTATGCTAATGACACTGAACCATTTCTTCCCTTTTCACCTTCATTTGAAACATCTATCATTGAACTTGGAATCAGCATTTTCTTCTCTCTTCATGGATGTCATCTAATCTTCTTGCTTTTAACTCCTCTAAGACTGAATTTCTTTTAATTGGAATACCCTAACAACTAAAAAAAATGATAATCCTGAGCTAGTGTTGGCTCCTGACATCACAATGACCCCTGTTCCAAATGCAAAAGATCTCAGATTCAAATTTGATTCTTCTCTAAACTTTAAATCGCAAATCTCTCAACTTTCAAAAGCCTGCTATGTCCATTTTCGTGACCTTCGTCGCCTACATCCTTGCCTCGATACCAAAACTGCCTCCACAATCGCCACTTCAATAGTCTACTCCAAATTAGATTACTGTAACTCCCTCCACAGTCTTAGACACTGTCAAACATTAAATTCTGAATCCTCATTTCCCATAATTCCTGCATTATCTCCTCATATCTTCAGATCTACACTCAGATCCTTTGTTTTTCTGAAATCATTTCCTCCATAACTCTAACAACCTAACCTCACTGCCCTCCGGATATATTGACCTTTGCCTGGCTGATCATTCACCTTTCCAATAGCGATTTTAAGATAGGCTAAGCGCCCAAGAATAAGGAGCTACTGTTGTGCTGCTTTCCAAAGTGCTACATAAATCCATGAAATGTTACTTATGGCATTTATACACAAATATATGCACAAAGTTTCAGTGAAATATTTGTACGACTTAAACGCTAACCAAATTAAATGAGAGAAGCAGAAATCACAGCACTCCTCCAAATGTCAGTCCCAAATTATTTCTATATTTTTTCAGCTTAGTAAGTCTAGAATAATGATGAGATTAAGAAATACTATTCTAATGTTGCTGATCCTAATTATAACTTTTTATTTACACACAGCTGTTGCAATTTGCAAAAGTACAGCTGAGTATAAAATGTTGTAGTTATTACACAACAGTTCCAATTGTCAGAAACGCGTTGTTTTTGTGACAGTTGCGCTATTGAAATGCTAGCAAACAGTCCTCTACCATTACCGCTGTGCTAATGTAATTTAATCTTGATTTACCTCCAAAAACCTTCAGTAGTTTCGATGTCGATTTGTCTTTGAACAGCATCAATGAATTCATTTGTATGAACAATAACCACGTGATCATAGATGTCATGCTGTTTTTTGTGTTGAGCGATAACCAAACATCAAAACTCGCCAAACATCAGTCACAAGTTTTGTGTTTTATTTGCATAAGTAATTAGAGAAATAACTATCAAAATGATTTGGGACTGACATTTGGAGGTGTACCAAAATCTCATAAGTAAAATCCTGTTTTTAGAATTAGAATTTAATTTAGATTTCAGAGTATCTTATTAGCTTTTATATTGGGCAGCAATTTCATTTATATATTTAGGTTGGAATTAGTATTAGAATGAAGCCCAAAATAAGTGACAACACAAAAGCTCCAGTTATTGTCCCAACAGTTGTTGCAACTGACAAATTTGGCAGAGAGCAGTGTAGTAGTCTTGTTTTTATGCAATTATTTTTTATATGTATGAAAGTATTTTGTTAGTTCTCTAACACAGCTGTAACTGCATCACTTGATCTCACGCTTCATAATAATTTTTCACCTTTATTGTCTAAATGTGAATTGATTTTCTGCTGTTAAGGACAAACCATTTTACTCACATACAGTTTTGTATAATTTAGTCTTTTCAAATTCTAGTATTTTGCCCTATTTTCACCTGCTGAGGAAGTATACTGTAAATAAAGTTTATCTTTATGCTATAAAGTAAGTTTATCTGTTTTAGTCAGAAAAGAATGGCTTCACAAATTTTGAATGGAATTGACTCTTCTGAAAAGGTTGCTATTTTGGATGCTGGTGCTCAGTATGGAAAGGTTGGTGGTCTTCAGTTTTTACTTGCTGATTCTTTGCTAAATATGCCTTTAACTAAAACTGAAATTATTGGCATTTTCTGTAGCTGGTCCAAAAATCTGGAACTGTCTTTTGAGGGCAGGGCATAATATAATAATGACAGTGAGTATGTTTTAACTTTTCTAATGCATTTGACAAAGTAATTCCTGCTAGACTGACTGAAAAAATTAAATTGTGTGAAATAGTTGGATACTGTAGTTGCAACACTATACAAGATGCTTGCAGTCAGATATTGCTTTTGAGGAAAGTAAAGCAGAAAGCAATTGATGAAATCTCCTGATGCACTGATTTTGAGTGAAGTGCAAAGAGAAATTGTAACGTTTTTCGAACAGATTAACCTTTTGCTCGGGTTAGCCGTCTTAAGACGGCGGCGGAAAACTTTGACCAAACAGGGTTAGCCGTCTATAAACGGCGCACTATATAAGCGACTGCGTACTGCGGACCTGCACGATTTTCAAAAATCCAACGCGGGGACCGAGTTAGCTCACATCCATTCGATAGGCGGCAGCACCGTTTTCGATAATACTGACTACCGTATTTGCACGATTATTACCCGCACGTACATAACCCGCATCGTGTATAACCCGCGGAAAATTACGAATTATGTTCCAACGTCCCAGCATAAAGCGACGCGAATATAACCCCACGCGAATATAACCGCATTTACTAGTCTTCAGGCATTTGAAGGTTTTGACGCCATGATGTACGGCATGTACCGGTAAGTAAAATCGTGTGGATTTATATAGCGCTTTGGGCATAGTACAGCAGTAGCTGCTTATTCTTATACTCTTAGCTTTTCTTAACGGGCAACGGTCAATATATCCGAAGGGCAGAGCCTCACACCATGTTTCCTTCCTAAGTTTTCACCCAAATTAAGTAAAACACTCTAAAATTGTATTTTCCTATCTATTTCTGACAATAAACCGCTAACCGGTGTAATTTAGTAAAATTCTTTACGATACGGGAATTATTTGTAATTAAAAATGCTTGGTCGCACGGAAAAATTTTGCCAATGGACGTATGAAGTGCCTATTTACTCTCTTTATTAAAAGAAAATAGCCTACTTTGCTCTAATTTGGACAATAATATGCCTATTTTATGGACCATAGCGATATAAGAGGAGCGATATTAGAGGTTGCTGCACATAAACTAATTATTTTCGCATAGATACTACACCACGGTAATAAAGTAACTGCTGCCATCTAGGGTCCATCCATTTAGCACGTACTCACTCAGGGGAAGGGTTTGGAATTTAGGAGATTTTGCGACGGGGAGTGGAGGAGTCTACTGAATACGTGCGTGACGCACAAATTTATAAATAGCCTACGTACCAATTAAAAACCGCTGAGGCAGAAGACTGGCAACTTCACACAAACATTAGATTTGAACACAATTACTTTCCACGGTCAAGCAAACAAATTTATAAATAGCCTAAGTAACAATTAAAAAACAATTACTCTCTCACGGTCAAGCAAAGGAGGGCGACTCCGATACTCCCAAGCATTGTTCCCACGGTTATTATATAATTTGACGGCAGACATAGAAAACTATTATTTAATAGTCAGCCTAAAACATCAGCCAGCCTAGTCAGCCTAAAACATCATCATCATCGTGAGTCGCGCGCCGTTGTCGTCATTAACATCATCAAGCGGTCACGAATGGCCAGACAAACAAGATTCCTATTTCCGAGACTTCTATAGCGCCACAACATGGCCAAAGGCGCTTTGAAAACGTCGGCATTGTCAATGACGAACGTATGATGATCTTGAAAGTCCGCTTTTATGAAACTCCAGTTGAAGTAAGTAAGCAAACGCGGAGAATTTGAATTTTTTTAATATACGGCTATAATAATAATAATAATAATAATAATAATAATGTGATTTTAAGTGGTTTAGGAGACTTAGCCTGTGTGAAAACCACTGGTTACTGAAATCTATGGGCGTAATGGCCGCTCGTCTACCGGAGATGCTATCCTTACCATTAGGCTTTCAAAACTCTGATTTTTAGATAATTAACAGCCATCCAACAATAAAAACCCCTAAATATGATCCTAAATAATTCAGGAAGTGAGCGAAAGCGGCGATTCAGCCACTGGGTCGTATATTTCAAGAGTTATGACTGATTTTTGATGAAGCTTATAATGCGACCATGGGACCGCTTTCAAAACACTTCGTTTGTGCACTTATTGCACCTTTCTGCACAAATCCACCCTTGTAGAACGATGCACCGACATTTATTCTGCAATTGTATGCGTAAATAAGATTTCTATAACGATTATTTAAGCAGTTATAACCCTATTTGCACCGGCGTGGTGAATGTGGTTTGACTAAAATACGGCTCGCCTAATCTCTTCTAGGCCGCTTTAAGGCCCACTTGAGCTATCAGTCAAAAGTTTCATGGCTTTCTGACTCAAAATTTGTAATAGTTAAGATCTATTTCGCTTTAATTATTTAGATATTTATAATCGAAATGTCAATGGGGTTTTATCACTATGGCCAATCATCACACGTCTCCCCTTGATCACGTGACTAAATTAATGGCATCCCGGCTACCATTGGACGAGGTCCCATAAACTTAGATCACTGTCGCTCTTTCATTCGGTAAAGCCTCCCAATCGTCTTGTACCGCATTTGTGTGACTTCCTACTAGTTTTAAGTTTCCAGTATAACCCGCATACGAATATACCCCGCAAGGGGGGGCTGCGGTTTGTAAATTCTTGTATTACCCGCGGGTAATAATCGTGCAAATACGGTATATATGCAAGGGATATTGACTGTAGACTGACCAAGGCTGGAAAATGTATAGGAAAAATCTTCAGCCGGAGGCTAGAATGGCCATAACTACGCCGAATATGGTCCGATCTTCAAAATTTTTGCACTATTCTGTTCCAATTACACCTCCCAACAACTTTCCCGCTCACAGTTTGGGGGGTCACCGCTGAAAAAATTTTTTTATTGAACTTTGAAAATTTTTTGTCGGAGATGGTCCGATTTTGGGGTGTAGAGTGGACCCTACCCCCCCAAATTTTTTTTGCACGGATGGTTCAAAAGCCCAATAAAAATGCTCAACAATGGTGCAAACCGCATCTTTCTAGCTTCTATATAGCCTGAAATATACCGAGTTGTTCGGTTTTTCACATTGAAAATCCGTTCGCGTAATTGTCATTTCAGCAAGCAATTGGTACTTGGGTATGAAACTCCATAATTACCCCAAATATGGTCTGATCTTCAAAATTTTTGCACCATTCTGTTCCAATTACACTCCTCTAGAACTCTATCGCTCACATTTGGGGGTTTACCGCTGAAGACGTTTTGCTATTGACCTTTGATCAAAATTTGAACAAAATGTTGGGGAGGGGTCCGATTTTGGGGTGTAGAGTGGTCCCTACCCCCAACTTTTTTCTTTTGGCACGGATGGATAGAAAGAGCAATAAAAATGCTCAACAACGGTGCAAACCGTTGTTGAGCATCTTTCTAGCTTCTATATAGCCTGAAATTTAGTAAGTTTATAACGTATATGTTCACGTTTTCATACGAACGCCTTTTCCAAAAATTAATTCCCCCGACGCGGGATGACTTTAAAAATTTAATTCCCCCTTTAAAAGGTTAAGGCTATCTTAACTACTCAAAATCATGGTAAAGGTAATGGTAGGTCCTGTACTCTAGTCCGGGCGTTGGGTTCCGACATATATATCCGGTCTTGGCAATCAGCGACATAGGTGGTATAATCCATAGGCTGCCATTACTTTACACAGACCCATGTTTTACCTTGCAGCTTAGTGCTGCTCCTCAGTTTACCACAGCCCTCTAACCAGTAAGGCTGAGTCGATCTTAGGGCTCCTGCAGGAATCGAATCTGTGACCTACCCCATCGCCCAGTGTTGTTACCACTCTTCTAACTTCCTCAAAATCATATAAGCATGTTATACAAGTTTCCGGTTTTGGCACTGTCATGGCGGCCAACACGTGTTTGTACGTGCCACGGATTGTCGCCGTTCTCGGCATTTATCGACGTTCGGCACTCGGATTTTGTACCAAGCGCGAGGACTGCGTCCTACTCATCGGCTCTTCGTAGAGTTTCTTGCCGCCCTCCACTTTTCTACGTCGTTCTGGAGGGTTGAAGTCGGTCACCACCGCTGTTGAGTAATTGCGCCAAAGTCTGCCATTAAGATGATGGCTGCGTGGCAACGTGACTGTGATCGACTAGAACTTCTGGATCGAGTAGAACTTCCATCTTCGTCGGATTTGCCGATTTCGGTGACGAAATCTCTTGCAGGAGACCGCTTCTTCTGAATTCACTGCCAATTTTATCGGGCGGAGAACTCCTATTACCAACTCGCGGACTCTTAACATCATCTTCCGCTCTTCGTTGGTGTGTCAATGTGGCTGCAGTTTTCTCGTGAAGGACCACTTCCGTAGGATTACGCACCAGATTTCTTCACGGCAGCATGATCCTTCTATCATCCGAGTGGATTTTTAACATCGCCACCTTCCAACCATCATTGACATGTCAGCATTGTCAAAGCGCTTTTGATTTTGGTTTTTAACCACGTTACAGCGCTATATAAATCATTGATAATAATAATAATAATAATAATAATAATAATAATAATAATAATAATAATAATACAATGTTGTAAGAAGACTTCAACAAAATTAAGATTTATTGAATTACATTTGTAGGTGATAGACCGCAGAGTTCGCGAATTATCAATCGATACAGATTTCTTGCCTCTGAACACCAGAGCAGCAGAACTTAAGCAGAAACAGTACAAGTAGGAATACTGTTTGTTTGTGTATTTGATGTTTGATACAAATTTTCCACACGAACCCAGATTATTTTGATTTTGTGTATTCTTATTCAAGGTCAGTGAATTTATCTATAAATGGTCTGGGAAAGCAAAACAAAATGGATATAGCTGGAGAGATGTGTGAACAACATATTTGTTGGTTTGATCAGATTTTCCCAACAGCCCTCTCATTTTCCATCCTTCTTTGCCTGGTTAGCCTTTCATCATTGTAATTTAGTTATGAATTACACACCTGCCCATTGTGCTCGGACATTGAATATATATCTTACCATGGTGAAATGGATCAATGATCAAGCACCATAACCTTACCCATTCTTTTAACCTATCTCTAGTGTGTCTAGTGGGTATATATATATATATATATATATATATATATATATATATATATATATATATATATATATATATATATATATATATATATATATATATATATATATAGTGAGTGAAAAACATGCGGTTGCAAACCTGCTCTTATATAAGTGCGCATGAAAGTGGCATTTCAGCAGAAGCATTGAACACAAATTCTTATTGGAAAGCACCAGTTAAAGCACCTTCTTGGTCATATTTGCCCCATGGGCCAGGGTTTGAAGTAGTGTGTGTAGTCCTTCCAGATTAGTTACCACAATAATCATAACTTTTAATAATAATAATAATAATAATAATAATAATAATAATAATAATAATAACACTAAGCCGATGACCACACTTAGTTGAGACGGGTACTAGGCAGTCAAAGAGAACATTGTAGACAATGATACTGTCGTGAAACGTCTGTGTTCTGGGAATATAATCCATGGCAGTTTAGTTTCTGCTGTAGTCCAGCCCATGGGTTCTCATAGTGAGACATCAGTGTTTTCAATAGAATTAATAATATTAATGTTGTGTTATTTGTTTGGCATTGTAGAGCAATCGTCATTTCTGGAGGACCAAATTCTGTCTACTCAGAGGATGCATTAGCTTATGACCCA
Source organism: Metaphire vulgaris (assembly GCA_018105865.1). Taxonomy (NCBI): domain Eukaryota; kingdom Metazoa; phylum Annelida; class Clitellata; order Crassiclitellata; family Megascolecidae; genus Metaphire; species Metaphire vulgaris. The sequence continues at coordinate 10,764,212 of CM030833.1, read as the reverse complement.
GAGATTTTTAACTGCAAAATTCCTCTTCTAGGAATTTGTTATGGAATGCAGGTGTAGGAATAATATTATTTCCCATTTCTGAGTTTGATTTATTTTTTTAATTAATTGAATTATTTAGTTAACATTGGCAAATATAGTCAAATGGCTTTGATGTTCTTTTCATTGTGCTGCTCGGATTATTACCTGACATTAAGCACAGTCAGTGTAAAAATTAATAGAAGTCAATACATGGTGTGGCTTTGAATAGGTATCAGATATGATGCATTATTAGGAGAAGTGTGGCATTAAAGCAGTGTTGTCCAAAGTGTGTTCTACTGAACCCAAGGGTACCACAAGAAAATGCAAGGGTTCTGCTGAAATATTTTGTAAATATTTAAAATTACTAGTTTAGAAAAACTAACATTCTACTCAAAAACAATTATTTAACAATCAACTAAATTCAAATCTTTGTGAATTTCTTACATTACTGCAACTTGCACTATAATTCTCATGCAATCAAGTTCATGGATTCTCATATAATCAAGTTTATGGCTTCCTATGTTTAGATATTTCTAGATATCATTTTCAAGCAGCTAGTATTATAATGAAGTTGTTAGACTGAGGCTTAAGAAAAATGTGCATTGCATACCATTGTACCTTAATAAATACCATATTACTTATCGTATTTAACAATGTTTTCACTCTGGTGGAGGGTGGGGTTTCGCAACGAGGAAATTATTTTTCCAAGGTTCCGTGGACTTACAAACTTTGTTTATGCCTTTCTTGCATAATGGTAGATGATCAATCAAGAGCTTGGTGGAACTGTAAAAAAGGCAGAAGGTCGTGAGGATGGTCAATTCAAAGTGACTGTTGAAACAACCTGTCCTCTCTTCAAGTATGATGAAAGCTACTAGTTCTGATTTGTTTGTGTGCTTAATTTGTTTTGTTGAATATTTGTGAAGTATTTAGTCATTAGGTATTTGCAATGAAGGTGTTTCATACATTGCATGAATTTTCCATTTGAATGGAATTGACTAGCTAAAGTTTAGCTAAGTCTATTTTGTATAAAAGTATTCAATAGCAGAAGTGTGGTGCATGTTTCTCACTTTTAACAAATACAGTTAACATTAACTGTGTTATGATGAGGTTCAGTGATCAAAACATTTTGAGAATGCTTCAAACAAAACCATCTGAGCAGTTCATCTGCAGTATACGTGCAACTATGACTTATGTTGACACTCATTCTGAATGCAGATTCAATTTTGCTATGATCTACATGTATTGCACTGATAGTTCTGGCAACATTGGACAGTGACAATTGCAATTGTCTCTGTATCCCTTTCCCTTATTACAATAAGCAGTACAGGTGCCTATCATCTTGATAAGGAGATGTCTCTAAATAAACCTATTAAATAACAATTGTTTGTTGAAAATGATATTTTAGGCACACTGTGGACTGAAAAGCCCATTTAAGCTTTTAAGTGACATTTTGTTTAATTCAATGTAATTGTATATTTCTAATTTAAAATGGAAAATGTTGGAGACTGTCGCTGATGGATCATTCTAGTGAGTTTCCTAAGCGAGGTCATTGTGACGATGCTCTAGTTTAACTAGGTTTTAGTTATTTACAATAAATTTATGAAAGTTTTAAACAATTCTTAATGATCTTGACTGTTAACCCGTGAGCTTCATCTTCCAGTTAATTTCATAGATATATTAGACCACTGATAATATATTTTTTGTTTGGTACATTCATTGCTAATTTGAAATTGTAGTTGTGTGCTAGTTGATCTTGACATCACTATTTACTCCATTCTTTGCCATTTTGGCCTTTGCATCAACATTTTTATTATCCAGCTATTTAGTCTAGGAGGTGACATTGATTTCATTAATATGGTATTTATTATTAGCCTGACTGATGATGCTTTCTTTTATTGTTCTTTAATCAGTGCCATAATTTTTACAGTTTTGTGTGCCTTGTAATTTCTCATAAGTAGAACTATTATTTTTTTTCATTTACCAGAGGACTAAGCAAGGAGCAGACAGTGTTGTTGACACATGGTGACAGCGTTGATACAGTGGCAAATGGTTTTGCTATAGTTGCACGATCTGGAACAACTGTTGCGGGTATGTCTGCTGCAATTGCCTTTAACTGACTTATAAATGTTTCAAATGATTTCCAGTTTAACCAGCATTAACTGTGAATTATGTTTTGGCAGATTGTTCCTTTATTTAGTATTTATTTAAAATTAATTTAGTCTCTTGCTTAGGTATGACATTGATTTTTAAAAGTAAACATTGGCTTCATTTTCATTCTTATATAATCACTTAAGGTCATGTAATTTTTGCATTCAGTTTGTAGATTTGTTTTTATGTCGGTGGCCTTTTATCGTTCTTATGTTTACTTGCCAATTTATTTAAGATCAAGTTTTTTTTTGGGGGTTGTAAAATAATATTTAGTTATTAAAATAGTAATTTTTATGTCTTACTGTGCTATTATTGTTTTAATGATTAAACTTAATAAGAGTCATTCCGTGTCAATTCAACCAATGGTCCCAGCTCGACCATCTAAAAAAATTATGAAATTTACCACAAATGTTCCTCAAACATCCATCTGAAAGATTGTAAAATTTTAGCCTGCTCTCCTCAGTAGTTTTTGAGATATTCAGCTATTATAGTACCTGGGGTGGGCCGTTTTTTGGCGTTTTGCAGCAGCCGCTTAAATTTCTCACAAATTCAGACCTCTATAACTTCAGAAATATAATAGCTAGGAGGCTGAAACTTTCTGGACTTATTCACTACTAGTAGTATTTCATAAAACAAGAGTAATACTTTGTCTTTTGGAAAAAGTTTCCTCACTGCAGAGTCACAAAAATGGAAGAAAAAAATTGCTCCATTTCCGATATTCAATGTTTGGCTCTCAATATGGAACCTTTCTCTTTATTTCAGAGTTGTAACTTTTATTCTGTAAACTGTCCAGTAGCTATATTTTCTCTAATTGCAAACAGATTTCCCATACTGTTAATCCCTGAGTTTCTACAGGATCTAAAAATGTGTCAACAGGCCTATGGCGACTTGGATTTGAGTGTAAAAATGGTCATGTGGGACAGGTGGTAGCTTAAAATTAAAGATGTCACTAAATAGAACACATTCAAAGCTATAATATATGCAAAATCTGTGATGGTACTCTTTCTTTAAGATTTTAAATAAATTTTTAAAGTTATTGGTTTTTTGAAATTTGATCTAATTAATTAAAATCCAATTTTTCAAAGAATAATTAGTGCGAAGAAAAACAGGCATGGATACACAACCAGAAAGAACAGGGAATATTGCCAACTGTCACCTCTGCTCAAGGTAAACCAATGAGCAATGAGGGACACTTGTGTAAGAATTCTATTATGAAGATGATGTGAGTAGAGTTATGCCTGGCGCCAAAAACTTTGTTTCTGTCAGAGATGGTGACAAACGAGTTCACATGCAGTGTAGACTGTTGCTAATCAAGTTGAATGAATTGCACAATGAGTTTTAAAAAAATATCCTGGAGTAAAAGTTGGACTAAGTAAATTTTGTGATTTAAGGCCAAAAGAATGTGTGACAGTAGGGGCCAAAGGTACTCACAGTGCTTGTGTTTGCACATCAGACTGTTAAGGTGATGCTGGCTGACCTACCCAATATATTGCCTTTTCTAAGATCACTTACCATGACCTGATAGTACAGCTAGTTTGCTCAGTGGAAAGCAAGAATTGCATGCTACACAGTTGTGAAAATTGTTCAGGACCTGCCAATCTGAGTCGTTATCTGCATGAAAAATGCAATTCTGATGAAGACAGCACAGAAATGGTACTATACAAACAATGGGAAACTACTCATAGAACAACTCTGCACACTCACACCAAACCATTACCTGAATTCATCAAATTGTTGGCATAGAAGACTGAGAAATTTGCTAGTCATTTAATTGCAAGAAAGCAAGCAGAATATCTAAGGTCATTGAAGTCAAGGTTAACACAACATGAAATAATAATCCTTCTTGATTTGTGTGTATCGCATTCACAATGACATACTGAAATGCACAAGCCTGTGCATTATCAGTAATGGATTGCATCATGATACAGCGACTGTGCATGCATTTCAAGCAGAAGGTAATCAGTTACATAAAAGACATGGTGCCAGCAGTGACAAAAATCTATTATTTTAGTGATGGTGCTGCAAGTCAATATAAAAATTACAAGAACTTCAGCAACCTCATGATGCACTGTGAAGACTTTGGCATAGCTGCAGAATGGCACTTTTTTACCACATCCCATAGGAAAAGTTCTTCCGATACCATAGGGGGGGGCAGTGAAACGTGAAGCCACATGGGCAAGTCTACAGGCCATCACTGCAGGTTTTATTCTTTTACCTTGTGATTTGTACCAGTGGTGCCTGCAGAACTTTACAGGCATTTTATATTGGTGAGCTTGGAAAATTCGAAGTACCGGTACTTGGCCATGAACTCCATGACAAATTTCTTAGGACTCCACAAGATTCCTGGAACAAGGGAAAATCATGCCTTCATTCCTTGTGCCAGAGGACTACAAATAAGCAGACTTTCTGGAGTGTGGCAACTCATTATGTTTCCAGCAGCAGCCATGACAACTATGTTGCAATACAATCGTTGCTGAATCCTGATAGCTATGTTGGCAGCCTTCATGATGGACTTTGGTGGATTGGATCAAATCATTCTGTGTCAGAAGAACATGATGACTATGAGGTTGTGTTCATGCATCCACATGGCTCTTCACGATCCTACCGATGACCTCGTCAGGAGGATATCTGCTGGGTGCCGCATACCCATGTATTAAGTGAAATATCGGCACCATTAACAACCATTGGACGATAATACCAGATAACAGCAGAGGATTTAGCAGCTGTGGAAGCAGGATTTATCAGGGTTGCAAATAAAATATGATCAGTGCTATAATGTGGCTTCCATTCTCCAGCTGTGTTAATTTCAGGACTGAATTGTTTTCTAAAACAAACTCGTCATCACAACATGATACGTGCAAACTGCAAATCTGCATATACAGATAATTTGTTAGCCCTAGGTTAACAATATATAAATTAAATATCAAATGGATAGAGTAATTTGACAATTTTTGCTTCACTGTTGGTTGTGTATCCATGCCTGTTTTTCTTCGCAATAATTATTCTTTGAAAAATTGGATTTTAATAAATTACGAAATTTCAAAAAAAGTCGTAACTTTAAAAATTTATTTAAAATCTTAAAGAAAGAGTACCATCACAGATTTTGCATATATTATAGCTTTGAATGTGTTCTATTTAGTGACATCTTTAATTTTAAGCTACCACCTGTCCCACATGACCATTTTTACACTCAAATCTAAGTCGCCATAGGCCTTTTGACACATTTTTAGATCCTGTAGAAACTCAGGGATTAACAGTATGGGAAATCTGTTTGCAATTAGAGAAAATATAGCTACTGGACAGTTTACAGAATAAAAGTTACAACTCTGAAATAAAGAGAAAGGTTCCATATTGAGAGCCAAACATTGAATATCGGAAATGGAGCAATTTTTTTCTTCCATTTTTGTGACTCTGCAGTGAGGAAACTTTTTCCAAAAGACAAAGTATTACTTTTGTTTTATGAAATACTACTAGTAGTGAATAAATCCAGAAAGTTTCAGCCTCCTAGCTATTATATTTCTGAAGTTATAGAGGTCTGAAGTTGTGAGAAATTTAAGCGGCTGCCGCGAAACGCCAAAAAACGGCCCACCCCAGGTACCATAATAGTTGAATATCTCAAAAACTACTGAAGAGAGCAGGCTAAAATTTTACAATCTTTCAGATGGATGTTTGGGGAACATTTGTGGTAAATTTCATAATTTTTTGAGATGGTCGAGCTGGAACTTCCCGAAAAATTGGTTGAATTGACACGGAATGACTCATAAACAAGCAATGTATTAACTGGCACTTATGACCTACAGTATGTTTCATGCAAGATTCTTGAGTTTGAGATGACGAGTCATTGCAATTTTGTGTTACTGATGTCAGAAACCTTTAAATAGAGAGGATTTTAAAGTTATCGTGTGTATTTTGTGGTATTGGTTTTATGATATTTGATCTTTTCCATTTAATTTTAGCTATAGCCAATCAGAAATTAGGAATCTATGGAGTACAATTCCATCCCGAGGTTGATTTGACAGAGAACGGAACTGCAATGTTGAAAAACTTTTTGTATGATGTTGCCAAATGCAAGGGCACGTACAGTCTTCAGTGCCGCAAGGAATTATGTGTCAAGTATATTCGTGAAACAGTTGGAAACCACAAAGTTCTGGTCAGTGCATATTGCTTTGTATTGTTGATGATCTTTCTGTGATCATGTTTTTAGGCTCATTAACGTGGTGCTTGTGATCTGTGCTAATAGAAGTGTGAGTCAAGTGTGCAACCATGTGATCTAGTCTCGGTGCATAAATATGACTGTTGTCAATCTGCCAGTGAGAACAGAAAGTCATTGAGTTTTTTGGGGTCCAGATCATCCTTTATTGTAAGAGTCTTGACACATTTGAAATCCTATTTTAACCTTGGATTTGGTTATGACATGGAATGTTTTTGATGAATCCATGTATGTGGAATCTGAACTGAGTTGGAGTCGAGATAGGACGGTACACCCTTATTATTCTTGTGCAGATGATTATATAATTATTGTTCTTTGATTGTTGTAATGGATGCCTTCTGTAGATGCTTGTCAGTGGCGGAGTTGATTCTACAGTCTGTGCAGCTCTGTTGCGTTGTGCCCTGAAGGAAGATCAGGTGATTGCACTGCACATTGATAATGGCTTTATGAGACAGAAAGAGAGTCAGAAGGTAGAAGAATCTCTAAAGAAGCTTGGACTTAAGCTACAAGGTAGATGAATATTCTAGCAGAGTGGCTTCTAATATTTCTAATTCAAAAGTTAAGGCTACTGACAAATAGCAGATTTTTTGCTTAAGAGTTCTGATTTTATCAGCATGTCTGTTAAATCTCATATTCTGTTGTTTTATGCAGTAGAGTTGTTTTGAGAAGTTTATGAACTTTGATTGTTGGCAGCTGTACACTTGTACAGTTTACCTGTGGTCCTGAAAACAATTTGTTGTTGGGTTGGTGTCTTTAATGATGTTGCCTATTCAACACGGATCATAATAAAGTTTGGAAGCTTCAGTCAGTACTAACCACTGATGCATACATTTTATTTCCCTGCATTTGGCCACACTAAAGACCCATGAGCAGTCTTTGTTGAGTGCCCACTGGAGCTTTGATTGAGTACAAAGTGTGCATGATGGCATATAAACACTTTAATGGTCGCACCTCAGACTGTCTCTGCTATATGCTGAAACTGGATAGGCATGAATGTAGAAGAAATTTTTAAAAATCCAAATCTATTCTGGAGCAGTCATGAGAGTCAGAGAACAGAACCTGCATTTCATTTCAGGTGACTTGCAAAAGTAAACCACAATTATTGACTACAGGAAGAGGCTTAGATATTTCTTTTTTTAAACAATTATTAATGATGTCTTGTGCAGCACTTTTTTAAAGCTTTTTTGTCTTTAGCACTGTATAAATAAATAATAATAATTATCAGTGTAGAAAAAATGTTATCATTATAATTTGCATATGAAAATTTTCAGTGGTCAATGCATCTCATACATTTTACAATGCAACCACTATGGCCTCTGGTGAACGCAGCAGCATCAGAGCTCAGAAGCAGAAGACAAAGATGCTCTGCCAGGCAACAGATCCCGAGGAAAAGCGCAAGATAATCGGAGATACCTTTATGAATGTAAATATTTGTATGCTCTTTCCTCTTTGCTTTCCACCAGTACATGTAGTGTCGTGGAATATATTTGATTGTTGTTTAGTTTCATATAAATTTGATAATTATTTTGAGTCTTTTATAACTGTTTGGTTTTTCAGGTAGCAAATGAAATAATTACAGAGATGAATTTGAATCCAGAGGATGTTTTTCTTGGCCAAGGTACCATTTTTATGATGTTAATTTTCTATATATATATATATATATATATATATATATATATATATATATATATATATATATATATATATATATATATATAAGGCACTCTTAGTATGACAGTTAAGAAAAGTTGGATTTACTTTTCAGATTGTAGTTTGATCCATTACTTGGCCATAAAGGGACTAGCATCTTGCACATTGTTATATGTGGTATGTCAAACCTTATGTTTGACTTTGCTGTTTTATGGCTAGCTTCAGGAATGGTACCAGAAAGCTTTAAATGGGTATATAACCAAATGCAACTGTTTTAGAATGGTGCTGATAAAAAAGAAATTCATTATCCTAAATTTTGTGGGTTAAGAGACATTTGTGAGGCTATTAATCCTTTGGTCTTGTAGCCATTTCACTCACTGGCTATTTGATTTCATTTTGATGTTTGGTCACAACTTTAGCTTTTAAAGTTGGTGTTTTATTATTTTAGCATTTTGTTACCGACAAGCATTCGTCTTGTCTTTAAAATGACTGTTTTATTTGTTATTGCTTTAATTGTAATTTTGCACTCAGGTACCCTTCGTCCTGACCTCATTGAGAGTGCTTCTGAACTAGCTAGTCACAAGGCTGATGCCATAAAAACACATCATAATGACACTGATCTTGTTCGTGAGTTACGCAAACAGGTGATGGGCCTTAAGTTTGACTTTCTATGCACACTTTTAGATTATTATTTGTTCTTTATCATTGTTTGTTGATTTTTCAAGGCTGTAACTTCAATGTTTATTAAATTCACAAGCGGATTGTGTTTGCTTCACTTAACCAGGGACAAACTGTTAAACTTAACATCTGGTGGAAAAATGAGTTGCTTTTGTTGCATTAATTTCTCATGGACAAATTAAAAGCTGCTGGTAGATTATTACAGGTTTTATGGTTTCCTAATATAATACACAAGATTTTTGAGCATTGCTATTACTTCATACAACATGTAAAAGTTATCTAATTGGAAAACTGTAATCATTGGCACAATTTGTGCTGCATATTGCATACAATCCCAAAACATAATACAGAAAATGTCTGAAGGTTTTGACTCTAAGTTGGATCTAGGTAGTGAATATACTTCTTTTTACTAGGATCTGATGCCTTATCCAGCTGCTGATTCAGCTTGCAGTGTGATTAACCCCTTTACTGGGGAACCCGAATATATACATCATCAATTAGCCATTATGCTGCCGGGGACCCTGAAAATATCTGCACACTACTTTCCAGACAGCCAGTTAGCCATCCGTAATGCAAATTTTCTTCCAAACGCTAAATATTGCTTCAGCATCATTCCCTTCAGTAAGAATAATAAATATACCGAGTAGTTTTGATGAATATTGGTCAAAAAATCGAATTTGTTTCGCCCACTTCTATGAATAGTTGATCTGCTAGTGGCAGTGCCTTAGCGACCAGAGGTAAGCGGAGATTCTCTTGCAAAAAATGGTGGCGGTGAAGCGATACTTCTTGTTTTGCAATGATGGTTAGAAAGAGCAATAAAAAAGCTAAACAATGGTGTATACCTCATCTTTTTAGCTTTCATATAGCCTGAGATGTAGCAAATTTGCAAGCTACAAAGGTTTCTCTAAATTCACCACTAGGACTAATGTTCCAACCAAGGGGTGTTCCAGTTAGAAGTTATATATCTCTATCAAATGTCCAATTTTCGAGCTTTTTGATTTATTTTGTTCCACTGACATTCTCCTACAACTTTGCCACTACCCAAGTGGGGTTACCATGCAAACATTTTAACTGGTTAGCTTTGAAAAAAAATTTGAGGAGTGCTATTTTAGGCCATAGAGTGGACCTTACTCCCAAATTTTTTTGGGCATGGATGGTTAGGAAGAGCAATAAAAAGTTAAACAATGGTGTATACCTCATCTTCTTAGCTTTCATAAAGCCTGAGATATAGCAAAATTTTAAAATTACAGTATTCTGTTTTGAAGAACACCTTTTCCAAAAAATAAATCCCCGGCACGGTGACAGTGTCTAAACATTTAAATGCATGGTAAAGGGGTTAACAATCAGATGGATGTCATTAAATCTTCAGTATATAGGCAACTTTTTTGTTACTGAATTGAATGTTGTGTTTGATTTGATTAATGGATTTGACATCGAGTTCATTGATCATGTTGCATAATTTCACATTGGAGGACTATCAAATGTTGTAATGTGAGGCAGAGCTAACAGTGACAGAGCCTGATGTATAATAATGAAGAGTAACTGTAAGCAAAAAGAAATTATGTGTGAAATGCTTGTACTTTTTTTAAATGAAAACATTTTTAGTGTGCAGGACACACTCAGTTTTGACATTTTGAAGCGTTTTGTCTAATGCTCTTGTGTTATTTGAAATTTGGATTTGTGTCAAGTCTTTTGTTTGCTCTGTCAGGGTAGAGTGGTTGAACCTCTAAAGGATTTTCATAAAGATGAAGTCCGCACAATTGGTCGCAATCTTGATCTTCCAGACGAACTGGTTCAGCGCCATCCTTTTCCTGGTTATTTCACTCTTTTAACTTCTTTTAAAGTCAATTTTTTACATGATAAATCTATTATATGTTTTTATTAACAATTTGAATGCAATCTGTTGGAATTATAATTATGTTTCTCTGTCTAAACGCAATTTGCTGCTATTTTGATGATTCTATCAAACTTTGTATTTGGGCATTTAGGACCTGGATTGGCTATTCGGGTTATTTGTGCAGAAGAGCCATACATGGAAAAAGACTTTGCTGAAACTGGGATAATTTTGAGAATAATCGTGGACTTCGAAAATGCAATCAAGAAGGTGTTTAGACTGTAGATTTCATGCTTTATCTTGTCTTTTTGTATCTATTACTGAGTCACATGTAAATGCTTTCAGTTTATTAACATTAAACTATCTCATGGTCTATTCAGTCCAACCCGTCTTTGAGCTCAATTCTTGAGGACATTGCAGATTTTCTATCTCATATTCAAATATTAACTAATTCATATAATAAGTTTTTGCTGTATTTGTTTAGTAGAAAGTTTAATTTTAATATTACTTGATTTTCTTCGTATGTTTTAGCCAAGTACACTGCTGAGCAAAGTAAAAAATGGAACTTCTGAGGAAGAACAGGAACAGCTGATGAAGATCAGTTTAAGTGCAGAACTCACTGCTACTTTGCTACCTATAAAGACGGTAGGAGTGCAGGTAATTGGAGAAAACATGATTGATAAAAAAATATTATTGGGAAAAAAATTGTCCTTCTGCTGCTTTTGAGCTCCATTACAATATTTTAAGTTAAACATTTTGCTTGAAATTTCAGTAATTTACAAGTTTCTTTCTTGTGTGGTTATTTTGTGCTGTTTCAATATTTGCAGGGAGACTCTAGGACATACAGTTACGTTGCTGGATTATCGAGTGATAAGAAGCCAAACTGGCAACAGCTGTCCTTTCTGGCACAACTCATTCCTAGGATATGCATGAATGTTAATAGGTATTGCATTTTTTATTTTCAATCACCTTCTGTTCATATGCAACCAGACTGGAAATATTGAGTGACTATAGTTGTATGTTTGTGGATAATTACGGGATTAGTGAAATGTGTTTGTATTGAAGAAATGCAATACTAGGCATTGTTTCAATTATGTCTTAATTTGCACAATTTATTTTACTTAGCTTTGGTTTAAATTATGCTGCCCCTTGTATTTTTGCAAAGTTTCTGCATCATTTGCTGATTACCATTTATTTATTTATTTATGTGACATTTTTATTGTTGATTTTTTTTAATAGGGTTGTTTTAATATTTGGTGAGAGAGTGAAGGAGCAGGTCATTGATGTCACTCCTACATTTCTTTCGCAGCGAGTTCTCGCAACGCTGAGAAGTGCTGATAGTATAGCCAATCGTGTTCTTCTTGATTCTGGTCAGAAGCTGAAGTGTTTTAATTGTTTGACTTAATTTTGTAGCTATATTTAATGATATTCATAGACAGAAAAAATAACCAATAAGGAAGTACTAAAATCTTTTGGTATAAAAAATTGCTAAAAACCCTAAGAAAGCAACAGTTGGAGTTTTTAGACATCTAATAAGAAAGGATTGATTGGAAAATCTAGTCATAACAGGAAAAATAGAGGGGAAAAGAGCAAGAAGAAGACAAAGAATAAAGTATGCAGACAGCCTAAGAGAAGCAACAAGAACTAGAGACATCATCGAACTGATAAGGAAAGCCATAAACAGAGAAGAGTGGAAATCCATGGTCACTGACGTAGCAATACATGGCACATGGAAGAAGAACGATTATTTTTGTGGTATATGTCAAGATCACAAGTGGGCCAGAATTAATTAGCTACTTAAGAAGGACAAAGTATAGATATCAGCTATTTTTAAAACTAATAACAGAATATAACCTTTGTGAAGAAATATTTAAAATGTGCAAAAGTTAAGCAGTGGTTTCTTTTTGGAACTGCAGATGTCCATAAAGGTCCAGCATAATTCTTTTCTTTGTGCTGATGACATCTGTGCATGCATGTCCTATCTCTTAGCCTCTTCTCAGCCCTACTTCATTGAACACGATATAAAGGTTATGATGATGATAATAAAATGATGATGATGATGATGATGATGATGATGATGATGATGATGATGATGATGATGATGATGATGATGATGATGATGATGATGATGATGATGATGATATAAAGGTTATGATATAAAGGTTGTCATCTGAGACTCCCAACTCCTCTTGCTTGGGCTTACGTCTTGGAATTGTTATGGCCACACAACCCTTATTGTACTGTTGATAAATTTTGAATTTGCAGGTCATATTACACAGATCAGCCAGATGCCAATCATCCTAATTCCTCTGCATTTTGATCGTGATCCTCTTTCTCATCAGCCTTCGTGTCAGCGCTCGGTCGTCATTCGGCCATTTATCACTTCTGATTTCATGACTGGAATTGCAGCAGTACCTGGGAAACACATAGCAGAAGAGGTGTGTGTTCATATTATATATTGAGGATTGCAGATTGTATTCATTCCCAGGTAATGCCACCTACAAGGATTGTTCACACTGTGTGATTTGAAGGCAGTATTTCTTTATCACGACATGAATTTTTAAAAGGCCTGAAGTTTTCCCATCCTCAATCTGAATGAATGACCTAGTATTACTGATGGAGTATTTTTGTACCTCTACTGAACTTTGGAATCATGCCACTAAGCCAGTGATGATAATATAATTCATATTTTTGGGACATTTTCTTAGTTTTGCAGCTCCACCTAGAGGCAAAATATTGTTGATACCACCTTATGTGGGGGGAGCATGGACTCCGATAGTTCTAGCACTGATTATGGTTAGGGTATACTGTAAAAAATTGCCTACTTGACAGTGTATGACCAGTTCCATTCAGAACATAGAAGAAAATCAGCATGGCTCGTACTTGGATGGGTGACCATCCTTGGATCTAGCCTGGTGCTGGTGGCCAACCAGGATGTCCGTTGCTTAGGTTTCGATGAATTGGTAGTGACATTAAGCTGCAAAGTGCCAAATGTGCTAAATTGCTGTGTACGCCATGTTTCGACATTGTGAAGACTAGTTGCCTATCTAGTTACAAGACAGAAATTCATATAGTAATAGCAACATTTCAATCTTAGTGTTCATAAACTTATCCTGGGTTTTTATTTAGTTTTTTGTGTGATTAAGATTTGATGCACCATGGACCAATGCTTTTATACATTATGACGTGACACTATAAAAGTTAATTATTGAATTGAACATAGAATTTTTATATGTTTTATTGAAGTTCTGCATATGTTTAATTAGTTATCATTTAGAAAAATACTACAAAATTTGTTTGGTTCATTGAATCAGAGATTGGGATACTTTTGTACCCCAACCATAATCAATAGAAAAGAAATATAGTATCTCCATTATGCTAGGGTTAATATAATAAATTTGTTATTCATAGATTTATTCAAATGACAATGTAGAAACTCAAGTTGCTGCAAAATAATTTTTTTATTCTACATGATTTATATATATATATATATATATATATATATATATATATATATATATATATATATAACTTGACTTTTATAACGCTTTCAATAGCATGTTTAGGACGTCATGTTGGCGGAATTAGGGCGCATCCTGCCTTGCGGCATACTGCGAAGCATCATATTGCGAACCAAGCCAGCTCAGGTTTAATCACAGTGATTTCGCAGATGGGTCCACAACAGATCCTTTGGTCCACTTCTTTTCTGCCTCCTCCTCCAGCATATCCTGAACAGCCTATCAACAACCTTTACTATAGGCTACCTTGATGACTTGACCTTGGGTGGGCCAATAGATGTGGTCACATCCGATTCGAAAGGGGGTGCATGCAGCTTGGGCTGTCCTTGAACCACCGCAAGTGCGATTATATGCAGGGGTCCAATACCAAAGACCAAGACTGCATTGGACCATCAGATCCAGATCAAACGCCACTTTGCTAGGCGCAACTTTCTTTGAGGCGCTCATGTCCTGTCGATTAGACGGCCTTCAATCGCCTAAGTTCAATCCCAAGACAGGACGCCCTACGGAGCTCTCTGAGCCAAAAGCTGCTTATCTATTGCGCTGCACCCCTGCGCTGGTCATCCTTTGTTAGAGTGCTTCGGGACGCAACCAAAGGCCTAGACAAGATGCTCAACATCCAGCTCTCTGACAGTCAGTGGCTTCAGGCGACACTCCCAATCAGGACGGCGGCCTGGGGATCCGACGGGTGTCTATGCTTGCACCTTCTGCCTTCTTGGCTTCTGCTGCAGGCACCCGTCCTCTCCAGTCCTCCATCCTCGAAAAGGCAGGCAGGCCTGAGCATGGATACTCATGAAGCCGGGTTAGGAATGACTGGTGCTCCTGAGTCAGCAGTCAAAACCGTCTTCCGACTCCTTACACAAACAATCCACCTGGGACGCCCGTTAATACAGAGGGACATAAACACCTTGTCCCAAACAGTCCAAGGACAGTATCACCAGGCACGACTCAAAGCAGTCTCGGCAAACCACGCCAGCGATTGGCTACACGCGCTGCCATTAACCGCCTTGCGCCTGCGCATGGATGACGAGACTGTTAGAGTCGCCGTTGGCCTCCGTCTCGGAGTCAACTTGTGCGAGATACATCTTTGTCCTTGTGGCGCCCAGGTATCGGAAGACGGTTCGCACGGGCTGTCGTGGTCACCTGGGTCCAGGCCGTGTCCTCGACATTCCATGTTGAATGACCTGATCCAGAGGGCTTTAGTCAGGGCAGGATCCTTCCATTAAGGAGCCGGCTGGTCTCTCTAGATCCGATGGGAAAAGGCCAGACGGCATGACCCTGATACCCTGGCAAGCCGGCGAAGCCTTGTCTGGGACGCAACAATCCAACATACCTTTTAGAAGCCGCTGCTGTCAGAAAAAGTCCAAGTATCAAAATCTGGCAGCCAATTACATCTTCCTGCCCATTGCATTAGACGCGCAGGGCCCCATCAACAACGACGCTCTCTGTTTCCTTCGTGAGCTGGGCCGACGTTTAGCTCAACAATCCGGAGACAAAAGGGAAGGCAGTTTCTCTTCCAGCGCTTGTCAGTTGCAATTTCAGCGCAATCGCCTTCCGAGGTTCTTTTCCACGCTCGAACGACGACGAGTTAGCACACTATTTCTATATGTCTCGGACAATTTTTTCATAAGCCCTCGGGAATGAAGTACGGTGGGCTAAAAAAAAAAAAAAAATATATATATATATATATATATATATATATACTGTATATCATTATAATGATCTCGTATACATAATTTTTTATACATGGATATTAACGATTGATTAATCGTTAAAATTTGTAATCAATTAAATTTTCTTTAATCGATTAATTTTCGATTAAATTTTAATATTTTTTAAACTTACCCGGTATTTACTTGAATACCTACTTAGCTTACTATGTTTCTATTTCGTTCAGACAACAATGGCGAGTAGTGAAAGCAATGCTGCCGTTAAGCATTTAAGGGAGAGATGAGCAAGCACTTTTGTTGTTTTTAAGCTAATTGCAGATGGCAAAGTAGGCAGTGCAAGGAGATCAGCAAAAAGCTATATGTAATTATTTTAATCGAAATTAATCGATTAAAAACATTTCTGGTTAATCGAACAAGAAAATTTTTATCGTTACCAGCCCTAATATATATATAATTTTGTATACATATATGTGCATCGAATTCAACTAATTATATTTTCTGGCAGTGTCTGTTTAATAGACTATGTGCTGCTCTCAAACTTGTAAAAAAATTTATTCATTAATTAACATTGGAGTATTTTATATATATAGTAATGGTTGGTGCTTTTTGATATTTAGATGTACAGGTAGATTCAAGACTCATCTTTATCCTTGTTTATCCAGGTGTCTGATCTGAATGTATTTTGTGTTTGTGTGTATTATGCATTTAGGAGTTCAGCTTCATTTAATTGTAATTGTGTGAAACCAGTATTAATGTGTCATTTAGTTGTTAAAATTTACTCTTGTTATGACTTTGCTTAGACTGTCAACAAGATGGTTCATGAAATTAAGACAGCGGTGCCTGGAATTTCCAGAGTCATGTATGACTTGACATCAAAACCTCCTGGCACAACTGAATGGGAGTAGCAATGAACTGAAGCTGTTGACAGTGAAGACTTAGGAGTTGCTGGTTTCCTCTTGCTTCAACCAGATCTCATCCACTTTGACACTTTCAGTTTTGTTAGACTAATTTCATGTACAATTGTAACTTTAACCAGTTAAAACCAGCACCATTATAAAAGTTCTCATAACTTCAGACTGGATTGAAGACAAATCAAGTTGTAAATCCAGTAGACTGCAGATATATTAATACTGATATTTTCAATTTTGTTTACTAAATTGTTTCTTTTGCCTGTTTGGCTAATTAATACAGTAGTTCTAAATTTAACATTTAACCAAAGCTTGATTATATGTGGCAGATGATAGTAGAAGTGCACTGATTATCGACCGATTAATGCAGTCCAAATTGCAATGCTTTCAGTCCAAAACACTCTTCATTGTTAATTATAGTAGAAAATGGAAAATTATTAAGAGAACAAAAACAGTACTAGCCTCCATTTTATGATTCCTATGTTTTTGTGCATTTCTATTTAATTTGTTGACTGGCGTTTAACCTTTCTTCAATTATTGTACATTCACCTGACAACTTGGCAAGTGTGCGGACTACGTATGAAATGATGCAATAGTATTTATCCTATTCATTTGACAATATGATACATTCAGTAATGAGTAAAGGTGCTTCAGCAAATCAATTATAATTGTTAATGGACTGGCCGATAATCAGCATAGACCTTCCTTAGCGGTGCATCTCTATATGAAGGTACATCTAGCTTGTGTGATCATCTTAATCATCATCATCACCAAATTTATTGTCATTATTATTATTATGCCAAGACTGTATGGACTTTGGACTGAAAGCATTGCAATTTGGACTGCTTTAATCAGTCTATAATCAGTGCACTTCTACTATCATCTGCCACATATAATCAAGCTTTGGTTAATGTTAAATGGATGCATATTAAGGATGCAGATTAGCACAAGATCGAGCGAAGTGGAAATGTTTCGTATCTAACTATTGCCGCCATGCAGGCAGAAAGTGAAGAAGAAGAAGATGATGATGATGATGAAAGACTATACTGTATGTGTGTAATATATGATATGTAGAATATAACATGGTATATATAACATATAATAACAATAGTAATAGATATTAGATAATAAGTGGAAAGACTAATGTTTAGCTGGTTGAATCTGAGCATTAGGGAATTACTGGCAGTTTGTAAATAGGTGCTTGTTTTGTCTTGTTCTCTTTGGAGTTGTGCTGACTTGTGGATGTGATTTGCTAACTACAGGTAGCAGTTTGCTTTTAAATAGCTCTCTTTATTTTTACTGCTAACCAGTTTCTTTTTAGTTATACTATATGTTGTTTGCATTCTTTATCCATGAATATTCATAGTTAGGGATGATTCAATGTACTGTACGTGGATGTGCCACTCATGGCCTTTTATCCTCCCTGGGTCTGGACACAACGTTCAGCTCTTGAACTTTACAAGAAAGTCAAAGATGGTGAAATGAGTTCTTGAATTTTTATATTTGTCCCAAAACTGCCTGATTTCACAGAAATTCCTAAAATATTCTTTTTTCATGAGCAAAAGGAGAGGTCATCTGGATATTTTCCTGAAGGTCAGTCCCACCCTATTTTCTCATTGGAACCTTTAAACTTTTCCACAAGCCAAAATTGGATGCAGTGTTCATTCACTTTACTGATATTGTAGAACTCCTTGATGCCACTCCTGCAGTGGCGGCTCCCACGGGGGACCCGTGCCCCCATTGAGTGCCTGGCCCCTGTTGGGACCCTATACTTAATGCTTCATACATAACAACAAATGGTTGGCCCCCATGATTAGAACTTACCACCCCAACGGCCCCCACTTGCCAAATCCTGGAGCCGCCACTGCACTCCTGTCTGGGATTCATTTTTAGGGCAATACTAATTATGAAAGCAAAAAGACAATTACTGTATAGTGCACCCCAAAGCCTTTTTCATTTAACTGTTTTAGTGGCCATTTGCTTATTAGTAATCTGGGCTCATTCATATAGTATGTATGCAAAAAGGCATATTTTCAACCCCCTGCACTCGTTGCACACACCATACATATATGCAAAATCTCCAAAATCCACCCCTCTGCAGTGCCTATGTACTATATGGATGGACCTTCTGTGAAAAATTTTCACATGACAACCAAATGTCATCAAGAATATTTCCAACAATCTTGGAATTTTTCAGAAATCTGCACCTCCGAAGAACTCTGGCTGGTAGTTGGTAGGAAAACTAGAGATGCATGCATCAAAAGACAACGAATGTCTACCTTACTTTTCTTACCCATAAATCTTGGCTATACCTATGGATGTGTTAAAAATCATTTTGTGAGACTGATTGGTAAATCTGATCACATACTGTAACAATTATTTCATCATTACAATATAATTAGGGTTGCCAAACGTCCTTTATTTCAAAGGACAGTCCTTTAATGCACCTCTGACTTCTGAGTTCTTGTCCTTTATCGCTTTAATAAAGGACCATGGTTTGTCCTTTATTTCAAAAATCAAGTCATGAAATCACACATTTCAATTGAAATTTGCAAAAGCGGTAGGTCGACTTAGCAGTTGAACCCCATTTCAGAAGGGAGATGATTTTTTTGCTTGTCACCCGAATTCAGAAGGGAGACGACCTTTTTTTTTGCTTGTCACCACACTTCAGAAGGAAATTAACCCCTTTTTGGTGACACCAAGCTTTTTCTGCACCGGGTGTCCTTTATTGAAATTTGTCAAAGTTGGCAACCCTAAATATAATTATCACTACCATTTTTGTGTAAATTTAGCCAACTTAATTGATTATATTATCAATATCCATTTTGCTGAAGAAAGCTTAGGATCAGCAGTAAACACAACATCTTACTTGTTCATTTATTTTAAGGCAATTATATATCAATCATTTTTAGAGATAAAATACCAACATGTTTTAGCAGAATGTAACATTAGCCAAAAGCTAAATCCATAATCTTGTAATACAATCTGGGTTTCCAATACAAGCAGGGGAGGGCAAAGTAATTTTTGTAATTTTGTAGTATTTGAGAATTTCAGAAATGATGTGACTATGAATTCTCTGTAACAAGTTCTCAAACTGTTTTTCACGGACCACTGGGGTTCACAGGGTCCAGGATGGCGTACAATCGCCATACAAAGCATACATTATTCTCTGTGAAACAACAGAGAAATTTTTAGTTTACTCAATTTTATTATTAAGTACATACAGTGTAGTCTTGTAGTTATTTTGGACCTCAACATTACTGTGTTAACTGATGCAATTAACCCAGACAGTCTGGAGGCTGTCTTCAGCTCAACAAGATACAAGCATCTATTGCTATTAGTTACTTTAGGCATTGGAATTAAGCTAATATTTTTCTGTAAATTTACTAAAAGCAATAATTAGACATTATTTGATACTGCCTGGTCACAACAAAGCAGTCAACTTGAATGACTTTATTGTCACAGTAACAATTTGACTTTTAAAATTTAATCAGTTGCATGCATACAAAATATTTGTTTATGATGAGGTTCATGCAAACACTTTGCTTATAATAACATTTCCTAAACCTTGCATTCTAATAATGGTCATTGGGTTTAAGGGTCATCACAATCTTCACAGAAATGTAATCAATCTATAACAGAACAAACACCTTAAATTCTTTAGGTTAACTCTAAAAATTCACATCAAATACTGTTCACACCTAATGTATATTGGTCATTAAAGCATTCAAACAGTTCAATCTCTTTATATATAATATAATATAACAAGGTTTAAAGTGGTTCAGTAGGGACTTCCTGTGTGAGAACCACTGTTGTTCCTGTCCAATCTAATATCCTAAACTACTGAGGTTTATTTTGAACTCGTTTACAGTTGTAGCCGTTACTATCGCCTCATCCAGTTCATTCCATCTGTCCACCACTCTTGCACTAAAAAATGCTGTTTATGTCTACCAACCCGTTTCTTGAACAGTTTCATGCTGTGTTCTCTGGTTCGATCATACTGCTTCATTGTAAAGAATCTTTCTCTTGGCATTTCCACTTTGTTTGTATTTTGTATGTCTCGATCAAATCCCCTCTCTTCTTTTTTCCAGGGTTGTCAATCCACAGTGATTTAGCCTTTCCTCATAGGTTAGTTTATGATATCCCTTGATCATCTTTGTTGCTCTGTGTTGCACTCTTTCTAAGGTCTCTATGTCTTTCTTCAGGAATGGACACCATGCTTGAACACAATACTCTAAATGTGGGCGTACCAATGTTTTGTAAAGTCTTATTATTACATCCTTCTCTCTGCTCACTATTGTTTTAATATGCAACTGATGTTAGAAATACATTACACATTTTTTCCACAGAGTCTAAAGTAGTTTTCATATTGATTTTTATCCAAATAAGCTAATGTTCATCGTGAGAAATATTAAATTACGATATATTGTTTCATATACCGATAGCTGTAATAGACATTATGAATCCATAATTTCTATAATTCTATGAAATCTAAACAGATCATAATGTTTAATTCAGTGTAACAGATCACAATGTTCAATTCAGTCTAACAAAGAGTTTAAACAATATATTACTACAAAGTCCACATTTTGATTAACAGATGAATAAATTGAAAAATAAATAAATATGCTGAGACAAAGGCAGATCATCATGGTTTTAATAATATTATATATCAGAGTATAACAAAGAATTTACAGATTATTACATTTATCAGTGTCTTGGCAATTGGTAAAGTAAAAACAAAAATTAAAATAAAACAATAAAATAATTTGAAGAAAAAAAAAAATTTCATTATAAATAGCTGCATTAGCAAATTGTGAATGTGACAATTTCTTAAAAACTATAATTATTGTCAAAGAAACTAGAAAATTTCAATTTTTAATTTACAAATTTACATAAAAGCAAACCTTTACAGAAAACTGCATTTACATTAGAAGCTATCATGTAATAGAAACAGTGAATACCACCAATGTCTAATATTAGAACAAATAGGATAACAACATTTCCTTATAAAGATTCATTGCACTGAAGAGCATTTCAACAAACTGGGGCTTCTGTCCATTAGACAGTGAAAATGGATGACATTTTTAAAATGTTGGGAAGAAAAATTGGGATTGATATTTTAGCCACAAATGTGACCATTTTGCCTGTTGCTATCACAACATAAATTGATAAAAGATCCAACATTTTCAAAAATTGGAAAAATTTATCAGGATTATTCATTCATATCTTATGTTTGTTATCTCATTGCATTGCATTAGTATTTAAGATGGAATGAGTCCAGCTGTTTAGGAAATACAAGCTGCTGTCAACTACTGGAAAAATATTCAAGTACATGGCACTATTAAAAATACAATTCTACATATGAACATCACAAACTATTTTCACTTCACATCAATTCAAATTAATGATTAAGCAAAAAATAGATGCAACAAGAAACTCACAACAAGCACATCACTGCAACAAACAGGTGGTCAAAGGTGCTTCAGCACAATAACAATAACTTCCATATACTATGTACGCATAGACGAGTAGCAGTCAATGGATTTAGGAAATTTTGCATATGGGGAGGGGAGGGTCAAAAGGGTCTCAACTGAATGCATACTCTTGCACAAATTTATATATAGCTGCCTATGTAACAATTAAAAAACAATCCCTCAGGCAGAAGACTGGTTGAAATCACAAACATTAGATTTGAACACAATTACTTTCTCACGGGCAGGCAATGGGCCATGAGAATTGTTCACATGATTGCACTTGTTAAAATACATATCTTGCTTTTCTTAATTATGACACAACTTTAGTCCACCATATGCCTTGTGACTATGGCTTAAAGGGTGGGTGGAGGGGCGGGGGCAAAGAAGCTAATTTGTACACATGCATAGGGGTCCAAAAAATATATGGGATGAAACAGGGGATGAGTCTGAAAAATGACCTTTTGCCTACATAATATATGGATAGCCCTAAGGTAATTCAAGTGACAATGTTTGTGCACACAAAATCATAATGGGTTAAACAGGCAGATTTATTATGGTTAAAATATGTAGCTGGAATCTCTACTTTCACACATCCATTTTAGATTCAGCTTCTCAGCTTGAGAGAGGGCCAGGTAAATTCAAATATTTTGACAACCTACAATTTTCCACAAATGTTCCACATTCTTCTTCTTAATTACCGGTAGTGAGTAAACAAGTAGCTCACACAAGTATTATAATTTTTTTTCTATGTTTTGTTAAGATTTGTTAAGCTCTGTAGTGAAATTAAAAATTCCATCCCTCCAATTTTGGGAGAAATTAAGAAAATTTAGAAGGGAAGTGACTACAATGTAAGTATACATGTATGTCACACTGGTCCTGATACTGATTTGTATTGGTCCATTTCAGTGCATGTATTAATTAGGAGAGTTGTAACGGAATATCTCTTCCTCTGATACAGGATATAAAAATAGTGAACTTGTGGTGCTCTTGTAATACACTAAGTTCATGACCCTGTACTTGTGCATTCACTCATAAGTAGTTTTTGCACGCTTTGTTGACGGTTGGCGTTCAAACATAGTACCCTGTGTGACTTGCCGCTCAACGGCATGTGAACGGGATTCAAAGTGCAAAGACTGAACACTGTTGTCCAGAGATGCTGCACTGTCAGCCTTTGTTTTGTGTTGAGGCAACTCAGATTCTGGTATTTTTGATGACAATTTTGTCAAATTGTCATTTGACAGAATGCCTCCAGCACCGCGCATCATATGATAAAATTTTGCACTAAAACAAATAAACAATTATATCATAGTGAGTGAATTTTAAAAATATTATAGGATCTACTGACTGCCCGTTGAGAACTTAAAACATTGAGATTATTCAGAGAAATAGACTAATTTCCATATCTTTGACAGTTTATTGATACTGCATTTGAATTCTATAATGGCAGAATGTTCTGGGAAAATTATGTTTTAGATGTAAAATTTGCAAAAATTACAAATATCACAATTTTTACATGAAACATGTCAGCAGTCATATTCTACGAGTGTGTGTGAATGCATACACATGGGTGCATTACAAATGATAGGCATGTTATATGCAATAATCTGTGATTTAGATGACTAGGCCTGGCCTCAATAATTAATTTATCATTAGTCCATCTGATACCTGCTTTGAATTCCTGCTAGATTTAACACTGCTGACAGGGGTCCCTTTGGTCTCCAGTGCCTGGTTTCAATATCATCAGGTGAATCAACATCACTCGAATAATCCATAATTGGTGTTTCACAGGCTGAGTTAAGGTGGAACCCTAAAGCATCTGAAGTTATACATTCATTTGAATAAATTGAAGTCTCAACATTCACCCACCAAATATATTCATGAATCAAAATTTAGACAAAATTTGATATTTAAAAAGAGACAAATTAATAACATTCCATCAAATAAATAATAAGAATAAAACAATTAAGCTACCAAGCTTTCCGAATGGCCACAATATATATATATATTATATATATATATATAAAAATATATATATATGTACACACCGTGTTATATTACAAGAGTCAAGCAGCACCATCTACGGTATTTCGGACATGTAGTTAGAATGGACAACAACAGATATACAAAGATTGCACTGTAAGGGAAAGTTCACAGAGAAAGAATCAGAGGAAGACACAAAAAAAGAGATGGATCGACACTGTTAAAGAAGACTGCAAAACAATTGGACTAACTTTATATGAGGCATATAGGACTGCTAAGGATAGGGGCATTTGGAGAACTGTCGTCAATGGGTTACCTATGCATGCATAAGCATTGCCAGGGTATAAATGAATGAATGAATGAATGAATAGATATATAATACACACCCCCCACACACACACACATATAAGAAATGAATGAAATTGAAATAACCAGATGCTAGTGCTGCTCCAAAACAAGATGGAATAGCACTTGCAGCCACATTCCCTGGAGTTGCAACCGAAATTGCAGGAGTGACAAGTGAAGCCTTTGATGAAGTATGTATCTACAGGATGAAAATTAAGAAAATAAAATAAAAATCAAAAGGATTGAAATATAATCAAATCAGAATGAGAATCATTCACATAAATCAGGAATACACCTATCAGCTTTTAAAAAGCGAATCATCATTTGACATCCTAAATGCTTCCGTCTTTACTTTAAGTATTACACCAACTGATTTTTTAAAAACCAACATTGAATAAATTGACTAATCAAGAAACTTCCATAACAACATTCTGCTAAAAGTTCAATATTACTCAATTCAAATTCAAGTACATAACATGTGCTTTAACGTGTTTTATCACATACACTGTCCATGTTCACATGTGCCATGATTGGAAAATACAGTAATTAACTTTTTAAAATAATATAAAAACAGAACTAAAGAACAGAATCTACCTCAAAATTTGGGATAGCTACACGAAGATTGGGTCTTTCAGTTGCTTCTTTGACTGGTGGCACCACCTGGCGAGGCTCTGAGTGCATTTCTGCAACCATAGAATGGAGTTTGTCAAGTTGTCTCTGCACAGTGATTGCCTGGAACTGATCTGATGACTTAAGAATCAAAGACGGCACGGACTGAGACCCCAGTGAAGAGCCAAACTGAAGGGAGTGAGATTCAGACGAGGTCAAGATGTCGTCGGTGTCCTGCTTCATTACTCTGCTACTGGTCATCAACCGGTGGACAGGATCTTCTTCTCGAGGCAAGGAAGGAGCACCGCTGTCACTGTTCTTGTTAAAATTAGAACAAGAAGCAGATGTCTGTGATGACAGCGCACCACTGTGAAACGCTGTTTCAACCTGCAAAATAATTCTCAAGTACAGAGAACCACAAACACAAGTAATTCAAAAACCAAAATGGGACCTTGAAATGGAAATTTTAGAATACGTGAATAACAGAAAAACTTTCCAGAGCCATTTTCTCCATGAACAGCCAAAACAGGCTGCATCACAAAAAACATAAAAGACTTAATTGATTCAAAACTTAGCCAATAACCTTCTATTGCTTTGTTGATTGGTTCCTTATAATAAATTGCATTAGAAAATGTTAACCATCCTCCTGTCTGAGGTCTCCAGCAGTGAAGGAATGAGGCTATGCTGATCCTGCCTCCTCTATAACCACCCTGAGCATATCAAATTAAACATGATATCTGCAACAGAGTTTTAGTTTCATGGTAAAGAGATTTATGAAAATGACCACATAATTATGAAGGCTTCAGTTTAGGTACTAACCAAACGTCCATGATGAGACATTTTGCTGCGTTGGTATTCAACAGATTCTTGCTTGAAAGGTCCTCTATAATTGTTCTCTGCCAAATGACCAGGATGTACTGCCTCTCCATCTGACTCAGCACTATTGCTGCCATTAGCAGTGCTTCTCTCGTTCATCTGTGATCACAAAAATAAAACAACCGGCAGTTATATACTGAAAGAATACTTGAAGTACTACTTCAAATAAGACTTTTAAAATACTATGGATATAAAAATTTGAAAAAGCCACAATTAATGGAATCGCCTGATTTCTTTATTTGGCCAAATTAAATGAAATAACCAGTAAGGCACGTACACACACACACACACACACACACACACAAACAAACAAGTATCCTTAAATTTAATTAGATGTTACCAAAATGATTTGTCATTACACTGGGAGAAAGGGAGAAACAATGGCTGGATGCAATCTAAAGACAACAATCTCAAATGACCAGAAGAACATGTGATTACACATATAAGCTTTACAATGTACATACAGTGTAGGTACTAGGTATGCACACTGAAGCTTATTAAATCATTCAACAGAATTAAAATTGACTGTAAGAGTTAATTATGAAAGCAAATGATCAGGAATGAAGCATAAAATAATGCACACAAGAGATAAAACCACATCTGTTACTCATTTCTGCGTTCTATAGCTGCAATACATATGCCATGACAGCACACTTGGCACAGTGCCAGTTCTGCCATGGTATTGGTTTAGCTTTTGAGATTAGAAAATTTGTAACTCAGGCACATGTCAGCTGTGTAGAAATTAAAATAGCCTGCATCATATGCCAAGTTTTTTTGTGCTCTCTCTCATGTTAGCAGGAAAAGGCAGTGAAGCTGATGGATGATGCAGCTGTCTATCAAGAGAGACTGTTTTGTATATAACCAAGGCCAAAGTCAAAGGCACTGTGACAACATTGACTTGTCATTGTTGAAAATTCACTCAGGTTTTACAAATAAATCTGCTGCTGTGACAAAATCAGGTGGTGAATCCTTGAGAAAGCAGTCTTCCATAAGTAAATACTTTCACAACATTGACATGTCAATCATGAGTGGAAGAAAAGGGTGCTGAGCGTCCTCACAAGTGGTGAAATGAATTCTCTGCACAACAAAACGAGATGGCAGACCAGACACAATGACAGAAAATGAATGAAAATATCCACAATGACACGGAGAAAATGCAGAGGATGACATCAGCTCTTCTGAAACGACAAGTAGGCAGCATTCCCCACAATTGGTGTAAAAAGAAGTACAAAGTGTCGCTAAAACTGGCAAGAACAGTTATCATCTGAGGCATGGGCAAACAAGAGTGTGGTGGCCAGAAGGTTGCCAATCAGATTGATAGAATATCTGATTAAACAGCCACACTGTGCAGATACCTGAAATGCATGGCAATACAGCATGCTAGTATGATGGAAAGGTCCTGGAGACGAATGGAAAGGTCCTGGAGACAAAACCGATTCAAGCACTTCCGGTTCACATGAGTGATATAGTAAAATCATTAGTAAATTCATCACATTACCCACACAGTAATTAATCTCAAAGCTCACCTCTGAACTCTTATAATATACTGTACATCCACAGAATGGAAATATTAAGGAAATTACCGGTAAGTCAAACCAAAACAACCACATGACGCAGAAAGGACAACAGATACAGATCGCAGGTCGCCAGACCCAAACGCCTGAAAAATCCTTCAAACCCTAAAACTTCTGTCAAACAATATACGAGCACAATCGTATGTACTTATGTAGCGTATTTTGCAGACACAGATATGGATCATGAAGCATAGTTGTAGGTTTGTAGGCCAGTGCGTACAAAAACCACCAAATTACATGTAAGCACATTTTAAACAATGAGACAATTAGAAGCTCACCCTCAAAGCACTGTGATATAGTTAATTTTAGTTATGTGTGCCAAACAATCATCCAACATTTCAGAAAATTACCGTAACTGCCCTCTCCAAATATACTGGTCATGCCAATAGCATACAAGGGGTCATACAATATCTATGGATTGAATACAAATTTAATTAAATGACGACTAATGTTTGCCTGCCAACACTTCTAGAATAATGACTCATTTTTAAGAAAATTCTCTCTTCACTCTCAATTTACCTGCAATTACATAAACTGTAGCATGAAGTCAATGAAATGCATGAAATAGTCTGACCTGATTAGGGCATAACCGATATGAGAAACTTATCAATAACCGATTCCGATAAATTGGGATTTTATATTGGCCGATTCCGATAACGATTCCGATTAATAAATGTTTAAGTTATCTAACCCTAACCTTTTAGTAAAATGGTTCTAAGTACTGATTGCGCTAAATAAGACGTTGTTGAATGCATAACAAATTGAGTAATAAAAGAAATACAAAAGTCTGGTGTTGTTCGTTTTATATTATTTATATTTTTTATACAACCTTGACTACCACGGACTATGCATTATGGACTATGGATTTACCCAGATTGAGTGCTTGTGAATAAGCTGGTGCACTGCGCCAAGCTCTCGGGCAGCGCTATAGAAATTTCCTCTTTACTTGCTTACTTACTTATTACATAGGTCTACAGTATAGCACTCTGTCGTTGGTGATTTCTAGTTACTGGCATTTATCGCTCCCGTTAGCGAAATCCAATGACTTCGCGCTCTTTATAAGTATTACCGTAAGCGCTCCTCCGTTGGCGAATGTGTTATTTAGCGCTGCAAATGTGTTATTTAGCGCTATTTGTAAGTTTTTAGCGTTCCTCTGTTGGCGAATTCTAGTTAGTTATTGCTCCCCGTTAGCGAATTTTAGTAATTTAGCGCTCTTTATAATTATTTAAAATATACATTTGATCTCCACGGTTTTATCGGAATCGGTGAACCGCGTATTGCCGATTCCGAGTTATCGGTTTTTGGCATTTATCGGCCAATACCGATAACCGATCCGATTATCGGTTATGCCCTAGATCTGATCCACTTACAGAATCCACTCCAGCTTCAACTTTTATTTCTTTCCGATGCAACATCTGTCACGAGAAAGAAATTAAAACATATCAGTAGCTAAGGGTATAACTATAGAATGGCATCATCTGAAAAAATAGAGAAACATCTGCAAGTAAAGTTCTGCCTATCTTGCACACATGTCTGTGTTTTCTATTTTCATGCTATTCTGTGTTTGATTTGGAGCTAAAAATTCTATTATCAAGTTTAGTAGTTTTCAGTTATTTCAGTGTTCAGTGGTGCTCTTACAACTTCAACCTATAAAAATATATATAAAAATATTATATTTTACAGTGTTGGTGCTACACAAATTATAATAACTACAACGGATATCAGATATGCTACAAACCACATGACCTTACAAGGTAAGCTCAAGACGCTATAGAAACTATTACTACCGACAACACAGGGAAGCAAGAAGAAAATTGATAAATAAACCATATGGCATATACAAGTGAAGTATAGTGGATCATAAGACATTATACATGTGAGAATCTTTGTTTTGGTTTCCTAATTCATAATTTTGCATAACTTAAATATCCACAAGTGAAGATAATATAGATGTGCCATAAACCCAGAACAGCAAAAAATTGTAAACACAAAAATATGAGAATCACACATTTAAAGTAAACTTTTTCATTACACTTAATTTGGCAGAAAAGATTACAAAATGTTTAAGAGTATTTTTTACAAATCTAATAAATATAATTTAAAAATTACTTAAAACGGAGCAAATTGGTAATTTATTCCAAATAACGCAAACTCAGGGAAGTCCAAATTTATTGTAACTTATGCACTGGTTAAAAATTATACCTTCATTTGCATTAATATAAATAAGTAAATAAAATTTTCCATATATATTTATACTGACTTCAATAATGTCCTTGTTTGTACGACTTTCATGTGGTTCATTGTACTCGGTATACTTAAGCAAGACACGATCCATGTCAGTACTCGCATACTGAAAGAGCTTGTTTGAATGATTGAAGATGATGAGAGCAATCTCACAGTCACACAAAACACTCAGTTCATATGCTTTCTTCATTAGTCCAAACTTTCTTTTCATAAAAGTAACCTACACAATCGCACTGAGAAATAAATAAAGTCACCAAATATGACAGCAATTTTAATTACAAATTTAATAATCATCATTTGAAGTACAAGCCTGAATAAATATGTAAATGTAATTGGCATCATGCCAATGAAGATAAAAGCAGGTCATTCACAAATGTGATAATGTATTGGCTATCAAGCCTATCATAGATATATATGCAGCAACCCTTCAATTCATAAATAAGCTTTCAAACTGCAAACATAAAATCTGAGACTTCAATTTACATAAAAAGGTCTGCAGATATAACTAACTGCTGCAAAAGCTTTCAATTCTATCTCAAAATATAAAAAACGCTTCCAAGAAACAAGTCAACTAAAGCTGTAAGATAAAGATTCAGTTTACTCCATTCTGAGTGAAAGCCAAAGCAAAACAAACTCTGAATGACAGATCATGTCATGATGCAAAGAAAGTCATCAGTCATTTCATGTCAATTCAGTCTACTTTTTCTTCTTCTCTATCTTCCATCATCTAGAATGATGATGAGTTCGAACAAAATAGCTCCAGGTCTTCCTGTCTCTTGTCACAAGTGTTGCTTCTTCTAAGTTCAGATTTTGTTTTCCAACATCTTCTTTTATGTTATCCATCAATCTCTTATCTTGTCTTCCTCTGCTTCTATTTCCTACAATATTGCATGCAACGCAGAGCTCTCAAAGGCAGTCTTTCTTCCTCCATTCTTGTTACGTGTCCAAATCACAGTAATCTTTTCCATTACGATTTTGTCTATTGTATTGTCCGTCATATTCGGTCTTTCCCTGGTCACTTCGTTCCTGATCTTATTTCTTCTAGTAATTCCTAACATTCTTCTTAGGCATGCCATTTCAACAGTATCTTTCTTTCATCTTCTTTTTTCATCTTCCAGCATTCGGATTCGTACAATCAGGATTGGTAATATCATTGTCTTGTAAACCATAGTTTTTGTGTCTAATACCATTGACATCCAATTTTATTTCATTTTCCCACTGCCTCTGCTGCTAGCCCAATTCATTTCTGTATGTCTTTCTCACCCTCTCCATCTTTTGTTATTACCCCTCCAAGATAGGAGAATTCCTTGACTTGTTCTAATCTTTAATTGTTGAGTAAGATGTTACATGTTTTCCATGTTTTTCTATGGTTATTAACTTATTACCTTAGCTTTTTCCTGATAGATTTTTAGTCCAAATCTCTTGCCGCTGTTGATTTTATCTTTTATTTCTTGCAGTCAATCTTCTGTCTCTGCCAAAAGATCTATATCATCTGCAAATTGGAGACTATTTTGCAGTTTTCTGCTTACCCATGCTCCTGCATTATTGTCCTTTAGTGCCATTTGTATTATTGTTTCCAGCAGTAATATGAATAGACTAGCTGTTAACTGGGCAAAAATGCAGGGGAGAATGACTATTTGCTGAAAATGAGACCTTTGCCTATAATTTTGTCTGCCTCTGTCTAAGTCTTGCCCAATGAATGATAGGCCTATTCCTTTGCTTATAATTCCTTTTATAATGTAAGCAATGTAATTTGGTTCATTTGTTTATGTTCCAATTGCACTTTTTCCTGAAGCTGGAGAAGAGGGTCATTGTTCAAATTTGACTTTGACCTGAAGCTGCAGATGAGAAATGTGCCTCCCTCCAACTGCAACACCCCGTGGGCGGCTCACCCGTGGGGTCTACAGTGGGAAGGGGAGGGTGGAAGTTTGTTTACATGGCTTAAAGGTCAAATGGGTTAGCAGTGTGGCTCAATGCCCACCGGCTGCAGGAGTTATGGACTCTCCCAAGTACCATGACTTACATGCATCTCCCATGTATCATTACTCACAGACCTAGGAAATTATATTAAAGAATATGGTGATAGGTTGCATCCCTGTCTAATACCAACTAGTAGGTTAAACCACTCTGTCAGTTCACCATCTATCCCCACAGCACTTTCACATTAGTCGAACAGGTCCTACAGCAATAATTGTATGAGGTTCTCTGGCATCCCATAGTTTCTTAATACCAACCAGTGCAACCACAGACCCTTTTGCCACACAATGTCAAAGGCTTGTTTATAATCTATAAAGTTGTTGTATAATGTTCTGTTTTTCTCACAGAATTTCTCCGCTAGTTGTCTCACCACAAAACAATTGGTCTATCATCCCTATGTTTGCTCTGAATCCAGCCTATTCTTTTGCAACAATTGCCCCTACATACTTTTAGCCTTTTAGCCTCTTTTGTATCATTCTTGTGTATATCTTCCCAGGTATACTCAGCAGACTAATGGCATGATATTATTGCTGCCTTCAGTTTTATCGTTTTCTTGAGTGCTGGTATTATTTTTGCCTTCCCCATTCTTCTGGACACTTTTTGTCAATTCAGTAAATGGTTCCAAATGAACCATTTCACAAAGATTTAAAATTTTACATGAAATTTCCCAAAGCATCTAAAAGACAGGCTGAAAGCTATTTATCCTGGATATCTCAAGCAAGATAATGTAAGTTTAATTGTGCCAGGACAGGCCTCTTTCTGGAATTTCACAAAGAATCCCTAATTTTTCATGTCCTTCCAATTTTTTTAAAACAACGACTAAATATATACCACAATTTTAAGGAAAGACCACCCAAACCTTTCAAAAAATAAAATTACTGCTCTCAATGATCGACCTTGACACATTTTCAATTATCTGTCTGCAAAAAAGCAATATTCATTCATACAGTTTAGTAAAAACAATCTAGTACTAGCATGAAGCAAATGCAATCTTAACATCAAAGAAAGAAATGTATGGAAGAAGTACAAATATTGTACACAAATTAATAATTTTCACCTGTTTATTTCTCTCATCTGTGATCTTCAAAATCTTTATCTTTTTTCTCCCCATCTTTTTCAGCAGAAGACAGTCAGACTGAAAAACAGAAAATAATAACAATATTGAGAGAGAGAGAGAGAGAGAGAGAGAGAGAGAGAGAGAGAGAGAGAGACAGACAGACAGACAGACAGACAGACAGACAGACAGACAGACAGACAGAGAGACAGACAGACAGACAAAGCATGAGAGCAATATGCATATACAAGGGCAGTAGAGCAAATCTATTCAATATATCTCAATAAATAAAATCATTTATGGTAAACTGAGCATGTAATATTTTATATAAATCTGAAAACAAATAAATAAATGCAAAAAATCCAGTCTGCAACATTCTTTTCAACTTATAAACCCAAAATTCTGGGTACTCTTTTCCATTCAAACCTCGATAAATACTTGCATACTAGGTGCCACTCAACAAACCAAAATCAACGTTCACAAACAGAATCAACAGCTAATTGACAATCTGTGTCTCTCTGTAAAGTACTTCAAAAGACACTTAGACATAAGCTGGGGTGGGGCCCGGCCTGAGCCCGAAGCCCGTGCTTTGAGGCCCGCCCAGCCCGAAGCCCGTACCTTGCAGCCCGGCCCGAGGTACGGGCGGAGCTGCAAGGTAATTTATAAAAGTATAATCTGCTAACATGATATTTACCTGTAATACAATATTCATTTGTAAACTCAAAATCAAATAATTTTCATTACTTATATTTTAAAAATTATTTTCTTAACTGTTCCCTAATTACAATTTTTATTACAGCTGAGTTGTAGCTATTGTATAATTGTCAAAACATTACTATTTTGTTGCTGTTAGGAAAAGAAGAGGGAAAAGGCAAGACTAAAGAAATATAAACTTGAATTTATTAAAGAAATATTGTTAGCGCCTGGCCCGTACAAGGCCCATAGCCCGTACATTTTGCGCCTGTAGCCCGTACCTCAAGGCCCGTAGCCCGTACCCAGGTGCCCGACCCGGTACGGGCTACACCCCAGGATATGTGACAACTACACACATCGTTCACAATTTTAAAAATTTATTCAGATCACCTGCATTAGTACTGCCAGTGCTACTTCCATTGCTACTAATATCATAATCAACCGGTTGGCGCTAAATCCAAGTAAAATGGAATTACTCTGGTTTAGCAGTCCGCGTGGAAAGCACCTCATTTGTCGTGAGTCGGTTAGGGTTGATGATGTGGAAATAGTCCCCAAAACAGAGCTACGACTCCTTGGAGTACTGTTTGACGAGACTCTCTCGTTCTCAGGTCACATTGCTAATGTCTCTAGGCTAGGTTTCTTCCATCTGAGAAGGATAAAAGCTATCCGCCGATATCTCCCTATATCGGATACAATCAAACTGGTTCGTGCACTTGTATTGTCGCGCATCGATTATTGCAATAGTGTTTTACTGGGGCTGCCTAGGCTGAGACTAAACTGCCTTCAATCGGTGATTAATGTAGCGGCACGGCTGATTTTTGGTCTGAAATGGAATGCTCACGTATCGCAGCCTTTAAAAGACCAACTTCACTGGCTTAAGATTCCTGAGCGGATCGTTCTGAAACGGTGTTGGTTTACGGTTCGGTCACTTTATGATACGCACTGCCCCACCTATCTACAAGACTTGATCCAACCTGCTCCATCAGTGCAACGGCGTACACAACTTCGGTCGAGGAATCGGAATCCGCTGCTGGTCCCTCCACCAGCCAAGACTGCAGTCTTTGGGGACAGATCCTTTCGGAGAGGCAACCCAATGCTTTGGAACACCTTACCGATGGAGGTCACTATGGAGACCATGCCTGGAGCGTTCCTGAAGAGCATTAAGACGCACTTGTTCAAAGTTTCTTTCTGTTGTTAGGCGCCTTTGACTTTAGCCTTAGTTATGCTTACGACGCCGAATAAATTGTCCTGTATAATAATAATAATAATAATAATAATAATAATAATAATAATTTACTACAGTCAAATTGTTTAATGCTACATTCAAAAAACGTTCACATTTTTGTCAAATTAAATGGAAATAACATAAGCAGTTCAATAATATATAATATAAGAAAATTTATTTATGAAGAGACATTCTGTGGTTATTTGCACTGCATTACAGCAATAATTTGATTTAACTAAAAAGCATCAGGGGCAGGAAGATGGTAGATTGGGAACACGCTTATGGGCACGTTGACGGAACGGGTTCAACTCCTGCAGGAACCCCTAAGGTTGACTCAGCCTTCATTCACTAGAGGGAGGTGGTAAATGAGTAGCAGCTTTGCCTGTGAAGGTAAAGCGTAGGTCTGGAGAAAGCAATGGGCAAAGTACTTTAGACTAATTGTGTATGTCACCTGTGTCTCTATTTGCCTAACACCGGATATTAGCGCCGAGTCCAAGGCTCAAAATCAAGTATGGACAGGAAAATGGCAGATTGGTAACACACTAGAGCAGCACACAGATGGAATGGGTTCAACTCCTGCAGGAGAAAGCAATGGCAAACTATTGTACTCTAGATCAATGGTGCAAGCCACCTGCAATGCTGCTTGCCTGAAACCGGAGATCAGCACCAGGCCCAATGCTCAAATTCGAGTATGGGCAAACCTTTACCTTTTTTCACCTATAAAAACATCAACTTGTACACCAATTCTGCAACTTTAATATTACCACTGATACTAATGCTACTAGAACCAACAGCTCTTAATACCACTTTAGCACATTCATTAAAACATTACTGTTAAGAAAAGACCATTCTGTGTATCTTGGGACTAAGTTAAAGGCTAATGCAAATATCACAAATGAAATAAAATGAAGGATAATAACAACAGTGAAAAAGATGCCTATAAAGATGATAATAAAACATGACAAAGGCTGTGATTCCAGATCTCACATGTGGTACAGAATCCTGGACAGATGGACCAGAAACCAGCTTCATCAAAAGAAGGTCAATCCTTCTAAATCAAAAAGTGTAAGAACAAAAGCTCACTGCTTTTCCTCTAAAAAATCAGCATGACATAACTATAGGTGCACCTATATTTGGCCAATAATTGGTATCAGCCAATTATTGACCCAGTGGCTGATTTATCAGTATCGGCCATTTAACAATCAGCATCAATGGATTCTGATTACCACCTGATTAATGCACAACCATTCACGATACCATTGCTAATTACCGGTATAGTAGAAAACAGAAAGTGTACCCAGTGGCAGGAGACATGGTTATAGATAGCTGAAAGAGATTGGAGACAACCAGTATGTGTGTTTGTGTTTGTTTATAGATGCATCAGTATCAAAGATGATGATGATGTGTGTGTGATGAAGTGTGTGTGTGTGTGTGTGTGTGTGTGTGTGTGTGTATGTCTGTATGTGTGTGGCTCTTCCTTTTTCAACCCGGCTTGCCACCAGCTATGGTGGATATTTTACAACCAGTATTGGTGCAGCTGCTACACCATTATATACTGCCAGAAACTATTATAAGGAAAGGCACCTGTTCTTCTCACTGAGACTGCCATTGACCTTAGGGGACATCATCTGCCCAGCACTCATCAAGAAAGTGGTTGCTGTCCAGCATTCTTTAATCCACTGAGGCTCAAGGAGCAGATTACTGCTGTGGTGTCTCAGAAGGTGGCATTGAGGTGGTCTGTCTTGCAAGCAGCAGAAGTTGTAACCTGTGGGCAGTTTACACATTCTGTCCATTTTCAATGCAATACAGCTAGCCCAGCACCAGCAGCAAGAAATGTGCTCTGTAGTCCACGACAAAAACCACTTCAACTAAATATATATGATAGTCTGAAAACAATTTTCACCCTTCACCCATTTTGCAATATAGGTCAAATAGAGCACCACCCATAGGAGCTACAACTGGTCATTTGACTATACGTTAAACTCAGTAATGAACAAATGAACTTCAAAAAATGCAATAATCTGTAATCGGCGGATTGTTTGAGGCCGATAGTATTTTACTTTCATGCCTATCTTACAAAAGTAACTTTGCCAAATATGGTTCATAGCTCAACTTCACCTCTTGCATTCCTTCTGGCTTTAAACTGGAGGCCAATCAGTTCTTTTAAAAGAAGTTGAACCAAGACCAATCAATTCAAGCAGAAAGTAGAGGTAATGAATGAAGTGCTAATTATAAATAACCATACTATGTGGAGTCATCATTAATAAAACACTAGATTTTATCTAGTAAATTAAAAAATTGACATAGACAAGGAGCATTCATAAATAATTTAAGCATATTATGACAGCAATTCCTCAAAAACATTACTGAAATCTTTCTAATAATTGAAAGAGTTCAAGAAACAGTCAATCCAGAACATTCTTAGCCAGTCAGTC
Organism: Metaphire vulgaris; assembly: GCA_018105865.1. Classification (NCBI taxonomy): domain Eukaryota; kingdom Metazoa; phylum Annelida; class Clitellata; order Crassiclitellata; family Megascolecidae; genus Metaphire; species Metaphire vulgaris. Next base: position 10,727,089 of record CM030833.1, on the reverse strand, counting down.
AGACCCTTAGAAAAACAAGAATATTAATGGCTTTTCTGTATAAAGACTTCTGGCCTGAGGTGTTATACAACTTTCAACTTCCAGTAGCTGCTACTTTATCTGACATCTGTGTTGTATCAATCCAGGCTAATAAAAGTGCTTAATTATGAGCAGGTGGTCTAGATCTGATTCCAAGAAATCTGAGTAAAAATCAGAGTTTCTCATGACAGAAACAATAAAATCATGAAAACAAAATATGCCTTAACAACCAATTAAATGAAGCCAAGTGACAGCTCTAGGTTTTATAAAAACAATACAAGCGTAGCTGTAAAACCAGTTTATACAGCAGTGTTTAGCAACAAACTGGAAATTTTAACAACATTAAAGTGGGACTCGGTCATTCTGAAAAATCTAAAAGTTACAAATACAAGTTCACACAATAGTAACAATTATATTTATCAAAATGGCTGCATTTAAAAGAACTGGAGAAATGATAGCACAATATTCACACGGATTCACAAGAAATTCAGTGCAATCTATTCACCTCAGCTCAATTTAAATTTTCATTTAAAGTTAAAAACTGCATACAGCAGACAAACAGCTTTAAAATAAAAACAAGAAATGTTTAGTAATTTCGATGTGCTGATCACGAAAATGACTACAATAGACTCTTATTCATGAGAGGCAGATAGAGCCACATATGAAAGTCTCAGCCTTAATTGAGTAGATAGGTAAGCATTTTGCAATGCTGTATTTCAAGTTACAAATCGCAACAGGTATTGCATGAACAATGTCGGATGTAAAACAGTTGAGTAATGAAACCATCATGGCTTCACAAGAGCTGATGAATGATGAATCATAGCCATATAAAGCAAAGTCTAGAAGGATAATCTGTAGAGAAACTGCGATGAAGAGCAAGCGATCTAATTATAATTAATTAATGTTTAAATTCGTTAATAGTGATACCTTGTAAATGTGTCAATACTGCTAATAACTTTTGTTAATTTTGTGGGGAGAAGTGACGTTTCCAAGCCAGAAAAAGACCACTACTTTAATATATAAGAAAGCGTTTGAGCTCTTTTCGGATGAGAGATCGGGGACCAGGACAAAGTTTGTGCTTCATCAGGCAAGACTGATTTAAGAAGGAATCTCTGAAGTAGAAGAGTGCACGGTAATGGCTACCGTGGTGAAAGCACAGTAATCCGCGGATTTACCGCGGTAACGGGTAAAACCTGTAATTTTACTGAGATTTTAATGGGGACAGTAAAAAATGTGGCGGTAGTACCGCAGTAAAGGTATCCGGGCTGACGGTAGTACCGCGAATACAGTTTGAAATTCCGTAAAACCGCGGAAATGGGGACGACTAATCTCATAGATCAATGATCATGCGTTCAGCCCGTATCAGCGTAGATACATAGGTGTAGCTACTAACTATAGCAGTGCATACCTTCAGTTTCAAATTCAAAGGCCATGAAATTGAACTGTTAGGTCAGGTAAGATTGAATTATTGGATCACTTGGCTTCCATTGTTATTATGCAGTTGGTAAACAGTAAGGGTTGTGCCTTGAACTAAGATCTGAAATGCAGCAGAGGGGACCGAGATGGGCACTCCCATCTCCAAAATGCGGGGACAGGGCGGGATGGGCACCAAATGGCAGAGACCGGGAAAGAGATTAGGGGACGGGGTGGGGATGGATTTTAAGTCAATGGGGCTGGGTGGGGATGGAGAAAAGCTTTGCAGGGACAGAAGGGGACAACAGTCAGCCTCCATGCACACCTCTACTCTGAAGCTCAGATAGAAGATTCTGCAATACCCAGCAATATTAGAAATGCACAAAATCATTCTACCACTCCTACATATAAAATTGGGTTTGATGAAAAACATTGCTAAATCCTTGAAACAGACTGAATCAGCCTTCAATAGCTCTTTGCTCTCAAATTCCCTGAACTAAGCAAAGTGAAAATTAATGAATTTTGTGGGTACTTATGTCCACAAGCTCTTCAGAGATGAGACAAATGGCAAGCTGCTTGATGGCGACAAGAACAAAGCCACATGTAACTGGTTAAGAACAGGTCTCTAATACAAACTTGGCTGCCAAATGTCATTGAAGATCCACTTGTTCACATTTTCACTGGAATATTGCAGCGATATCAGGGAAACTAGTCAACTTTCAACTTTCATGCTGTCGAAATACTGCTGGACGCTCACCAGAGATGAGACTGAGCACCATTATAAGTGAAAGGCAAAGTGAGATTGTAAGCAGCAGCGGGCCTTTACAGGCTCTTTGCTAGGCTATACATTTGAATGTGTTACTGTTCTATAGAAGCTATTGCAACATTTCTCATAAACCATAGCCAAGTTTGTGTTTTCATTGTGAAATTCATTTTCAGCACCTCATAATTTTTAAGAATTTCCAGGTGCAGTAACATTAAACTGTGTTTTAGTAACTTTTTCACAATAGTCTGTCTAATGAAATGTATCAGCCCTGGGTAGGGCTGGAGACGAGCGGCGTAAGGTATCACTACGCGAATATGTATGGGTTAGGGCTAGTGTTTCGGTAGAGTTTAGGGTTAGTGTTAGAGTTAGGGTTAGAGTTAAAGTTCCCCCTAACCATAACCCTGACCATAACCCTGAGCCTAACACTGACCTTAACCCTTTCATTCAGTGTTTACGGACTACTTTTGGTTACGCCGCTCGTCTCCAGCCCTACCCAGCCCTGGACTGCAGCTTTGCACGTAATGGACTTGAGCATGAATGCTGCAACTGTGACCAATGAACCCGAGGTCAACAATTTCTATGTCCTCATGTGTAGCCCAGTACACTACTATTAGTAGTAGCAGCATCAGCAGCAGTAGTAGTAGTATGGCAGTAGTACATACTAGTAATATTAGTAGTACTATAGTACTAGAAAAAGACGGGTAATCCTGCAGTTTAGGTGCGTCAATTATTTTCATTATTTTAGATTTAATAGATTATATTTATAACATTAAAACCTCGGTATAACAAGAAAAGTATCTTTATTATGTCATAAAGTTAACATAACAACAATTTAGTTGTGAATATCGCTATGGTTAGGGTCGACGAAGTGAAGTTGATGGACCACAACATCGTGCATGTATATGACCGATACGTACCATACGATCAATATTTGCGTAAGACGGCCAACCATCAGAAATTACATGTGTACCAGGGAGAATAAATCTCTGAATTAATGGTTACAGCGTAGCAGCTATGTAGTTAGGAACCTCGATCAGAAAGCACTTACCCGGGCCGCGTACAATGCCGCCAAAACACAAAATAATTGACGCACCTAAACTGCAGGATTACCAAAAGACGAGATGAAAAGTTCAGTAAAATGTGAGAAGGTGCCTCACCTCGAAGTGCTGCTAAAGTAAGAATTATTTGCTTTCACTCAATGCGAACTTAAGGTCATTCCCGCTAACTATAATAGGATCTGACATTAACCTAATCGTACTGTACCTCAAAATGCTTCATTAACATCCGCGGATTATATCAATGGCCTGATAAAACAACAAACAGACGTCACCACCCCTTTAAAGGGACAATTAATACAGCAAATGTCAAACTGCTCAAGAATTCTAACTGTATAGTAAAACGTTCACAAATTAAACAGCTCTTAACCGTATTGCCTACTTGTACTCACTCGCTTAAGCGTATTTTCTCGGACTAAACGAGCAAACGCTGCAAACAAATGCAGACAAAATCGACATTTGTTTGCCTATTTTTCGAGTCTCATTTCTTCAGGCTCCGATACTGTTATTGACGCACCGATCTTGTATCCGTCCGCCGTCTTTGGGCCATTCCAGAATGCAGCATTTAGAGCTAGTAAAACACGACAGCTGTTGCATGCACGTGTTCTATAAGTAAGCAAGTAAGTAAAATCTCGTGGATTTCTATAGCGCCTTGATAGCAGCACAACAGTAGCTGCTTATTCTTAGGCGCTCAGACTTTCATAAGTTAAATTAGTTGTGGAAAAGATATATGGTCAGCTAGGCAATAGTCAACATCCAAAGGGCAGTTAGGCTAGGTTGTTAGAGCTATGGAGGGAATGATTTTAGAAAAAAGGAAGGATTTAAGCATAGACCTGAAGACTTTAGGAGACAATCATAATGCAGGGATTATGGGAAATAATGATTCAGATTTTATTACTTGAAAGTGTCCAAGTTTGCGAAGGGAAGCTGGGATAGAGTTCCAAAGTTCAGGTGCAGCGTATGAGAAGGCACGGTTACAAATTTTCAGGGATGACTGATTCAGCGGACAGCGGGCGTGACAGATCGAGTGAGATGAGATGATGAACGTGTGGGTCGAGGACAAATAGGCAAAATACCGTACAGTCCAGGGTAACCAAATGTTGGGAATGATGAAAAGGACAATAGTGAGTCGAGACAAAGATATAATCATAAAATTTTATAAGTCATTAGTAAGGCCTCATCTAGAATATTGTGTTCAGGCATGGAATCCATTCTTGAAAAAAGATATGTAGCTTTTAGAAAAGTGCAAAGACGAGCAACGAAGATGGTCAACCGTCAATGGGTGCCATAAGTTAAGCTACGAAAAAAGACTTCAATTTTGTGGACTGCCAACATTAGAAAGGAAACGAGAGGGGGGATTTGATAGAAACATACAAAATAATGACTGGGAAAGTAGATGTGCGGCATACGATATCGATTCTTTGCATTGGCACACTATAGCAGCACAAGAGGCCACAAATGCAAATTGTTTAACACGTTGAGCGCTAGGGACGTCAACTGACGTCCTTATTTTGGTTTCTCAGGGCGCTAGGGACGTCATATGACGTCCTTAGTTCAATGCAAAATAATTTAGCTTATGTGGATCTTGGAATCATTCTCCTGCTTCCTTTAGCTACTAGAATGAGTGACCAATCAAAAAGGCGTATTCTATGGAAAATGTATGAATATTTGTCCTATAAACATTTGTTCAAAAAAACCACAATATACTCAACCACAGCCTCGTAATTATAATCCTCCCTGACGCGTCGTATAAATGTACACCCGGAGAATTCCTGCTACGATGTAATTACGTGGCTTGCATTGTCAAGTCTTCCATCCAGTGAAGCGGACAATTTTTGGCTCGGGGTGTGAGGGAGGCATTTGGACCAGATAATAAAGGCTGGAATTTAAATTGAAATTGTTTCCATTTTATGGCAGTAATTTCTCCACTCGCCATTGTTGAGCTAAGTTCAGCTAACTATTGTTCCGTCACCTTACAGGGCACCGGCATTTTTCCTATGAATTGGTGCATACCTGAGTAAAGAGAACATGATACTAGTAACAGACGAAACGCATCTGCTTCAAAATATTTTCCTTTACAGGCGTCTAAAGTGGTTGTGTCTTGAAAATAATCTAGCGGTATTCACGTTGGTCACGCGTGAACGCATTCGACACCAGCCGCGCCCCAGCAATCAATCGCATCGCAGTCAACGTGTTAAGCAGAGGGTTGGTCCAAGAAAGAAAATGTGTGTGTGTGTGCAAGAGCTGTGGACAAATGGAACAGTTTGGACGAGGTGGGAGTGACAGTTGAAACGTACAGTATTCAGTAAACGGATTCAAAAGCTATCTCGATAAACTAGGTTATTGAATGCAGATAGTTACATCATTGATTTTCACACAGGCTTACTTAGCCTCCTAAACCACTTAAAATCACACTATTATTATTATTATTATTATTATTATTATTATTATTATTATTATTATTATTATTATTATTATTATTATTATTATTATTATTATTATTATTATTATTATTATTATTATTATTATTATTATTATTATTATTATTATTATTATTATTATTGTTGTTGTTGTTGTTGTCCGGTTAAAACCGGATACCTGGCAATCCTACGTATACTTCTCCCAATATTCTACATTTATTATTACCATTTGTCACGATTCGTGACAAAAATACACAGCACTGTTGTACGGAGCAGAAACCTGGACCATAAAATCAGAAGACCCCAAACGCCTGGCTGCAGCATTCGAGATGCGGTGTTACAGACGTCTTCTGGCACATAGGGACCGTCCATAAATGGCATCACGCGATTCTGGCAGTTTTACCCCCCTCCCTTCGCCACAAGTCGTCAAAAAATGTCAGACCCCTTTAAAAATGACGTCACAACGCGTTAACCCCCCCATTTCTAATGTCAAAATTAAAGTTTCAATGCACTTTTTTCTTGAATAAAGCGGATATTGCAATGAACTCGTTTGAAAATACTCATTATAATTATCATAGTTGAAGCGATATTCATAAACATCTTCAAATTATTTTTTAAAAATGAATTATAATTATAAGTGTAAAATACGTTCAACTTTGCGGGAACATAGCATTGCGTTATTAACCCCTTAACTGGGGATCCCGGATATATCCGTCCATTTTACATTGAGTTACAGTTAAATACACGGTTAAGGGGTTAATAACAATATTTAGTATTATGTGACGTCTCATTTCTGGAAACCCCCTCCACCGTCGTCACACTTCGTCACAAATGTTTGAACCCCCTCCCACTAAGTGCGTGACGTCATTTATGGACAGTCCCCCATAGGCTCTATGGTGGGAGCTCAGGATCACCAACGAAGTAGTAAGACGCCAGATTGGCGCGGTAGGCCTACACGACATTGTCGCCACCAGTGGCGTAGCCAAGGGGGGATTTGGGGGTTAAAACCCCCTTAATTGGCTGGCGGACAAATTTGTTTAATGAGTCTCTGCAGTTTTTATTTTGGCACTCGATTTTGGCTACTTAGTTAGGCCTATAGAATGTAATGTAACGCCGTAACACGGTGTAAGAGGTGACGACCTTTTTTGCTTGTCAAGAAATTTTGTTAAAGTTGGTCACCGTCAAAAGTCACCCACCTTCCGGAAAATTCTGGCTACAACGCCACTGGTCGCCACAATCAAGAAAAAAGCCGCACGTGTTCCGGCATATTGCCAGGATGGAGGACAAAAGATTAATAAAGGTCTGCATGGATAGTGCAATGGAAGGATCCCGAACGCAAGGACCATCCAGACGAAGATGGAGAGACGACATCACTGAGTCAGAGATATCTATGTATAGGCACTGAGTGGTCAGTGGACTCGGATGAGCATCGGTGATGCTGTACAGTGTAGCCTGCATGCACAGTGTTTATTCTAGCCACCTTGACATTGGGGGGAGTTTGAAAAGTTTGGAGGGAGAAGGTTTTCCCTCAAAAAACCTTGACAAGCAAAAAAGGTCATCCGCCGTTTGTTTTTTATTTTTTCCTTTCCGGATATGGTGACAAGCAAAAAAAGGGTCGTTACAGCCTTCTTTCTATTTCTTATCCTTTTCAAATGCTCTCTGACAAGCGAAAAAACATGGCCATCCTTACATTTTTCCCTTCTGCAAAAAATAACCCCCTTCGTCAAACTTTTTTGGGGGTGGGGAATTTCCATTCCCAATGCAACAAATAGAATTTGTTTTTTTTTTTGGGGCAGAGGCGTCATTTGGGGGGGCAGAGAAGGCCTAGAATAAACACTGGAAATGAAAATATTAATTTATAATGTATTAATGTGCAATAAAAACAAAAAGGGTTCCTGATGGGCCTATGAGAAATGAAAATATTAATTTATTAATTTATAATGTATTAATGTGCAATAAGAAAAGATTTAAAAACCAGGGTGGGTGACAAAAAAAAAAAAAAAAAAAAAGGTCGTCGTCAAGTATTTTTGTTGGTATGTTGGTATGGCACAACGTAACAAAAAACCCAAAAAAACTTTTGCAAAAAAAAAAAAAAAAAAAAAAAGGTTGTCAGCAGGTTTTTTGGAATAGTCCAAAAAATTTCCAATTATAAAATTGAAAAAAGAAAATTTTATAAAATTTCTCGACGAAAAAGAAAAGTGTAAAATGACGCCACTGGGGGGATTTCTCAACTTTGGGGGAAATTCCCCCTAGAGAAGGCCTAGAATAAACACTGCTAAATGCAGCTCAGGACCGAGTGAAATGGCGTCGAATCACGAACAGTGTAACTGGTCTCAACGGTTCCTGATGGGACTATGAGAAGAAGACCACCGATTGACGCCTTTAGAGTTTAGAAGTTTAGAGTAGGCCTATTAGACTAATTAAGGATGTGATTTAGATGCGGCGATTTTTCGGGAAATATGCGGATATAGAGGCCCGAAATATGCGGGAGAGGGGTGCGGAAATTTCTCATTTATGCGCCTGAATTTCCCATTTATGCACCGCATATTTGTGGAAGTTGCGGCGTTTTTCGCGGTAAAAAAGGGATGACGAGCAAAAAAGGTCACCCAGACCGGCGCCGATCCCATGTAGATCTAGCCTATGCCTATAATAGGAAAATAGCAAAAATTCTATAGGCTTATCTGTGACGAAAATAGTTTAAGGTGCGGATAAAATCGTCGCATATGTGTCGGACATGCAGAAAAAACGACTGAAAATGCAGCGCATTAAAACTTTGTTAAATATGCGATCGCATAATCGCATCAAACTCAACCCTAATTAGACCTGGTGCTAGAGAAATGCATACTTTATTACTATTATTATTATGACTATTATTATTATGACAAAACTTTATTCTCATCACTGCTTGTCCGCAGTGTTTAGTCTTGAATGTATATGACGAGAATATTGTCCGCAAGTCTTCGTAAATAGCTGGATTTTGGATCCAGAGATCCTGAACGTTTATTCCCATCTAGGGCTGCGCTAACCGAGTAGTTTAGGAATCGAGTAGGAGTCGAGTAGCTTAGCGAGTACTCGAGTACTCGCGTAAAACCGGAAATACATGATTTGCAAACGTTACACGTCACATAATGCTTATTATTTGCCTCACGGCCCTCATTTAACCAAAGCAGTTCATTAGATACACAGTTACATATCAATTTTTCGGATATTCAAGCGTTTTCAAATTTAGTATAACAGAAGTTACAGAACAGAAACTATTTTACCGGTACTGGCGAAAAAATATGAGGTCTTCCATACTGAGAGTTGGTTAACTTGTGGACAACATCTTAACTAAATGGGTTATAACGAATAAGAATAACCTAAATAAGACTGATTAATAATTATTTGTAACAAATAACGGTAAGGCCAAATTTTAATGAAACATTTTGGTTATTCTTTATTTATCTATTCTATTCTTTGTTTAGTTATTCTTGCGAGTACTCGACTAACCACCAAAAATTACTCGACTCAACAATTTGAGTCAACAGTACACCATCGTTACTCGAGTTACTCGGCGCAGACCCTATTTTCCCATCCCGTATTTCCCGGGTTGACGTTGCGGGATCCCGGTCGTTAAATTTCACTGTTTGCTGCTGCAGCTTTCTCTGCTGATATACACACTCGCTATAATATAACAATTGAGGAACATTTGGCTACACCGTGGGAAGAGAATAGAAGCTAGAAATCAACGTGTTATAGTCATTTTGACACCTGTTAAACGCGTTTTACAATGCATTGAAATCTTTGTATAAATTCTTATCTCCGTAATTCTATTTTAGCATAAAAGTCAGCTGTATTAAATATTGTTAGCTTGTGGGGGATAAAAAATTGTTGACATAATTTTATTATGGGTAATTGAAAGTTTGACAGTTGTTGAGAAGGAGGGGGTCAAAAATTGCCTAAATTTTTTTTAACGTAATTAATTGTCAGCCCCTAATATTTTTCGGATTGGGCGCTCCCGTTTAGGCGTTTAGGGAGCTTGCCGAGCTTTCTCAAGACCCCTTGTCGGGACTGGAAATGTCGGTCTATATGGAAGCATTGGTGCCCACCCTATTCTGAAACTTCTGATAAAAGTGGATCATCACCACCACCGCCATAATAGTTATTATCACCACCATCATCAGCACCATCACCATCACCACCAACATCAACACCATCACATGCATCAACACTATCACCATCAACACCAACACCACTACCGTCTAGAACTAGAATCAGCATTTTTGTCAATCTCATCGTGGATGTCAGCTAATCTCCTTGCCCTCAATCCCTCCAAAACAGAATTTCTCTTATTTGGACTGCCACAACAACTGAAAAAAATTGAAAATCCCACACTGATTTTAGCCCCAGATACAATAATAACCCCTGTTCCAACTGCAAAAAATCTTGGATTTACTTTTGACTCCTCCCTAAATTTTGAAGCTCACATATCTCAACTATCAAAAACCTGTTATGCTCACATTCGTGATCTACGTCGCCTTCGCCCCTACCTTGATATTAAAACTGCTTCCACTATTGCCACTTCAATAGTTCACTCTAAGTTAGACTACTGCAACTCACTGTTTCACAATCCTCCAAAGGCTTCCATATCCATAAACTCAATCGATTCAAAATGCCTTAGCTCGTGCAGTAACTAAATCGCCTAAATTTTGCCACATTACACCATTACTCAAATCTCTCCACTGGCTCAAAATAACAGAACGCATTGAATATAAAATAATATCGATGACTTATAACTCACTTCATACATCAAAACCAGTCTACCTAAGAAATCTGATAATTCCACAACAACCTGGATCTACTAGATCCTCTTCACATGTAACTCTCCTTCGACCTCTGAATCAATCATCTCTCAAAATTTGCAATCGTGCTTTTTCATATGCGGCACCTGAGCTTTGGAACTCAATTCCAATATCCCTTCGCTGTCTACATCAAAGCCAAATAACAAACTCTGAGTCACAATTTTCTCCCCTTCTTGCAACATCTCCTCATGTTTTTCTTTCTAAACTAAAATCATTTCTCTTTATAAAATCATTTCCTCCATAGCTATAGCATCCTGCCCACTTGCCCTTTTGATTAAATGACCCGGCATGAATGACCCACCTTAACTATAGCTACTTCATTTGAGATTGAGCGCATAGGAATAAGGAGCTACTTCGGTGCATCTTTTGGAAGCGCTTTAGAAATTAACGAGATTTTACTTACCGTCTACCGTTGCAGACTCTTCTATTTTATTATCTTCTTCGATTAAAATTTTCAATTTTGCGCGGCTGCAATGATTTCATTATATTAGACTTAATTAAGTGGATTTCAATTGCAATCAATTAAAAAATTCAATTAATCTGTCCACGCTAATATTATTAGGCCCTACTGTAAGCAATTAGCAATTAGGCCTAAATTTATCGCGCTGACGATCAGGCCTGCGTGACGACGAAGCCAACAGACTTCTTAGGTTGCTAGGCAACAAAATAATTAAAACTGGCCGCAGTAACTCCGTCGTCCATTAGCAAAATATCACGGAAAAGAGTTGGAAGTCTGTCCGAGTCAAGAAATCATGCTGTTAAAACCACGACTATAAAATCGTGCAGAAGAAAACTATACTATGATCGAAAACCAATTTAACTTCTGGTTTGCTCTGTTCAAGATCATTGGATAAAGGATAAAGATCAATGGATATTGATCATATTTGATCTGACAATAATCGTACAAAGGCGATTTAAGGTAAAGTAATAAGTTCTCTTAATAATTTCTGCGAATTATATGGTTCTCGTTTGAAACGACTTAAAGGCTAATCACAATATGCACAGATCGCGACGAAGTTAAGTTTGCTTTCCAATCCAGTGTCGTTAGAAGTCGTGGCTGCGGTCTACCGGGTCTACGATGACACAGTCATACTCGTTCAGGTGGTTCTATTCCGCGCGCTCCCAAAATGTTCCAGTCGATGGACAGTGGACGAAGAGAAAATAGGCATCAGATTTCTATTACAGAATAATGTTTGAATGATATGCATCCATTAGCAGCTAGTATACAGTATTTAAAGAGTATAGCCTAGTCGTTTTTAGTGTAATCAAATGCAGGGTGAGATTTGTTGGGGGAGGGGGAATTTTTCCTCCCCACTGCCCAACTGCATCCCCCACAGAGGTGGCTATTGACATCCCAGCCAAGGCTGTTCCTTCATGTTCCCCTCGCATCCACCCCCACTGCTCCAGGTTACAAATCGCACCCTGCTGAAAAGTACCAATGCATTGGCTGCTTTTTAAAATTGTCAGCACGCATGACGCTTAGACGTGATCTTCTTCGACTATGACGTCTTTTTGACTCGATTGCGCTGCGGTCGTTATAGCAAAGTTCTACTGTACATGGCCTCCTTCGCTGATGTGTCTTGCAGAGATGGGCGATGAACCGTTCGCAGTGAACCTGCCACTTGCCATCGCAGTGTCCGGGGCAACGGCCCTTTTGGCCAACTATCTGTTCCAGCAGAGAAAAGAGACAAAGCGCCATCCGCCTGGTCCTCCAGCTCTTCCCATCGTCGGAAATCTTTTCCAGCTTTCCGTCCGGAAGCGTTTCATTCCGGGTCTGTTCAACGAATGGGCGAACAAGTACGGAGCTCTGTATGCGGTCGAGATAGGAAAATCTAAAGCGATCGTTCTGAATTCCATGGGCGTCATCTGTGAGGCGCTGTGCGACAAGGCGGACGTCTTCTCAGACCGACCGAACTGGCTTCCTCTCATCAAACTGGTCTATGCAGACAGAGGTAGGCATCAGGAGAGTAGCGCCGTAGAGGTTGATTTGAGTAGGCTAACGAACTGAATGCATGATAATTATGAATGGCTGATTGGGCGAGAACAGTGACGGTGTTATTACTTTCACGTGCCAACGAAATAATAAGTTAGATCTGTAGCTTTATTGGGTAAACGCTATTATTCTTTAATTTCTGATGAATGCCCCAAATATTTAGGCGACACTCGGATCCAGAATGAATTGTTTAGTGGCAAACACTATCGCCCTATTACTTTTAAATGAATAAGACCATTCTCGAGATGTCAAGTGTTCAAAGATCACCGGTCGACTGCGCCGAGCAATTGCCAATCTAATTAATTTAACTCTCAACAGCCGACAAGACTAGCCATGACGTCACACAGTCAGGCGAAACTTTATCCACTATAATTGTGTTTCTTAAAATATAAGATTCGGAGTTTAAAACTCCGAATCAACAAATCAAAAATGGAAGTTTAGTTTCCGCTTCTTATGAGCAGAGACGTCATTTCACCGCCTGACAAGTTACAAGTTTGCAAAAAAGTTGACGACCTTTTTTTTGCTTGTCAGTCATTTTCACGGTTAGTTACTTCAGACTATTACTCGATATCAAGCACTCCTTTAGGGCATATAAAAAAACTAAACTAAATAACACAAACATTGGCGAAAAAATTTTTTCCCCTAAAAATCAGGGGGCAAATGCCCCTGACCCCCAATGACGTCCCTGCTTATGAGATTATTAGATTTAGGGGCCGTCCTTAATAAAGTATTAGCTCTATTTTTGACAGTTTTTACCCCTCTCCTTATTACAATCTGTCACAAATCGCGGACTCTCCCCTAAAAGCGCCGGGCATAAATTACGTCGCGCAAATGTTGAGTTTTGACCATTCTCTGGTCACAATCACCAATTAGTGAATAAATAAACAAGTCAAAACCAGTGTCATCTTCTGTTAGAATGATTTTATCAGAAGAAAACGTAAAATATCACCGAAAATTTCAGGTTTTATATGTATGAGAAGTGTGACGTCAAATTATATATTTATCTCCCCTACCCCTATCGTAAACTGTTACGCTTTCCCTCCCCGGATCGTGACGTACTTTATGGACGACCCTTTAGATACTCGTAGGCCTGTATAAAATTATGCTGATTTACGGACGAATATATTTTGATAAAGCAGTAATTTCTCTAGCGCCATCATAGCAAAACACTGCAATACTGTTAAATCGAAAACTAGAAAAGAGTTCTGATCGAATAAGGTTCGACCGCCTCTCAGGTGTTCAGTCGCATATGAGCGTACCTGTAATCAGTAGGTAACTCTACTCTACTGGGCTTATATATGATGCGTTCAAAGGACTTCTTTGGCAGAACGGAGATACCTGGAGCGACATGCGTCGGTGTGTTTGCTCCGCGATGACCGGTCTTGGGTTCGGTGATCGGTCGCTGGAAGAGAGGATCCATAAAGAGGCGGATAAACTGATCCGAGAATTCAACAGGAAAGAATCAGACGGATGCACCTTCCATCCGATGGATCTACTTCACAAAGCGGTCACAGACATTTTCTGTTCCATCATCTTCGGATGCAGGTACTGCCGACGACATGCACTGGCCACAGAATGGGACCTGGAGAGCACTGACCGCAGGGGCCCATAAGTCACCGTTTCAGCATTCCTGCACAAGTTAACTATTAAGCGGTGTTCCAGTTTTGATGCAATTCAGTAGACCCACTTTTATGATAAGTTACGAACACATTAATACTGTGTACATACACGGTTATGAAGGCCCACAAAGTGTATTTGCCGTCAAGGATCTGTGAATATTTCCCATGCTATACTATTGAGCAGTACTTTTGTCTCATATCTGTCAATTCAGTGCGGTAACCAAGACGACGATTGTGATAGTGATGACGACTGAATACAGCTGACAACTAAATTAACAATTATTAGCCTAACTGACGAAATTTGCGATTGGCCAAATGTTATAGAGGCTAAAATGAAGTAAGTCCGCTCTGCACAAAATGAGAGTACCTCGATAGTTTACTAACCTAATTAGAGCGCCAATCATACCATAGGTGAGCTATCGACCTGAGTTCGATTCCATGTCTACCGTCGTATAGTGAACATGAATAAGTTCTACGTAAAGTGCTATAAGCTTTAAACGAGCCTAAAGCGTTAGACTCGTTAGTCGTTAGGTTATGTTTTAAAAACGTAAAACGTAAATGTCTAAGTAGGCCTAATCAAACATTTGGTTTTTTGCATTTAGCATTGCGCATAAATGAGTGTGATTACATTTGACTTAGTTGTTATATACTTAAATAAAGTTGAAGTATTATATAAATATTAAAATAAAAGCAAGAAACAAAAGGAACAACTGATTTGAGTAGTTTTAACAGTCTAATGATTAGACACGGACTTTAATGTCTTGCAACGGGATGCAGACAGGCTCAAGTGAGATATAGGCATACATGTATGATGTATAGAAAATAGCAAGTCAAGCGAATTTTGATTTCGACGAAATTCTACGGGGAAAATGTCTGCTTCTTAGGTAGTCGTCAATTTAGGGAAACATCAAAACTGGGAGTTATCGTTGTTGGGCGGATGAATTTACTTGAAGGGGGAATAGAGGAAATGCTGGACTTTGCCAAAAATGGATAGTGGAACTAGACGGGCAAAGACCAAGATTTTCGATGGTCACGGTATATGGCCTTCAGCCAGAGGAAGGTTGCTAAGCTTGCTATACCTACTTTATGTTAATGTTTCAGATATAAATACAATAGCGTTGAGTTCCAGAAGTTCATCTGCATGATCCGCGATTTGTCCGACTGCAACGTCATTGATTCGACCACTTTCTTTCCGTTTCTGGCAGCTCTTCCTCTTCCGAGAGTAAGTGTGCACAGTGCATTAATTTTCAAATGGCTGACGATGTTAGAGTAATGGCATGGTACTTTCGCGGTACTTCTATAGATAGTTATGCAAAATAATATGCATGTCACCACCAGTACTATCCCTGCTTTTAAGTGTTTTCATTCATTGCTCTTTTGTTTTTATCTCGGTGCTCACAAAGACACCCTTACCTTCGAATGAATGAATAAAGACCAGTGATACAAATTCGTTTTAAAAATATTAGACTGTGTGTGTGTTGGGTTTGTTTAAAGACGCGCCCGTATCAAAGACAACGAGCGTCTAAATTAACTGATTAGAGACACTGACATTAATGGGCGGAGCTTAATGATGATGATGATGATGATGATGATGATGATGATGAAGATGAAGATGAAGATGATGATGATGATCATCGTCATCATCATCATCATCACGATGTCAGAGACGTCGTTCCATAATTGCGTGTCTAGACGTTGCTGTTATAGCCTACAGCATATAACTTTCTAACTTTGTGTCAAATCCCTCCCTTCTCCGCCCCTTTCATTCTCCTCACCTTCCATACCTCCAACCTCTACTGAGTCTACTCCTTCCTTTTTTCGTGTCCCTCTCTTCTCGCTCCCTATCTCCTTCCCAACAACCTCCCGCCCACCCTCTCTTTCACTTCTACTCCCGTACTACGCCACATAAATCTACCCTCTCTTTCTCCGTCTCTTTCCCATTCCCAACCCCTTCCCCACCCCTCTTCTCTCACCTCTCCCTTCCTCCCTCTTTTTTCCCTGTTCACTCCTCTCTTATTTATCTAGCTTTCCACCTCTCCCTAGTTCTCCCCGTTCCGTCTTCCTCATTGTGAAGCGCCGCTAACTACAATACCAGTGATCCCTGCATTTGCAATGACCATCAACAAGTCGCAAATGCAAACAATTGAACGTGTTGCAACATACTTAAGTAAAGCCAGTCCCCTTTCCAACCTTTCCATCCCCTCCACACAAACCGGATATCGACCTAATTCAGATATCTGAATATTTCCTCTTCCCTATTTTGAAGCTCCGCCCGTTTCCAATGCTCCCTGCATTTGTAATGGCCATCGACAAATCGCAAGGGGAAACATTTAACGTGTAGGTATGGCTGGTATGCTGTACATGATGATGCGGCACATGATGATGGTGATGATGATGACGATGAGGAGGAGGAGGATGAAGAATATATTCAACAGAGCGAACATTTAACCTGTATGAATATATTTTAAGCGGCCCAGTCTTTTCCCGTGGCCAACTATATGCGGCGCTATCGTGAGCAAGAACCCCGACTGCGCATGAAGCCATGTTCCGGTCAAGGACAAGGCATTTGACAAAATTCTAGAACATTTACAAAAAAATCAAAACAGGAAAACCACTAGTCAAGCTCCTCCGCCGCCATTTTTGACGGGCAAACAGCTAGTTGCTAATGAAATTCGACCCAGTAAGGGTTTCCACTGCATGATAAGCCACTGTTTTGAAGGGAATTCATTTGATGACAAATGAAAAACTATTGTCTAACGAGTATTAACGAATGTCTTGAGACGATGACGCCACTTATGTTTCCGCCTTCTGTCTGTGAAGTCGTAAAATGCCTCCGGTGTTTTTCGCAGCTGAGAAGGGCCGTGCAAACCATGAAGGATCTCGTGTGTTTCGTTGAAGAGGAGATCGGAAGACACAAGAAGCGCTTCAATCCAAACTGCCTTAAAGATTTCATTGATGTTTATCTGAATGAAGTCAGCTGCAGAGCATTTCTAAATAAGAAGGACGATGTAGGCAGTGAGTTCGAACACACCTACCGCTGCCTTAGTAGGCCTATCTTTTAACTGCGAATGATTTGGTCGAGAGATAATGGCGGCTTCTCAGTATAAGACCTAAATTATTCGATCCATTTATAAAAGAAATACCCACTATTGTATGACAGCTTTGCATAATTTTTTTATTGGGGGTCTGTTTTTAAAAATTAAGTGTGCGACAACATTTGTTGCTTGTCGGGAAAAAATCTTAAAATCTGCTTCTTGGGTCGTGTTGTCTCGTATCTTCTTGTGACCATTTTACAGCCCACGAGACGAGACTACAGTCACTACACTACCCGAATTTCCATTCTAAATACTATTGAACCTGTCTTTTCAGTGCCTTCGTAGACGCCCCCAGCGCATTGCTGACTGACGTCTTCTGGCCAGGGCCAGATTGACCATTATGCTAACTAGCCTGCAGCCTGGGCCAGGGCCTGTTTTAACGTGCAGTGATAGGCCTACACAAAATGTGCAGTGATAAAATGAAAAGGCGCAGTGGTAAAATGCAATTTACTGTGCTTTGTGCAGTGATAAATTTTCCGGACGACCATTTTGCTTGTGTTTTTTGCGCGGATGTCCACCCATTTTCTGAGTTTGGCGCAGTGATAATATTTTCTTAAAACAGGCCCTGGCCTGGGCTCATTCCCACTAATTTTAGACACTCTTCGTAACTTCGTTAGTCATCCCACGTTTATTGGGAATCATAAAGTCGCTGTTGCCCGTTTACTTGCTATACTGCTTGCGCAGCAACATCTATTTAAATTTACTTACTTACATGCAGTATTGTTTTGCTATGGGCAATATGAACACTGAACAGCCATCATCGATCGTTGCATATTGGATCCCAGATCGACCCGGGCTTCATACTTTGGTCATGCTGGTCTCGTCACTTCACCAGCCTAATGTAATTTTGGCCTATGGCCGGCCCTCAAATGACCGAATCCGGCCATGCTCATGGCCGGCGTCGACGTGTGTTTGAATTTCAGAACAACAGATGGAAGTGGCGATCATCGATTTGTTCGTTTGTGGAACCGAACCGACCAGCACCGCTCTCTCGTGGGCGCTTCTGTGCATGATCGCATATCCAGACATTCAGCAGAATTGCCACGAAGAAATCGACTCGGCAAGCAAACGGCTTCTGAAATGCGATCAACAAATAGAAGAAATAGACTCTAATCATAATGAATATTAAGTATATAGTCCTACTATATGCAATGCTTTTTCAGTGGGAACGCACGGGAACGGCGTTCCCACACCTTTTTTCCAGACTTTCTATCTCTCTCTCTCGCTCTCTCTCTCTCATATATTATATATATATATATATATATATATATATATATATATATATATATATATATATAATAGCGCATGTTTTACTTGCACAATCGCTGTTACTTTACACCAGTTGCACTTAATCATGATTGATGAGCAAAAAAGGCCATCACCACGTTTTGACACTCAAGCAAAAGTCATCATCGCTAGATATCTAAAAAATTTGGAAAATTTCAAAACTTTTGGGAGCTCGACGGCCCTGAAAATGCGTTCCCGACCTTTTTTCATAGAAAAAAGCATGGATTAGACTATATGCAAGTACAATTGTCCACTGTAATTAATTTAAGTAGGCTAATCTTCAACCTTAAGTAAATTTATAGTCATTAAAGTTTTTAATACTATTTCTTTTCGGTTTCAACAATATTTTTGACTATTTACATACATATGCAGGCTTATAGGATCTACTCTATGCCTGCATCGATTTCCTGATGGATGACTGCGACTGACATTGACATAATAATCTCCTTGCTCTCAAGTCTCAATCCTTCCAACACAGAATTTATTTTAAGTAAACTGTCACAAGTAAGTAAGTAAACACGAAATTTCTATAGCGCTGCCCGAAAACTTGGCGCAGTACACCGGCTTATTCACGAGCGCTCAAAACAACAACCATGGGGTCCGCAGAAATTTTTCCAGGGGTGCAAAACAGGGTCCTGTGATGAAAGAAATTAAAAATCTTTTCAAACTCTGTTGCAGAGCCTGTTTTAACGTACAGTGATACACAAATGTGCAGTGATAAAATGAAAATGTGCAGTGATAAAATGGAATTTCCCTGTGCTTTGTGCAGTGATAAATTTGTCCGGACCTTGGATTTCGGATGGTAATTAAGAAAAAGCTGCGATGAGTGAAAAGGCCTTACCCCCCCCCCCCCGAAAAAACCGGAATGATAGAATGTTTATAGGAAAAACTTTGTTGGCGACTAAAAAAAGGTCGTCAGGCCGAAAATCGAAAAAATGGGTGACGACTAAAAAAAGATCGTCCACCAAATTTCGAAAAAATTGAAATCTCGTCCACACATTTACGTTTTGTGCAGTGATACATTTTTCTTAAAACATGCCCTGCTCTGTTGCTCAGGCGAAATGCACGCCATTGCACCACAGTACAAGAAGCGATAAGTGAAATTCAACGACCGAACTTTATTCACTCGTTAATGTGCAATTGGTCAAAAATAATTATGACTTTTTAGTTTATTTCTTCAGGTTCTTAGCTGCGGTCGCGCGCCCGAAATCTGTGACGCCCGCAAAATGCCTTTCGTTAACGCAACGCTTCTAGAAGTGCTTCGTCGATTCACTGTCCGTCAGTATTTCGTGCATTTCGTCATGTAATAATAATAATAATAATAATAATAATAATAATAATAATAATAATAATAATAATAATAATAATAATAATAATAATAATAATAATAATAATAATAATAATAATAATAATAATAATAATAATAATAATAATAATAATAATAATAATAATAATAATAATAATAATGTGATTTAAAGTGGTTTAGGAGGTTACGTAAGCATATGTGAAAACCACTGTAATTATTATAAATTATTTTTGAGTGAACACTAATGAACTGAAATAAACTAATCTCGCAGACAAAGTAACTACTCGGACCTGTTTAAGGGCAGTTCGATAAGATAAATAATTAATCGATCGTTCACAATGACATTGGCATTCAGTCAGGGAGCCGTGTTTTAGAGTCTGACCAGTTTGAAGGGGAAAGGTTTATTGTTTCATTATGTCAGCTGTTATAATCAAACGCATTTTAGCTATTGTTTATTTCATGTTCTTAGACATAATACAGTATTTATTGGGAATTACTAACTTTTGAACATCTGGAAATTTTTGGAAAATTGCCAGAATTTCTTCAAGCGTTTCCACATTTCTTTCCCTGAATGTTTAGAAGCCAAGAAGACCTTCAGCTATTTTCAGAGGTTTCATTATGCTGTAGTCTCCTCAATTCAAATAATTTAATCTTGAAATTTCAAGAACTAAAACGAGGAGCCCTGAAATAGTGTTGTAAAAAAATTTGTTTGCGATATTTGAATGCAAATATTTTCTTAAATTGGATCATAGTAGGGCCTATACCCTACGAGTTTCTGTCCATGCCAATGGCTCATTATGGCTGGCTGATAAGCTCAGAGATTTTATTTAATTGAGAAGTCTATTGAACTACGCGGACCAACAATTCTTAATTGTCGGAGGTAAATATTTTTCGAAGCAAAAATGACACGTGTATCGAAAGTGCCAAAGATTTGTATAGGCTAATTAATGCAGGCCTATGCCTACACGTAGAAAAGTGAGACTTATTCTCTGCGATATAATCATCGTAAATACAGACATGAGTTTGACCAATCGCGATTTTAGTACATTTCATAATTTTGAATTTTGAGTAAGCTTAATTTTACTAAAAAGATTGCATAATTGTGAATTGAAAGATTTTGAGTTCGCGAGGTCTCAGCCTGGTTGACTCCGCCGACTGATGCAGGCTTTTCCCAGCTAGTAATCCAGTTAATTAGTGCTACTGTGGTAGTAATCGGTGCAGGTTGCCTATTTCTTGTGGTGTTTTATCATCAGTTCCATTGGGATTACCGCACGCGACACAGGATGATGTCGGGTTGGCAGGATTTTGCATACCAGCCGACACCATCGTCATCTGTAACATTCAGGCGATCCATATGAACGATCAGAACTGGGATAATCCGTGCGAATTCGATCCAGAAAGATTTCTCGACGAAGACGACGACTGCGGAAGAACTAGACTCGTGCAACACGACAAATTCATTCCATTTGGCGTTGGTAAGTTCGGCCTATAACGTCAGAAATGGTCACCACGCTCAGAATACAGCCGTCAAATGTGATAGGTTGACGGTTTTGGGTGGGCGGCGGGTGGTTCGTTGGAGACATGATGGACGGATGGATGGATGGATAAATTAATAAACGAACTGCTGGATCCTGCTAGAGCTGTTAACCGATTTCACCTCGTGCGGTTTCGGTTCGGGTTGGTTTTTTGAACATCACTAGAATGCACAGCTTCTAAATTAAGTGTAAAAAATAGAGAAAGCGTCGTTTTGTGTCATGTCTATGATGAGTTAGCAGCACTGCCTATGAAAAAGTGATGTAAATTTTATGTAGATTCACTTTTATGCAGCAATTATAATTGGCAATTGCATTAACTGAGAAGAGAAGGTGACTTTAAGTCGCGCATAATCATGATAATCATGCATTGTAGGCTATTTGCTATTTTCTACGAAAAATAACCGTTCAAATTTGTATGGTCAAAACCGCGGTTTCGGTTCGGTTCGGTTCGGTTAACCGTAACAGCACTAGATCCTGCTAATGTAGAGTGAGCAGTGTTTTATCCCGTCTCCAGACCTTTGGGCGGAGGGGGAATTGACTTGGCTGGATGGAAAGAGACACAGTTCAATACAAAAAATTCTCAGTGCTGGGATTTTGGGGGGATTTTTGTGGTTTTGAGGGAAAATCTCCCTAACAGGTCTGGATAAAACACCGAGAGTGAGACATGGGCCTATTTAAACAGAAAACAGGCAGTTTTAAAACGCTCACCAAGTATGAACATGATCAAAACGACGGAAATTAAACAGCTTTCTAATTTTTTTGGTACATTCTTCTGTCGAGGTCGAAATAGGCAGTCTGTTTTAGCTGATTTTCCGCAAATTTCAGGATCTCGCAATTGCCCTGGGCAAGAACTCTCCTGGAACATCTTGTTCCTGCTATTTACCAGTCTTATGCAGCGTTTCGACTTTCAGAGAGGATGCGACTGTGAACTGATGAAGTGCTTCGAGGGAAAATACCGCTTCACCTTTGCTCCAATGCCTTACAAAATCAAAATACGCTGTCATTGTCCATAGAGACGAACTTCCTACAGTAATTTTTAAAGGGAAATAATAGCACGAGGAAGTAATTTTAAACACCAAAACTGAAGAAGCGCAAAGCAGATGCCACAAAGCTTAATCACAACCGAAGTTTAATCAAATGCTGTAAAATGAAAAATACAATCGTAGTTAGGTTATAATTGTAACAACGGAATGCAAGTTTTACTCAAGTCGACTCATATTATGTTTGCGTGTAAAGAATTGTCTTGCAAATTTATGCACAAAGTTTTAAAACAAAGTAGACCACAGAGATGATTTATGCAGCAAGACTACAAAGTTTCGTAAGCCAATCGAATATTGTTTTCACGCAACGCTGTACCAAGTGTAGGCCTGCATACGCAGACTTATAACTCGCTTAATCATGTGACTATCTGTTAGAACAGCATAGGCCTATACATATTGAATTCAAATCGATAGGATTATTTTATAAATTTCTGGTAAATTCTGGAAATAAAGTTATGCGCAGATGCAAACAAATTTGATTTTTTCTTGAATCCAGTAAAGGCTTTGACACGTTTATACAGTAGGTAGGCTATGCCTTTGAAAGGAAGTTTTACTGGGGATTCCGGCTACATACATTTTCTTCTCGATTTGCAAAATTCCCAAATGTCGTAGGATCTTGACGTTTTCATTTGCGGGGAATAGGCCTATTAAATTGCTAGAGATAACAGGTTTCGCTAGAATTCCGCACATTTCTCCTTCAAAACAAATAGTATTCTTCATCTTATTGCTTATCTCCCCTGATGAACATGCGCTGTCCGTCAGCC
This sequence comes from Metaphire vulgaris, assembly GCA_018105865.1. NCBI lineage: Eukaryota > Metazoa > Annelida > Clitellata > Crassiclitellata > Megascolecidae > Metaphire > Metaphire vulgaris. Next base: position 10,703,937 of record CM030833.1, on the reverse strand, counting down.
AGTAAGGACAGGACGCGATGATTCGAAGTCTCTATAGACCTACCTAAGTGTGGATTATAATAAGGGTTAGGTCCTAACTTTAATGGGAGGCTGATAAGTGACGAGACAATACTGTAATTTGGTCTCCAAATCATTTCTTATTGTTAGAAGTCCACATATTTCACATGCTAGGCATTCTGGGAGGAACATTCCACCGAAACGACCCTCCTGACGATCTTCGATTACATCGTTGACGCGATAGCTGATGGTGACCTCTCCCTGCTTTGTCTCCTCGACCTCTACGCGGCGTTCGACACTGTCGATCACTGCATCCTTGTACGTTGTCTTGAAATCTCCTATATGCAGGGTTATTTCTAGGATTATAAATGGGGGGGTGTCGGTATACATTGGAGGTCCATCCTTCCACCTAAAAACATGACAAGCAAAAACAGGTCATCACAGGCTCAGATGAGGGGGTGCTGGAGGGTGTCGGTCTCAACTTGAGGGGAGTGGGGTGGCTGGGGTGTTAGGGGGTGTAAAAATATCCCTGCTCCTATGGGAGCAAGAGGCGTGCCCTGTTCTGGTTGTCTGACTCTGACTACCTTGTGGACAGTGGCGGTTCCAGGATTTGGCAAGTGGGGTGGGGGGTAAGGTTGGGGGCAACTTCTAAGTATGGGGCCAATCAATTGTTGATAGGTATGTAGCAATAATTATAAGGCAGGGGCGTAGCGACGAGGGTATAGGCTATCGGTATATATAGCCACCCCCCAAAAAAAAAAATCAGTCTACCTTAAAGTCTTTTATGTGGTTTATATGTGGTTATAGGTAGTTTATATGGTTTATAATTAAGGTTTATGCTCCCAAACATTTATACCTCCCAAATCAAATTCCTGGCTGCGCCCCTGGTATAGAGTCCCACAAGGGGGTCACTGGGAAGAGGGCAGGCATTCAATAGTTCAATAGGGGGTACGGGCCCCCACGTGGAGCCGCCACTGCTCGTGGAGAGATCGCAGACTGTCAGCTGGGAGGGCTCTTTGTCTGCATCACGTCCCGTCCTCTGTGGGGGTGCCTCAAGGATCGGTCCTCGGTCCGCTACTGTTTGTGCTCTACGTAGCGGCAGTGTTTAATCTAGACTCTGGTCTCCGGGGGGGGGACTGACAAAGCCGGGGAAGTCAGCTAGGGGGCTGCTGTTAGGTGATGCAGTGTGCCAAAATTTCCGGGGAAGTAGAAATTTCCGGGGGAAAGGGCAATTTTCCCCCGGAAACGGCCTAGATTAAACCCTGCGTAGCGGACGTCGGAAGAATTGCGGACTCGTTTGACCTTGTTACTTAATACGCCTATGCGGATGACGCGCAGATTTAGTCTTCTTGTCCACCTCGAAAGCTAGATGGACGAACTGCGGATGCGCTTCCAAGACTCTGTCCACAGGGGCAGCTATATCGCCTAGCTCTCAATCCAGGCAAGACCGAGCGTCTGTGGTTCAGCACCCTAGGATGAATCATTCGATTACTCGCACTCCGTTCCTGATTGGTAATGCTGTTGTTGTCCCAGCCACGGAAGTGCGTCTCATTGGAATCCTCCTCGATGCCTCATTATCCTTCACTGGGCCTCTTAACGCAGGCTTACAATGTGACCTGGGTGTGCTACCTTCAGCTCCGGAATATCAGGTTGATCCGTCGCTAAATATCGACAGGGTCTGCGGTTTATCGCGTCCGTTCCTTCATCCTATCGCGACTGAATTACTCCAATATTATCCTCCTTGGCCTTCCTGGGGATCAGCTGAGTCAGTTGCAATCGGTCTTGAACACTCCCGCTCGCATGATCTTCGGGGCCAAGTGGCATGACCATGTCACCCCACTACTGAGGGACAAGCTTCTCTGGCTCAAGGTCCCGGAGCGCTTCGTCTACAAACGATGTTGGTTCACATTTCGTGCCCTGTACGACACCTCCTGTTCGGAGTACTCGTCAGTGGCGGCTCCACCGGGGCCAGGGGCCCGTGCCCCCTATTGAGAGGCCCCCAGTGGCCCCCAGTTGGGACCCTATACTTAATGCTACATACATTAAACAACCAATGGTTGGCCCCCTGATTAAGTTGCCCCCAACGGCCCCCACTTGCGAAATCCTAGAGCCGCCACTGGTACTCGTCAACCTTGGTGAGTGGGCAGGCATTGACCGACCGATACCTACAGCTCCGATCAGGCCCGCCGGAACGAATTTTGGTCAGGGGTGCAGATTTTTTCGAAGTGAAATTTTATCTTTGAAATCCTTGACAAGCAAAAAAAGGTCTTCAACGCTAGAATTTACCTTCAAAATAGCTTGACAAGCATAAAAGGTCGTCTGTACACTCTGCACCCCCTGTTTTTCAGGATTCAGGGGGTGCAGACCATCCTCTTTCCAGGGAGTGCATTGCACCCCCTGAATTTTTCCAGGGGGTGCAGCTGCATCCTCTGCACCTCCACTTAATTCGGGCGTGCCTGGCTCCGATCCAGCAATAAGTCTCTATTGCACGTCCCTCCCCCGTCAAAGACGACGAAGTTCGGAGAGAGATCCATGTTGCGTGGCAACTCTCTCCTGTGGAACTTGCTCCCTAACTCGGTGACCAAGATCACTTCCGCCGAGATTTTCGCTAACAACCTTAACCCCTTAACCGTGTATTTAACTGTAACTCAATGTAAAATGGACGGATATATCCGGGATCCCCAGTTAAGGGGTTAAGACGCATTTATTTTGTACTTCGTATGGTTTAGCTTCCGCCCTTTAAATGTAAAGTGATCTTGACTCTGCCTTCTCTATGCTTCTGCGCTGTATAAATTGTTGTGAATAGATATATAGATCGCAATCGTTTGTGTACATCAGCAGGTTGTATGCAACAAAGCTGCTGAAGTAATACAACACCAACAGCTGCACACAATAAAACATCTTTCAAAGCAGTCAAGTCAATTTTATCTGTTATTTCCCTAAAAAGTCTAGTCACTTTTCAAGCATAGTATATTACTAAAAGGACCAAGTATTTTTAATGCACACATAATAGCTGGTAGTAAATTTTGATGGTAAAACAAAACTTTCATCTAAGACTGGGCATTATAAAGAAGATTTTATGGTTAAATATTCTTTATAATAATTAACAAACACAAAGTATATTTATAATGTTTCATATCATAACATAATGGATTAACAATATGATAACAACTTCAGCATGCCATTGTCACTGACTGACATTAACAGAATATTATAAAACAACTGAATAATATAACTGCCTCTGAGACAAAATTACGATGACATTTACGCCTTATAACTACAAGTTCTTGATTTGAAAACAATGATAACAGATCATAAACTCAACAGCAAATCAAATTAAAACATTGGAAATGATATTCAAAGTCATATTACTATCTTGGAACATACAGCAAATTAACAATAAAAATTAAATCATTTATTTATATGGTATTTACTTCAAATTTATTTAAGTTATGTAAGCTTCTGTCTTCAAGAAGTTCTATAATTTTTCAAGACACAAGTCTATGTTGACATACCGTAACTTTCCTACGTTAATTTTTTCTGTACGAGTACAAAACAGGTAATCTATACACCATGATTGTAATTTCAATACTTATTAGTATAGATAATTACAGTAATAGGTGGAATACAAATTTTAGCAAGGAAATGTCTTGTGATAGTTCTGTTCTAAAAAATATGTGTATTGTAAAACCCATTATAAACACTTCAAGGAACTTGCTAATCACATCTAATACACCTAAAGTTCCCTAAAAACCAAGTATGTTTATCAGGATTACACTGGAAGAGACTTGCAAATTTCACCTGTTACCACTCTGACTCCCAATTGAATCCTTGGTATAAAGGGAACTTACTGTATCTGATGTACATTCAAGTTTGAATTGGCACAACTTCTAAATATGAATCTATTTTGTTGCTTTCAGTAACAGTTATTAATAATTTTTAATTGCAGAATTTCATTCCATTGCAGAAACAGCCTAAACACAACGAAGTTAACCAAAACAAAGTTGCTACTGGCAGAAATTCATGGCAAAATTTCAATTACTTTATTCTTGTTGAAAATTACAAACTTACATTTTCCTCATATATTTAAATCATCTGTGAATCATAAGGCCAAATAAATCCTTTAAAAATCAAATATAACAAGACAACAAATGATAACCATCCAACAAATTACTCAAATGCCGAAATGAGAACAACAAAATGTACTGACAGAAATACTTCTAATACTTCCAATGTAAACGTAAACTCACGGTACCTTTCAAGTACTTAAAATGAAATTCCTGCTGGTACCTGACACACAGTAATGATATCGGTGGCCAAAGACATAGAAGTCAGTAAACGCAGTCTGCAGTAGCACATAGCTTTTCTGTAAACAAATTAGCTGAACCTGAATCCTAGTATTATTTTTTTTGCAAATTTTAAATGGAAAAATTGGCAGAAGCTGATTTATGGATGGATAGATGAATTTCTGTCTAAATACCAACAAAGTTATGCATCCTTTGTATCAGATGGTGAAAAATCACTGCTGGTCTCAGTCATTACAGCACCGATAATCTGTTGTGCAACTTGCCAGGCCATGTCCTCCTCTGATTTCTCTCTCTCACGTTTCTTAGTAACAGTGAAGAATGGAGCTGAAATGGAAACATAATCAAAGAACAATCATATTGAATAATTATATAATACAATGATATTTGAGATGATGAATATGATAGAATCAATGAAATAAAAGACTGTACCCAGTTTTTTCTTGTCGTGGTCTGGATCTGGATCAAAGTCTGACACAAACTGGCCAAGTTCTGTAACTTTTCCAAATTTCATATGACTGTAATGAAAATTGAATGAAAATTCAGTCAATTGCTCACAGATATATTACGCCTGTGTATCCTTCACTCAGCTTATGTTTCATTGATGCATCTTCCTCTACTTAGTCAGATAAAGTTAACATCAGACTATTCAACTTCCAGTGTACATTAGAGAAAAGTCTTGTCAATAAATTTATCTTCATCCACACTTTATGCCATAGCATGTCAGGCTAACTGGAATGCCTCCTAGTAAGACCAAGCACATACAAAATACCGTGCTGAAAGCAAGAGATAAAGCAGCAAAAGATATTGGAAATTCATAAACTCACCCTGCATTCGGCCGATGCCAAAGACTATCTGGATTAAATAGTGAGCTATCAATTCTCATGTTATCACTAAATCTGTTCAGAGCTTTGGCAAAGTGCTGACCGCTTGTGTCACGTGCTAGATACGTGTTTTTGGAGCTCAACGATTCATTTCCAGTGCTTTGGCTGCCAGAGCTTTTCTCAGAACTAGCATCACTACCTACAAGAAATGAGAAAACAATGTAATAAGAAACCTTTAAAAGCTTTTCAACAAGCTTTTTGTACCCCCATACATTGTACATCAGCAGTGCACAACCCTTATACAAGCCATTCTTAAACTACGTGTAACCGCTGTGGCCTAATACAAGAGCTCTGATTAAGTCTGTGCTAGAACATTTAAATTTATTTAGAAATATGCACAATAAAGGACATACAAAAGTAAAATTTAGAAGGTTTCAAGTTTCAATTTTAAAATATAGTCCATCTGTTCAATACTAAAGTAAAGACCAAAATTTGTGTGACAGTTTGTGTGACAGACTGCATCTCTGAAAAGAGGCCTGGGCAAGCCCAGTTCAAAGTCTGTATAGTCAATGACAGAAAAGGAAAGTCTTAGCAGTGTGTCAATCCAAATTTGTAAGTCGCTTTTGACATCCAGTCACAGCTCAAGAACAGGTGTCGGCAACCACTGGCCTGCAGGCCATATCCGGCCCGCCAGTGAGCCTAATCTGGCCCCCAGAGACCCAAATTAATTTTTACTTCTTTGTCTAACAAACCTTCCAAAATGTGAATTATTTACGACATTAGTCGATCAATGGCTTGCCATACACTGGCACATAGGACTTGCGTCGGTTGTGCCAAAGACAGTCAACAATACTGAGTTGTAAACAGGCTCCGTTGCAGGTAAAAATTGGCAAGAGTTTTGCTCATAATTAAATTTTTTATATAATTGACAAAAATGTTAACCATCTTTGGCAAACTGCAGCTAACATTTTTGCTGTCCAATTTTTCTGATATTTTCTGCATCACACTAGGTATATGACAAGCCATTCATCTGTTTTTATGTGTAAAATTTCACAGACACTAACATATTTCATCACATTTAATTTCATAGCCTTCTGCCAAACACTGCCATAGTTGTTTGACCCTCACTGTCCAAAAGGTTGCCAACCCTGCTCTAGAATATTCAGTCATAATACTGCATCTGTGCTCACCAGTACGCTTTCTTCTGTATTCAACAGAGTCCTGCATAAGATGGGATGTGTTTAGAAGATCTGTCACGTACTTTGTGTACATTTCACTTTTCAGAAATAGAGGATAATGCACCTAACAGCACCAAAATAAAGTATAATTGGTGTTAACTGCCACCTTAATGGATGCTGGACTCAAGTTAGGCAATCTATTTTTAATATTACCATAGACCATCTTGGTATCAGATCAATAAAATGTACTGTTAAACACCTTGTATGTCACTCCTCACAACTGCCATATTCCATCTTTGGCACTTTCTACTCCAAAATTTTATTATTCAATTATTAATGTTTCATTAAAGAATTTTTAAAATTTATTAATGTCTACTCTACTTCTCCTACTGTCATTTCTACGACATCATACAATTTAAGCATGAATTCCTAGAATGTGACATTAAATTAGTTTAACAGCAGTTCTTTCAGAAGAACCTTTAGTGAAGAGCAATTGATTTACTATCCTGTAACTATATCAAGTAGCTGTTGAAAGATGTCACCTGACCTTCTCCATGCGTCGAAGAACCAACTGACAAGGAATGTGAAAACAGTCGGGCAAGAGACCGCTCTCTCTACAGATGTTTGACTCTACTTTTAGCCGCACTTTATCGTTAAATTGCACTGGCTGTGTTGCCTGCATAGAGATGTATCTAAAAAATAATATATGAAAACATGTTACTCACATATCACCTAGTTTTTTACTTAATGTTACCTAAATGTGCACGCATTGCTATTTTGTTCACGGACTAAAGCTATAAACCACTAAAAATACCATTTCTTGCATGAAGAGATATTTCACAAAATCCTTATTGGATTATGATAAGGTTATAAAGTACACTGATATTACGGTACTGCTCATTTTTCAATGCACAAAATGTATTTAATGCCAATAAGCCAACGATCTATGGCCCAAGACATTCTGACTTTCTGCACAAGTCTGTAATTTTGCAGAAATCATTCGAAATGCCCAAAAGTTCATTTTTAAAATTCTCCATCAATTATTTAGGTGAATGATATTTCTATCATAAATCTTCAAAAACTATTATCGATGAATTTAGGCTCTCATCAATTTCAAAAGCACCAATTTCATTGATGTAATTGGGAATGGATAAGGCAGATACATAAATTTGTTTAATAATTCTCAAAATCTGTATAAATAGTCTACCATTTGGTTTCATAAATCAAGCACTGTCGATTAATATTCGAATTTTCTGGGATTAAATGTCTAAGATCATTTACCAAATGTTGCAGTCAACTGCAATAATTTTGTTATCCATTATTGTCATGCTATGGTTTTGACGTGTCAGACATGAAAATAGAAAGGATGCCAGAAAGTGCAGTGATGTCAATAGAAGGACATTAAGTGAAAGGAAGACCGAGGAAAAGACGAATGCAGCAGGCACTACAGAAGAGAGGGAAAACATTTGAAGACAACCAACAAGAAGTTTGCAACAGAGAGGCATAGATTGTGAGATGCTTGTAATCATTAGAAGATTGAGAGGAACTGATATTTGTCATAAAATATGAAACTATGATAATTGTCCAGAGTAACATGCAAGATAACTTGCAGTCCAAAACCAGAACCTAACAGCGGCTCTTCTTTTGCATCAGTTTACTAAGCACAAAATCGTGGAACAGACTTGTCGTAAATGATCATCGCATCATTCTGAGCTTCGTTTGCATCGTAATCGGTTCCCTGCGATAGAAGGTGATGCTGGAAATTATCAAGATCAAGGAAACACTGCAGTAACATCATTGCTTTCTGTTCTTCCATAAACTACAAAGTATAAGCATGTAATAACATTTCATTCACACTTCAGTTATATATGTACACTATGTAAATGCTAAATAGTGCAGAAATATCGGTGTCATTTCAACTTGTTACTAGCCAAGACAAACTTTATTGCCGCATGACTTTGCAATTGTAGTCTTCCTATGAAATTTAACAGGTAATGTTGATCAAAGAAAAGAAATACAGTCCAAAATGATAACTATTCAGATGCCTGCAAAGTCTATCTAAACATCTCTGATGATTATAATAACTCTAAACTATTTCAATTCCAAAGACTTCTCAGCCATAGCAGCAGTCAGTCCAAAAACTTCCAACTTGGTGACACTTCTATAAGTGGGGTTCCTGATTTGACTCCAGTAACTGAAAACTGCTTCAACTCCACCAAAACTCAACCCTGCTATCAAGCATCAAGACAGTTACAGGAATCATAACTGCCTTAAATCAATAACAGGATAAAAAATCATGTGACTCACCTCGGTAAAATAGGAGAGTGCAGTGTCATTATATAAGATATCTACTAATAGCAGCTGTGATAAAATGTCAAGTTGATGCTTTATATAATACACACTTTGAAGAAAGTTTGAAAAATATCTATAACAAAAAACAGATACAACAATGTAACTCATAGAGGAACACATATTTTCAGAAAGACGGTCTTGTGGTTGAGGTCAGTGATTTGCTCCAATGAGAATAAAGAATTTTCAAGGAAATGGTTGAATATTATAAATAGCTTTCATTCAGTGCCTCTGTGCTGCCTTGCAAATAGATATTCAAATAGACTGGCAACCAAGTGATTTCTGTCACTACAGGATTGTACTGCATAGGCCAGCCCTTCCCATAAAGCAACATTAATGGTGCTTCAGTGTAAGTTAAGTTGATTGCCTTTAGATGTCAGTTGGGCTTGGGGTACTAATTCTACACAAACTATAATTACACCAACAATCTCACACTACAACTTTATAATAAACAACTGGGAAAAGGAGTACAGGTAAACATAGAGAAAATAAATACATTGAACAAAAAATTGACAATGATTTGGAAAAATGAAATAATAGACAATATAATACAATTTCTACAGGTCAACCCATTGCAAAAAGTATTCAAGTAAACTGGGAAAGGAAGTTTCTCATGCCACAATATATCCATTTTATGGTTTTCAGCAGGAGTAATCAAAAATTGTTCCAACTAGAATTCCTCGCTTTGTCCAAAATTCTGTCTTTAAAACCTATTTTCAGAATTTATAACTCCAGTAAATTGTTCTGGATTTACTGCCTCTGTCTACAAAGTTCTGTTATTTTCTGAAGCAACTGCAATCGAATGTTCACACACGATAGAGCAATTACATATTATTGTATTACATATTATTGTTAAACGATGGCATTAATTTTCAGATGTCTAGAACTTTAAGATTATGTGCCTAACTCTGCTGTTAGATGCTACGCCTGGAGAAAAAGCAACAGACCGTGTCTTCATAAGATCGAAGATATATTGCTGGCAGTTATCGAAGCAACATGGATCCACTGTACCATCCTCATGACATATTTGACCAACGGTCTGATCTCGAAGATCATCACCAATGCAGATTGGATTCAAGCAATCTGGTGAGAAATACTTGGAGAATATAACAATGGCATCATTCTCAATACCTGTGAATGGAAAATACAGTATAGATATCAACCAACAATTCACTATTCTACGCTAATTAAAAGAATCATGAGTAAGTAATGTAATAGGACAAATTATAAGTGCTCTTAAAGCCTAAAGCAAAATAAACAGATGCAGAATGCCTCACTGAAACCAAAGCCAGACAAGAAAAAAAGACCCAGACTCAATCCTCCTTGAAGAAAATTTGGAAAAGTCGCAGCATACACATAGACATGAAGACAAAATATCTCTGGAATGCAATGATTTGGATAGCCAGCTGAAACATATTGTGGCTGAAAGGTAACAGTGAAAGAAGATGAAAGATAAACTGAAAGTTTTGAAACAAAAAGTTTGAGACATTTTCTAAGAATTAAAAACAGATAGGTTGAGAGAGAAATGAATCAATAATGGAGAAAGCTGGAACAGACAACTACAGTACAAATAGAAGTTTATTAATTTCTAATGGATGCATAGAAAATGGATGACTCTGATAGACAGTATCAAAACATGGACAGAATTAACACTAGAATCAGCAGCTAGACTGGCAAATGAAAGAGGTCAATGGAAATGAGCAGTCCACTACGAAGACAAACTCCGTAAAGAGAATGGCGAGAACATGACAAGACATACATTACAGCAAATATTAATGCAAAGTTCAATAAGCATGAAAACTACAGCTGCCAGAATTTGGCTTCATTATAGTTATGGAGATCATGACTGACAAGTTAGCTAACACCAGTAAGCCAATTTTTGCAATGTGGACTGTTTTGAATGTATTTTGGAATGGGATATTTTGTCACTGAGCCATTGTGCCAAGCCAAAAACCACCAAACCATGGCAATAAGGCAATGTCTTTCATCGCCATCATCACCATTACCACTGTACCACCTTCTTCATCACCGTGGCTGCCACCACCACCAATAGATAGAACAAAGATTATATTATAGCAGACCAAATTCTTCAAACAAGTTCTTACTTTTGTTTAGAACCTGCAGTGAGTCAAGATCACCTTCTAATGACTTTGATGCAGTGGGAAAATTTGAGATTTGATGATGCTCTAATTCTGGTCTAAAGGTGTTGGTCACAGGTAAAGCAATTCCACTGGAACTATTCTGAGATGAAAGTGTGTAAGAATTTTCTGATGGCTCAAGGATTTTTGCATCTAGTACCTGGCTCCTTGACTGATTTAGACTTCGAGAAAAGCCATCAGCCTGAACATTGCTTTTAGAACCAGAGCAACCAGATTCCTTGATCAACACCAAAGAGGCAGATTCACATGCAATCTTTTGTACTTGTATAGGACTACTTGAAGATAAATTCTGCAAAATTTGCTCATGACCATGTGCAGTGACAGAACCAGAATGGCTCCTTTTACCCAGTGGAGTGACAAACCCAGTGGAATTTGAGTGATCAAGAGAAATAGTTTGTAATTTTTCCGACAAAATAACATTCTGATTTGCAGGCAAGATCACAGTTTCCGGCAGCTGCTGCTTTTGCTGAGTTGCATCAACTGGCCACGAGGACGATTCCAAATTCATGCGCGACAACGAAGTCAATCTAAAAGTGTCAGCATCAAGCCAAAACTTGACGAGATTTGATGAGCCGACAGAGTCCATATACTGAATGAAGTAGGGTAGTGCGTCTTTGTCATGAAGCACTTGCTCAAGTGTCTTTGATAACTGTGATGATTTCTGCGGCTGATTCGTTTCAGAATAATCTGAAATATTTGCATTAAACAATGATAAGGAAGAATTTGCAATTTCATTTACCATGCATTGACAAAAATGCTCTTCACTGTAACTGCAGTAAAAGACACACTACACTCACCACTCAATATAGGTGTCTATTTTATAAATGAAATATCTGGTAGCATTTAGACCATAAAGAAAAAGCATGTTGCAATTTGTTTGAAAGCTATAACAATACAGTTCTGACAGTATGAACAATTTTGCAGATTATATACAAGCAATAAATTTAATACTGTTACCCAGAAACAGCTCTGCCAATTCAACATCACTGCAATCGATATAGATACAAGACATCTTCATCGACAGCTGGTTGTCTAATGAAGAATTTCTTAAGTAATATGCTACAGGCAAATAAACAATCTTTCAAGAATTTAAACTCTTATCAGCATCAGCTTGGCAATGCACTAGAAAATTTTACAGTTAATGCAAACAATTTGTTTCTGCACAAAATGTGTAATAATGTGTGCAGCACCCTTGTTGTAGGCCTTAGCCTAGTGCACGGCACTATAGAAGTTGTCTTGAAATAAATAAATAAACACACTGTGTATTTGAAAACATTAAGTCAAACATTATGTCACAAATTCTAAAATGTCTAAAAACAATTGTATTAAATAACAACATACCAACATACCAAATTTTGTGTAATATCTACTTGAAACAATATTTCCAAAAATTACAAAGAACATACAAATGCACATTAGATCATGAGGAACTCTATATAGTGAAGGCTGCAGAAATTAAAGATTAATTAATTGATCAATTGTTAATTTATTTTAGCAATTAATTTTCCCATTAATGATTAATTAATGATGTTTTTTCACCTGATAATAATGACATAATTGTTTGCTATATGTTTCAGCAGCATTCACAAATACAAAGTAATTAAGACTAGGTCACTAAGTAATTTGACAAAAAAATAATTTTAAATGGCAACATAGATCTACTTGCAGTTTGTTAGACAGAGCAGAAAAAGCACTTAATGCAGTGTTCCAAAATTACAGCAATTCAAAACTTAAAATTTATGTATTTAAACAGTTTTAGTGTTTAGCCCTGAGACTTGACATCTCTTATTGCTAACAAGTTTTGGTATGTCTGGCTGAAATGTCTGAGCAGTTCCCACTTTGATCAGAGATGACAAATGTTGATCAGTAAGCCTTGTTCTCTCAAAAGTTTTTGTCAATTTCATAAAACAAAATAACTGTCCACACACATAGGTCAACCCAAAGATTGCCATAAGCGATCGACTTGAGAAATTGTGTTGTTTAAAAAACATTTAAGTTTGTAGAAATCTTTGTGCGGGCTGCAGGGCAGCTTGTAAAGTTCTGCACGTGGTCTGCCAGTTTGACATAACCCGGATTAAATGAACACTTTGTATTTAAAGTGTTAGCTATAGGAAATATTGAAAATTCTGATAACATTCGTTGCATCCATTGTGCTATTTACTCTTTTTAACTGAATTTATGTGAAATATCACATTTTTGTGACTATAGAAGGTTTTTACCGAATAGGAATTAACTACTAATTAATCGGTAATATCCTAAAAGTTAACTATTAAAATTATATTAATTGTTACCAACCCTAAATATATAATTAATTGTAACACATAATACTCATAGCCACATATATATATACATATAATGTATATGTATATATATATGCATATATCTATAATATATATAAGACTGTATGCTATAAATGTAAAAACATGTAAAACTGAGACTGTGTGGAATTGTCCAATTACAAAAACAGTCTAGTAGCTGTGATGGTTTGGTAACTCAAATCTGTTTCAAGTTGACAGACTCTGACTCAACCAGTTTTTAAAAAAACTCTGACTCCAACTCCTCCAGTTTTGGACTTCTGACTTAAACTCTTAACCTCTCAAGTGGGCGCAACGTCGCTCCGACGTCGGCCGCCGCCGTTCACTATTTGGGCGCAACGTCGCTCAGACGTCGTGTAGTTTCGTAGCGTTTCGTTATTTGGGCACAACGTCTGAGACACGTCCAATGCTATATATCTCTTTAGTATCTATCCATTTGATAGATGGTAGCTCGATTTTAGCTAGTGTTGCCACCCTAAGCAAGGAAAATAGGCCTTATTCAGCCGAGAGTCGGATTATTGGCTTTGAAAAGAGACATTTATAGGGTTTGAAAAATGATAACTACGCCAAATTGGGTCTGATCTTCAAAATTTTTGAACTATTCTGTTCCTATTACACTTTTCTACAACTTTGTCGCTCACACTATGGGGGTCACCACTGAAAATTTTTTGCTATTGAGCTTTGAAAAAAATTTTTTTGAGGGGGTCCGATTTTAGGCTGTAGAGTGGACCCTACCCCAAAATTTTTTTTGGGGCACGGATGGTTAGAAAGAATAATAAAAATGCTAAACAACGGTGCAAACCTCATCTTTTTAGCTTCTATATAGCCTGAAATATACTGAGATGTTTGCTTTTTCAGATTGAAAAATTTTCGCAAAATGTTCATTTCTCCGAGCAATGAGTTCTGGGGTTTGAAAAGCGATAACTACCCCAAATTGGGTCCGATCTTCAAAATTTTTGAACTATTCTGTTCCAATTATATCCACCTAGGACTTTGCCGCTCACATTAGGGGAGTCACCGCTGAAAACGTTTTGCTATTGAGCTTTGAACAAAATTTTAAAAAAACCTTGGAGAGGGGCCCTATTTTAGGCTGTAGGTGGACCCCACCCCAAAATTTTCTTTTTGGCATGGATCGTTAGAAAGAACAATAAAAATGCTAAACAACGGCGCAAACCTAATTTTTCTAGCTTCTATATAGCCTGAAATATGGTAAATTTAAAACTTATATGTTTACATTTTCATATAAACGCCTTTACCCAAAATTAATTACCCAGACTGGGGAGGATTTGTAAAATTGTATTCCCCTGTTAAAGGGTTAACAACACAGAGTTGTTCTGACTCCATTGGGTCTAATTAAGTCCACAGAATTCCACATCACACCACTACAACACACAGGGCTGAGAAATTATGGAAAGAATTCTATATCAGCAGCATACACACAGAAACAAAGAACTTAGAATATCCAGGAAGAAAAGATATTGAAAGAACAAAGCAGCAAAGAAATGCAAACGATACTGAGCTTATGAGAAAAAAGACAAGAAGCCAAGAAGTTAACTGAAGACAGCAGACAAAGATTTACAAATAATGGACAGTAGAAAGAACTGAAGACAGAGGAAAGCTATGATCTCACTATGCTATGCTATGCTTTTATGACCAAAATGTCAAGCAATGGGATTGTTAAACAAATAATGCAATCAAGAAGTTACAGATTTTACATTACAAACCAAACGCAGCTGCTAAAGCTAAACAGAACCTGGACACTTCATGGATCATGTAATTAGCACATTAACAGTGCATTTGGAAAATGAGTTAACTTCAAGAATTAAAGATTGGGTGGGTGAAGTACAAAATAGTTTCTAAAATTGTTAACCATAGGCCAAAGTTTGTTTATTTTACAGTAAAAACTCATCGTCTTGCCACTCATTAGTTAAACTGTCAAATCAAAACTGGCCAAGCAGTTCTGTTTCAGTAAGTCTGGAACAGATTTCCTGTTATACATTTTACCTCAAAAAGCCACCATTCTCATCTTTTGCCACTAAGTCAATGAGAATGCTTTTGTGTAAAATGACCTCAGTATCTTGTATTTGGTCAGACAACCATGCTGTTGCCACGGCCTTCATCACATGCAAAGTGAATTGTGCAGCAATTAAACTGGTGCTAAATCAATTAATGAAATTGGCTTCTATAATTGGTGACCCAGCAATTCAATGAAACTAAAAGTTTTGTTCAAATTACTGATTACCGGTACTCATTCATGCAATGCTTCCGCCTTAGTAGGGGCCAATGCATAATTACCGTACGTAATGCTGGAGGGTGGGTGGGGTCCTTGAAAACATTATGAAACGTTGTTGGTGGGTGTGAGCTTAACGTTACGTAATGCTTTTAAAACCAATTTACCAACAGCAAAGAGCTACAGCTAGAGATTTGGGCAGAGACCATTATTATACTATGTTATGTTAATGTCTTTTTATTTCTTGATATTATTAATTTGATTCATTTAATAGGCTGAGAAATAACCTAAAAACACAATAAAAGTCATTCCACTTTATACTAGAAAAATTAAGTATTTTATAAAAATATGTGTTACCTACTGCTGAGGTGGGTCTATTGAAACGTTACTAATCATAACAAGGTGGGTCAAAAAAGGCTATTTCCAGCGTTACGTAATTATGTAATTACTTGTAGCCACTGTCCGGGACTATCCCACTACACTAATCATACCATAGACCCATAACTTTTTTTAAGTGAAGGCTAATTAGCTCACTTCCTGACTTTTCTAAGGCAGGAATGTTAAAATAGCCATTGATTGTGCATAAACTGAGAATAAACATCATGTAATAACCAGCATACATATACAGATTTTTAACATCAACAACTGTTATTTGAATGGCACATGCCTCCAACCTGCCAAAATGGTTGACCAATTCAGTCAAACATGCATAACTATCCCTGGCCAAGCGGCTCTGTTCCAGTCAGCTACTTGTAATCCCTGCTGCTGTACCAGATTATGCTGTTAACCTCACTGAGTTCTTTGAATGTGATGTCTGTCTAGATTTAGCACTTTGTACTGCTAACAAATTCCAGGATTTGCACCAACAAAGCTGTAGAGTCATAGGTATGAGGCTTTCCCTATTGCTTCTACTGAGCAGTCAACCTTACCTTACACCACAAAATGTGCCAGTAAATTTAGTGGCAAGATAACAAGTCTTCACTGTATATTTGTATAAAACTCAAGTTTTAATCAGGAATGACAGATTTATTGCCAGTGAACCAGTACACTATGCAAAATAATGCCACTGAGTGTCAGTCATGATAGCAACACTTGATGAAAATCTTATGAATTCTACAAAAAAAGAACAAATACTTGAAGTTACCTTCATCATGTCCTAACCGTGCATTGCCATTCACCTGAGATCGCTGTGAATCATGATGCAAAGAGTTTTGTGATGCAGATCTCGATTTTTGGTTAACACTCTGTTCTATAAACATAGCAATTGCATTATTTGTATTGTATGAAATAATCAACAGTCCTTACTCAAGGACAAGCTGCACTGGCTGCGCATCCCCAAGAGCATCATCTACAAGAGATGCTGCCTGACATTCCGGGCCCTCAATGATCCTGCCTGCCCAGCATATGTAGCTGAACTTGTACATAGGCCCCCACTTACTGATTGTTGGCGGCAGCTTCGTTCCTGTAATCGAGTCCAATTGGTCGTACCCCCTCCGTCTAAGACAGTGAAATTTGGGGAGAGGTCTTTCACCCGGGGGAATCCCATCCTTTGGAACGAGCTGCCAGACTTTGTGACCAACGCAACTAGTCTTGAAATGTTGATCTTGGCCTGCTGTGACTATAGCGCTATACAAATTGGCTTATTAACTAATTAACTAACTAATTACTTAAATGGAGAGTTTGTGGTGTAATTTTAAAATTTTAATTCTTCACATAGTTTTCTTCAGAGCATTTCTTGATGTATTAAGAATAATTTTAAAATACAGCTAATGAACAAATATTATTAACAAACATTCCTGACTTGCATAAACTAATATCATAAGACAAATAAAATTAACTAGTGATTTAATAAAACTAAAATGAAATAATGAGCTAATATCAGAAGATCTATAAAGTTCACAGTTCAATTCATATATTCCCATTAGAAACAAATAACTACTTGCTATTTTTACTTGCATCAAAGTCATAACAATTTAAGCAACCTGGGCGTAATCATATTCAAAGTTGTTGTACTCTTTACAAACCCTAGAATCTAGTGCAGTAAATGGATGGAAGAAATCTACCAAATGTCCTGTTTGTATACAAGTGATGTCTACAGACAAGTTTGACAGTTTCCATACCAGAATCTTAGAGAGATCAGGCATTGAGTATTAGTTCATTAATAAAATCAAATTTATATTGATATATTATGTAGTACTGTTATGTCACACTTTTAAAACCTCCTCAGATCATGCATCATCAATCAGTTCTGAAGATCTGAAGGTTATAAAAATAGAGGTGTTGGAATGTCGTTATGTCGTTTGATAGATTTGTCATCCTCAACATGACTCATCTTCAGGATTATTTGTCTCCAGCCTCAACAATTCGCCCTGTGACACCTTGCTGCAATGATGTTTTGACCCCCGCCTGGACAGCTCACCTGTAATCCTGAAGCCTAGCATCCCCAATTGTTTTTTTAACCAAAATAATGTCCTTGTTTCCTTAATTACGTAAGAAATTTTAGCCCTAATTACGACAAAGCTCATACACGAAATATCAAAAATCTACGGATCCGGGCCAAAAAGAAGCTTACGAGACAGTTTGGAACTAGTAGAGCTCTATTTCCCTCATATCTACATGAGTTTATGTCCAGAAACAGTATCAGTATCAGACATGGACTTATCTTTAGGAAGATTATGAGACATTGTTAAATAGATTAATAAATTGTATCCACACATTTTAAAAATTAATTTAATTGTGGGGACGCAAAACTCCAGGATTACCAATCGCCATCAAACTACCACACAGCAAGTGTAGACTACAAGAATAAGCAAGATGTACTGACGACTTTCTCTAAATATAGTTATTAAACTCTAGTGACATACAGCAAAAAAAAATTTAATACCAGGCCTGTTTATGTCTTGTAAGTTTTCAGCTCCATGGTAGCAAATGGGAAGAATCGTCCAGACTGGAGAGAAACGCCATGGCAGAGAAACGTCTAGAACTTTAGGGTTCGAATCGTCCCGATGGAAAGTCTCATTAACGAAACGTCGTGCGGGTCAAAAGTAAAGTTACAGACTTGTCAAAGGGCAGGGCATGCATTCATATATCCGCTAGTCGGTCGTTCAAAGTATGGTCATTGGTCAAGTATTACTGGTCACCCACTGGGGCGGTTATCTGATGGGACCAATGGATTACCTAGTACCAGCATACCGAACATACACTCATACACAGTGTTTGGAACAATAGTTGACTAGACTATTTAAATACTATTGCAAATAGTTAAGCTTAACCACTTCTGAAAAAATAGTTTTCCAAACAGCCAATAGTCCAAAACTATTTAAATAGTATTTAAATAGTATTTAATCGTTTTCAATGTCAAAATCAAAACTGTATTATCATTTATCACTGGCGAATTTTATAATCTAAAAGCACTGTCACTAGTTAGACGATCAAATTGATCAGTAATACAGTCACCTGTTACTAGGCTGTTAGGTTATTCACCAAAAGTCTTGATTAATCTTGAGGAGCAGCAGTTTCTCAAATGTTTTGTCAGTAAGCTGATTATTCTTTTGAGATGATAACATAATACAACTATTTAAAATCAAGTATTTATAAGCCAGGCTAAACTATTTATAAATACTATTTAAATAAGTGAGGCTAGGTTATTTAAAATAGTCACTTAAATGATTTCAGAACTATTTAAATAGTATTTAAATAGTATTGACTATTTCAATAATAGTAAGTAATTAAGTAAGTAAAATCTCAGATTTAATTTTTGAAAGTGTCCAAAAGATGCGAAGAAGTAGCTCCTTATTCTAGTTCTCAATCTCAAATATGAAGTAGCTATAGCCAAAGGTGGGTCATTCATGCAGGGTCATTTTAATCAGCGGGCGTGAGTGGGCAGGATGACGAACTATGGCTATGGAGGCTGATTTTATAAAGAGAAATGATTTTAGTTTGGAAAGAAAAACATGAGGAGATGTTGCAAGAAGGGGAGAAAATTGTGACTCAGAGTTTGTTATTTGGCTTTGATGTAAACGAAGGGATAAACAATTGAGTTCCAAAGCTCAGGTGTCAACATATGCCAATCTTTTCAAACCCTCCCAATTTTTGAGAGATGATTGATTCAGAGGTCAACAAATTTTTATAAAAGGATCTAGTAGATCCAGGTTGTTGTCAATTATCAGATTTCTTAGGTAGACTGGTTTTGATGTATGGAGGTAAGGTTATAAGTCATCGAAATTATTTTATATTAAATGCGTTCTGTTATCTTGAGCCAGTAGAGATTTGAGTAATGGTGTAATGTGGCAAAACCAGTTATATTTAATTATAAATGACTCTAAGGCATTTTGAATCAATTGATTTCATAATATTAAAGCCTTTGGAAGATTGTGAAACAGTGAGTTGCAGTAGTCTAACCTGAAGTGAACTATTGAAATGGCAATCTTTGGAAAAAGTTTTAATATCAAGGTAAACGCGGCGGCGTAGAGTAAAACAATAGCATAACAGGTTTTGATACTTTGAGATATGTATAAGCTTCAAAATTTAAAGGACAAGTCGCTTGTTAAATCCAAGATTTTTGCAGTTGGAACGGGGTTATTATTGTATCTGGGGCTAAAATCAGTGCGGGATTTTCAATTTTTTCAGTTGAACAAGTCCAAATAAAAGAAATTCTGTTTTGGAGGATTGAGGGCAAGGAGATAAAAGCTGACATCCACGCTGCCATTTTGACAAAAATGCTGATTCTAGTTCAGAATTGATCGTAGCACAAAGGTCAAAAGATGGATATCCCTGAAAGAAATAATCTGAGTGTCGTCTGCATCAAAGTTGATGATTCAATTTGAGAGAGTTGATTAAGGATGACAGTGGGGTAGTGTAGAGACTGAACAAAATCACCCAGGACAGATCCTTGTGGTACTCCATAGTATAGATCGGAGGTGATGAAGTTTGATTCTGGCATGAAACTTGAAAGGATCTAAATTGGAGATAGGATTGGAACCAGCGGTGAGCTACAGAAGATACCAAACCAGAGGGAAAGGCGTTTCAGTAGGATTTTGTGATCTATAGTATCAAAGGCAGCAGAAAGATCAAGAGAGACAGAGACCAGTAACATGTTGAGATCCAATGGCAGTGAGGAGTTTGTCATAAATGTATGCAAAACAACGGTTTCTGTTGAATGATAATTTTGTCAAAGCGGATTGGTGAGTGTTGTATAAGGTGTTTTTGACAAATGCTCAGTTAGTCTGGAAAGAACGATTTTCTCTGTGAGTTTGGAGAGGACAGACAGGTTTGAAATGGGGCGATAGTTGTTGAGATCTTCTCTGTCAAGGTTTGGTTTTTTAAGAAGTGGAGTTACGAGGGAATTTTTAAATGAGGATGGGAATGTGCCTGTGGAAAGAGATAAATTGATAATTTTTTTAATAGTCAATGTATTTTAGGACAGAGGCACACTGTTTGAAGGAGGTTGGTATTGGATCAAGACTGCATTGCTTGTTTGGAAAGGACTGCAGGAGTTTAGATACTTCTTCCTCAGTTTTGATATCAGGAAAAATTGGAAGGAGCTTCTGGTGGTGATGGGTGATGTGGAGATGTATTTTGATTGGTCTTTTGGTAGATTTTAGATTGGTGCGGATCTTAGAGATTTTTCCAGAAAAAAATTCAAATGATTTTGCAAGCTATGAAATGGATTGAGGAAGAGGCTTTGCTTTATAAAGGTGGAATAGACAATTCACAGTGTTCCAAAGTTTATAAAGGATTAGTCAATAGTCAATAGTCACAACACTGCTCATACAGCACAGATATCGTCACACAGCATACCTGTTTTCTTTTTGAAAAATTGCATCGGTAATTAGATAACCTGGATTTCTGAAAGAAATAAGAAATAAAACAGAAAATAGATCCAAAGACGATCCAGGAGATCAGCGATGGTCCTGCATCGTCTTTGATCCAAACATCAACATTGAATTATGGGCCGACCGCCATTTTAGAATAGAGCTCGCAATAATAAAGACGTAGAAATAAATAAGTAAGTAAAATCTCGTGAATTTCTATAGGCTAGTGCAAGTAAGTAAAAGTAAAGTAAAATCTCCTGAATTTCTATAGCGCATTGAGAGGCAGCACAACAGTAGCTGCTTATTCTTAGGCGCTCAAGACCTTCTTGAAATAGCTATGGGAAAGGTATATAATCAGCCAGGCAATAGTCATTATCCAAAGGGCAGTGAGGCTAGGTTGTTACAGCTATGGAGGAAATGATTTCAGAAAAAGATTTAAGTTTAGACCTGAAGACTTGAGGAGATAGTGCAGGAACTATAGGAAATGTGGACTCATATTTTATTGTTTGAAAGTTTCCAAGAGTGCGAAGGGAAGCTGGGATCGAGTTCCAAAGTTCAGGTGCAGTATATGAATATTCGGTTGCAACTTTTTCAGGGATGACGCCATTTTCAGCTGGGCGTGACAAAGTGAGATGAGATGACTTGTGCAACGTGTGGGTCGAGGAGGCTGAGGGGTTAATAGTGATCTAAGGTAGACAGGTTTTGATGACTGAAGTGAGCTAGCCTATATGTAGGGTCCTAAGTGTTATTATCTTATATTGGATACGTTCAGTTATTTTAAGCCAATGTAATGATTTTAGTATGGGTGAAATATGGGAGAATTTAGGTGACATATTAACAGCACGAGTCAATGCATTTTGTACTGATTCAACTGATTGCAATTTGTTGATGGAGGCTTTGAGAAGGTTATAGTAGAGGGAGTTACGGTAATCTAATTTGGAGTGGACTATAGAGGTGGCGATTGTGGAGGCAGTTTTGATATCGAGGCAAGGACGTAGGCGACGAAGGTCACGAATATGAACAAAGCAAGCTTTTGAAAGTTGGGAGATTTGTGATTCGAAGTTTAGAAAAGAATCAAATTTTTGCTCTCTATTGAAGTACCGTAAGGTAAAGCCTAAAGGTAAAGGTAGGTCCCGTACTCGAGTCCTAGCGTTGGGTTCCAGCGCTTATCTCCGGTCAGGGAGTCTGTAAGCGACGTAGATGGTATAAGCCATTAATCTGGGGTAGGTTGTCATTACTTTCCCCAGACCCACGTTTTACCTCGTAGCTTATCTCATCTCTGCTCCTCAGTTTACCACCGCCCATTAGCGAGTAAGGCTGAGTCGACCTTAGGGCTCCTGCGGGAATTGAACCCGCGACCTTCTGCCCCATCGTCCAGCGTTGTTACCACTCTTCTACTTCCCATAGTACCATAGCTAGTAGTCGCTTATTCCTAAGCGCGCGCGCGCGCGCGCGCGTGTGTGTGTGTGGCTCCTCCTTTCTCAACCACGGCTTGCCACCTGCTATGACTAAATAAAAGCTAACAGATGATGTACTGAAACTGACGGTACATAGTACGGGGGTTCCAGTCAATCAATCAATCAATCAATCAATCAATCAATCAATCAATCAATCAATCAATCAATCAATCAATCAATCAATCAATCAATCAATCAATCAATCAATCAATCAATCAATCAATCAATCAATCAATCAATCAATCAATCAACATCAGAAACATTTCCAAAAACTGCTCATATATGTAATGGCCACGTGACCCACGTCTACAGGAAATTGACAAGTTGCAGTTCCTTTTCTTATAAAATAATATCGCTGTTAAATATCAAAGAGAAAGGTATTTGATAAGTCATTCAAAGCTTTATAGGGGCTGCTTTCTCTTTCATTCGGCTTCTGACTGTTTCCGCTGTTAATTAATTAACCAAACGACTCTTAACCATAAGACTTGATGACAGTGACCAGCTCGTGATTTAAGACAGTGGCGTAGCCAGGATTCTAGAATAGGAGCACTTCGACATTTTTTGGCCAAAAAGTCTTAACGAGCAAAAAGGTTGTCGTCTCAAACAATTTAAAGTTTGCTTTAAAGTTTAGAGTTTGAAGTTTGTTTTCGTTTTCCTCAATTTAATACTACCCCTACCCTAACTACTCACCGGTTTTGAACGAAACTCATGCTCGGTCCCTATCCGAATAGGGGACCTGCATGGCCCCCGTGGCTACGCCAATGATCATAAGATACTTACTCAGCATTATTTTACTGGACACATTTGTCTCTGGAATGGATTGACTATTCACATGCGCATGCTTGTTCACCGGTATTGACGTTTAAAGGACCAACGGTTTCTGGACGTATGTTGAAAGAGATTTCAACATTGACATTCAACGCACCTAAGCCTATGGGTCCTAATTTTAATTATGCATTTACACAGTGACACACAGAGAACCACAGTGAGTAGCATTATCTAAGACTCTAATGAGACTTTTAAGGGAACATAAGAATGCCATTTCAAAGTTACTGGGCGACCAATAGGATGACATAATTATTGCGTCGAACATGTTGAAAGCCTGCTCTAGGCATACAACAGTCGATGAATTTCAACATGTCACTGAAGATGCAAATTTGGGTTTCTTCCTTTGACGCGATCAGTCACGATCGTGGTAAACGTTTCGACAAAACCAGCGCGATCAAGGCTACCACCAGGGCGCCTGAAACCCATCTATGCTGGGAAACTGTTGTTGGACACTGATACGCGGACGCATCGGACAGTGCCTAAAACGAAAATCTACGGCAAAGTAGTTCAAGGTCTTCTTTCTTGTTGCCTATGTAGCACAACATCAATTCACATATTATGATGCATGTTACAGTACATTGGTAACGTTATACAGTAATGTTAGATGCGCAAGTTAATTTTTCTTAATTAAACGATTCTGTATTAGGGGAATTCAAACTCTCGTAGAAAAATTGTAACGTCCAGAGGCCTATCCCAATTAACTAACTGGCCAGCAAATGTTATTGACAAATTTATCGGCAATTTAGTCTCCTTTACAGATTTCGGTGAAGCCAATTAAGTCTCACACGCCGAACATAAATAGGGCCTACGCATTTGCACTTTCTATATTAGATAAGGTTATTTTCAGTTTCTAAATGAATTCAAACCTGTAGGCCTAACGCCTGTAGCATCATCAAAACAAGGAAGTTATACACATATACCGAATAGGCCTACGTAGGCCAGAGGCGTAGCGACGGGGTGGTATATCGGTATATATACCCTCCAATCAATCTACCATAAAGTTTTTAGGTAATTTATATGTGATTTATATGTGATTATATGTAGTTTATATGGTTTATAGTTAAGGTTTATACCCCCCCCAAACATTTATACCCTCCCAAATCAAATTCCTGGCTACGCCTCTGACGTAGTCCTATACCGCAGGCCTAGAGGCTCATATAAAATTTAAAAAGTCAGAGTTTAGTCCAACTGATATGGATCTGTGTGGAGTTAATCAAGAAAAATTCATCCGGATAAAAATGAACCGGAGCAGTATTTAAAAGTTTTACATTGTTCCGCCTCATAGATACACTGACCTTTGCCCGGCCGACAAACCATCTTGTCTATAGCTATTTCAAGAAAGATTAAGCGCATAAAAATAAGCAGCTACTGCCGTACTGCTTTCCGGGGCGCTGTATAAGTTTACGAGATTTTACTTTTATATTAGAGAATCGAAACTGTCTCAATGTTGGTTTAGATGATTAATCCACTGCAGTCCGCTTGTAGCCACAACTAAGCTGATGCCATTACTTGACTCTCTTCCAACGCGACGTTTTCCGAAGAAACAGTTAGATAAGACGAGTGAATTTCTTCATCTGTAGAAGAAGAATTACTTCTTTTATTTTGGAGCTCCGATATTGGCTGTTCTGAATTTAAACTGACAGATTTCCTGTGCTTTTCAAATACACGTAGCGCGAGACGAGAGAATCTGTTGTACACCACCTCGGCGTATTGAAGCGGCGGCGGAGGAGGAGGGTCTGCGCCAGTTCCTTCAGTAGTCCCTTCGTCATTCGTTTCGGTCACTGCAGAGTATTCGACGTGAATCGGCGCAGAGGATTGCGACGCTCCGTCGTTCCACTGTTCGCGCTGAGGAACGACGGCGGCACAGCAGGAGCTCGGAATCGGAAGAGGCGGTCGTAGCTCGGCCAAGAGTCGCGCAGCGTCTGTCTTGAACCATTGCTGTTCTGCAGTTTGCTCGAAAATGCGGTTGCAGTCTTCTGAGTTCGATTCTCGAGTCTCTCGATATGTGGACGGTGCGACAACAGCTGGCGCCTCGGATTTGATTCGCGACCTACGAACTGCAAATTAATCTTCGACATCTAAACCCGTTTAGCTAGGTTGTAATTGAAAATGTTTTAATTGCAAATTTCAAGATAGGCCCCTAAGGCCTAAGACAATCATTGCGTAGATAATTAATAATGCTATTAGTAGTCTAAGCTGTTTTGCCTTATTGAAATAGCAGGCGATGTTATAGCGCGTTTTATTTTAACTACTGGAACTTGAAGGCTCGCTTCGCTCGCGCGAGCTTCGCTCGCATGAGGCGAGCTTCGCTCGCTGCGAGCTTCGCTTCGCGTCGCTCGAGGCAACGAATATTCCAGAATGACCAATCAGAACGCTCACCCAGCCAACCAATCAGAACGCTTGAAGGTAATCAATCAGAACGCTCACACAGCCAAGTTGAGCCAACCAATCAGAACGCTCACACAGCCAAACAATCAGAACGCTCGAACGCAACCAATCAGAACGCTCGAAGGTAACAGACATACAGAATAACGATTTTAATACGATAGATGATGTCCAGGTACAGCAGATAGCACTGTTTTAATGTGCACCACAAAGACTACAGTATTAATACGCTGACATTATTACTTGATTCTCTTCGAATGTGGCGTTTTCTGTAAAGGACGAAGGAAATGGCAGTGGCGACCAGACTGAGAAGGACGCTGAAGGTTAGAAAGGAATACATCAGAACATGTGTCATCGGACCTCCTACAATTCAATACCAATCCGACAAAATATTGATCCTTATTTAAAGTCGCTGCGTCACTGACAAGGCGCTGGTTCAAGAAAAGAGGGGCGCCATCATTTCAACAGGCCAACATGATCAGGTCCGACTGAGGGACTTAATAGGAGAGGAGCGTCGTGATAAACTGATCTTGTCATGAGTAAAGCACGAATCTCGCGGCCAGTCTAGTCTTAATTAATAGGAGGCGGACCCAGTCCTCTCAGCCCTGGATCCCTCGTGGCTACGATATTGACTGCCTAAAACAACTAATCGAAAACATTTAAGATCATATCGGATTAAAGTCTTTTGATTTTGGAGCACATTTTAGGGCTATATGACGACATGTTGTCAATCACCCTCTCCTCTCTAACGGATGAAATTTTCTCATCAGCTTTGCACGAATGTCACGATCAGCAGCGTTGCATAAACTCTGCTCGGGTATTGGGGAGGGGCGTTTTGTTTATGACAGTTTGAGGGGCGTGTAAAGTTGTCATCGCATTACACATGGTAATTCAAATTTGGGAGAATCTAAGATTTTGGAAGGTAGAATTCCCCTATACGGCCGGTAAGCAACACTGCACGATCAGTCTAAGCTCGAATAGGGGCGGACCTATGGGCGCCCGAACATTGGGTAAGAGGGGGCACTTACCCCTCCTGGAAAATGCGAGTGCAAATATTTTACATTGAAATTTGAAAATCTTGCTAAAATATTAACCGTGACCAGTCACCATTGTGTTGAAATGTGTTTTGCCCTCCTGGAAAATTTTCTGTGGGTGCCGATGGACGGACACTTGTACTTCCCTTGTGACTTTGCTAAAGTTTATAGTTCAAACAATGACTGTTTTAAATTGTCAAAGAGCAGGACATTGTTGGTAAAGAAAAAACCGCTATATATTTTCACGTATTATTATATATATATGTATATAAATAAATAAATAAATAAATATATCATATATATAATTTTGTATGCCTTCGGTACTTAATTCCCGAGGGTATTGTGAAAAAAATGCAAGGAGACAAACATTTATGTGTGTCGACTCTCAACTGGTTCCTTGAGGTCGGTACCGGAAAAAGTTCCTCCTAATGATATTGCACTGAAGCGTTGGGTAGCCATGGATAAACGCCGGATTTAAAAGCTTCCTTCCCTAATGTCTCCGGAAGACTCAGAAGTATACGGCGACCTAATTGTCTGATAACGTCGCGACTAATGGGACCCAGGGACTTGAAGCATGACTGAAGGCCAATGGCAGGAAGATGTAATCTGCTGTCTGTTCTGCCCTGTGGCTATTTTGCGAACTTCTGCAGCTTCAGCAGCCGCAAATATGTATATATGAATATATATAATTTAGGGTGTGACAAAAAGTACAACAATTTAGAGTTCACATCCCAGACAAACGGAAATCGATGTATATAAATTGGGGAGGGGGGAATTTTAAAATTTTGTGGGGGATCCCCCCCCCCAAAAAAAAAACAAGCCTAGAATAAACACTGTCCTAATATGAATCACTCATTTCTAGCAACTTTGTTAAGAATGCAAGTCAATTTTGCCAAATGTATGCATTGCATTGCCATTTTCCGACCCAGTCTGACATTACCAGTATTAGCAAGTTACACCAGTACTCCATTAAACCATGGGGCGGGAAATTAGCAGGGGCGGGAAGTTAGCAGAGTGGTAACAACACCGGACGATAGAGCAGAAGGTCGCGAGTTCAACTCTGGCAGGAGCCCTAAGGTAGATTCAGCCTTCTTTCTCCATATGATGATGGCAAATGAGTAGCGGATTAATCTGCGGAGTAAACAGGCGCGTTGCATTAGAACACTGGCCCCGTATCGTGTGACTTGCACCAGGCGCCTGGCTGAGGGTCTTGGTAACGGAGATCAGCGCCGCCTTATGAGCCCTGCAGTTAGCCCTGAGTGCTCGAGAAAGATTTTACTTTTATAAAAGTAAAAGTATACTTTTGCACCATTCTGACTTATATGCTATGAGCCAAACAGCATATCATCTTCTAAATTGAACAAAACTGACCGAATAAGAACAAAATCATACGTATGCTACAGTGCTGCAGTTTAACTATTAGTGCAGTAAATGTGATTTGCTTTCTATAGTTGGCAACTCTGATCTTGATTTCTTCATTTGAATTATAACTCCAAGGTGTGAATCATGTCCGTAAACTTTGTGGGAGGCTACAGAAACATCCTTGATATGTCTTTCCACATCTTGTGCATGACATAGGTAATATGGCATACTTATTTTTTGCATGATTTTCAATGGCTCCTGAAGTGATGTCATGCACGAGTGGATGGATGTCAAATTTCACCCGTTCCCAATCAATGTTGATGTAGGAGTCTGAAGTGAAGTTGATTGTAATATTGTGTTCTTGTCAAAACAACGAATTCTACCACTGTGTTGATGATTACTCCGAACTAGTGAAATTTTGCATAAGCAAATTTTCTTATATTTTCGTCCTCATCACCAACAGCAGCTAGATGCTGATTGTCTAGTCTGTGGACCACTGCTAGAACAGCATTGATTGTCGCTAGCTTCCTCTTCCGTCTCCTCATTGCCCGTGTAACTCACATCACTGCAAAGGTCATTTGGACTGTTTTCTGAATTGTAATTCTTTTAAAACTCTTCTAAAGCAGTACTACTTTCGCCCATTTCTCTTTTTGCTTTGGCTTCAAATTTTGTTAATTTTCATTTTCTGTTTTCCAGTTATTGCATCCTACACAGAATACACACAAAATGTGCCGATAACCTTTTTGTGCTGACGACCTTGTTTTTCTCGTCTCACTTTTCAGATTTTTCACATGTCTTTTTATTTACGTTTGTCAGACTTCGCCGCGGACCAATAACCCTCTCTCGCAGACTACTTGTGGTCCGCGCGCGGACCAAGGGTTGAGAACCACTGTTCTAGAGCTTGCCATGATTTAACTATTTAACTACAATTCACCTCTAAAACCACGTAATGATCATCATTCGAAATCATAAATACAATGGTTGCTATAGGCATGAAAAGAAAGCAGAACCCACTAGCGTGCTAAGAAGTGGATCACTTTATGAAGGATATTGTAGAAAAGCCTGTATTATTTTAATAGCAAACACCTATGTTCACCGAATTTAATCACAAACTATCAAAAGATTCAACAGAACAGTTTATAATATCCCAGCAACTATGTTAATGCAGTTATTGTTAAGAAGCCATTGCTTTGCAATGAAATATGCAATATACATATTATTCATAAGCAGTTTTTTCGAAGTTGATACACCTATAGACATAAAAATAATATATTGATATAGGAGTTTTTCTTGATCAGCAGATCAAAGAGCATCTTTTTAGTTTTGTCTGGCTAGAGCAACGACCGTTTGTCACACTTATATATATATATATATATATATATATATATATATATATATATATATATCGATGCTTAAAATATTTTCGGGAAATTTGAACCTCATTTCAAATACCGCAAATGGAAATAAGATAATTATGTTAAGTCAAAGCAGTAAGTGAAAACATGCTTTGTGTCTAAATTCTCAGCTGAAGAACTTGGTTGACTGATGATTAAAGCAGTATTAATTTTGCAAGTTATACCCGTTGCATGCTGGGGCGTATTACGAAGCCCATTATCGAGATGCCAATTAGACACAATGGTTTAATGCGCGGGTTTGTCGGGAAAAGTGCGGGACTCATTTATGCTCCTACGTCACCTCGCATATAGGCCCTATGTAGAAATTGCAGTTTAGTGCGGCCATATCAGACATGGACATGGATGGGTCCACCCATGGGTTGGGTTGGGTCGGGCTTGCTTGGTTGGAGATTTGATGGGTTGGGTTCTAAAACATGGACCCATGGACAGCTCCGGTGTGGCCAATCTACATGCAGGTAGGGTTGCCAGATCTCTCGTATTTTACGGGAGCTCCCGTATTTCAATCCCAGTCTCCCGCCTCCTTATAACTTGTTTGTAATATTGATTCACTGCATGCAGATGATGCAATGCATTATTGCTTTTCCTGGTCTATACTCTATAGTACTGTAGTGTGTAGTAGGCCTATAGCTTTAGCCAAATAAATATAATTATTCACAACGAACTGAACCGTGGAGTGGGCGCATTGATCGCGGAAACAATCTCCCGTATTTCGACTTTGGATATCTGGCAACCCTCTCTACAGGGCGTCCGTATATGTCAGATGCGGCGGATGGCTGCCATTAGAGTACTCAGTACTGTATATTTGTATAACCAGAGCGACTAGCAATTCCTTTTCATGAAAGTTCTTTCTGTTTCGTGATAGTCATATACGTTGTGTAGGGCCTAACTACTGTATATTAGTCCAGTAAATTGCCGTTTGGCTCTTGGCAAAATCCATCTTCTGTTAATATTTGCAAATCACTTATTGCTGTTTATGATACTTTCTTTCTGCGAGTATTTTTAGATGTAAATACGGGCTTAATCTATTTGCCTCTGCACTACGACCGATGCAGTCTCGTCGGCAGTCTCGGACGCACAGCGAGCGCTTAGAGAGCTGTCACATTATAGTTGATTGTATCCTATTCGTACGTTTACCTACCCTATTACACGATTACTGTATACACAAACTTATGCGAATGCGTATACAACTAGACATGTCTTCGAAATGAAGCGTTATGTCACAAAACGATGGACATGCGCTGGACAGAGAGACGATAAGAACGACGGAAGTAGAACACGATCTGAACGAAACAAGGACAAAAGAAATCCAACTCACTCTCTTTGAACATACGGTAGCTTTGGATCGTATAGGATGACCGATTGACAGAGACAGTAACGCCTGAAAGAATTGAAGGGAGGCGTAATGAGAAAGTGAATGGATGACACAGAGGAAAGGGCGGCACTGAATTACAGTAGAGAGTGACGCGGTAACAATTACCTCGGATTTCCCGCGGTAACCGCGGTAATTATTGGTTCTTGTCATGCGGTATTGCCGCGGGGACGGGAGCATTTACTACGGTGATACCGCGGTAACGGTATCAATGTTATCAAGTTGATAACAATAATGTTGATGACGCTGTGTAGATGTTCTTGTTTTTCTGTACGTAGAGCATTTAGTAACGCACCAGGTTATTCATTAAGTACACTGTAGATAATGGTGCAATTAATACACGGCGCTATAGAGCAGCCGACTGACCTAGAAATGTGTCGGAAGTACTGCCTAGTATTTTCTTTTCCTGTGTCTTTTTGACACTTGAATTGCTTTGGGAACATGGCTTGCTATTTCGCATCGCTCGAAGTTATACATGAAAAAGATGCGACATCGATGAATTGATTAAAAGTAAAAGTGAGTGAATGGCTTTCCAAAAATATAACGGACTGAGCGTTGAGTGGCCACACTATGAGAAAGTTGTACAATGGATGACTGCCATACTCTCAGCTGAGTGCTGATACTGTTGTCAATCTGTTTAGTTCATGGGCTTAAACTTTAATCATACCGCCATTCAACAGTCGAAAACATACATAATTTAGAAGCAAAAACGTAGTAGTATATTACTATAAGTGTTTTTGTTAACTTATGCTAATGGCTTACTACGGGGACGATGAGGAGACGGAAAAGGCTGGTGCGGGAATGGATAGGGGATGGGACAAATGTTGTGGGGATGGGGAGGAGATAAATATTTGGTTGCGTTGTGGGAATGGGGATAAAAAGTTGTCCCCGCGTCACTCTCTACACTGAATGTTGACATCCAATGTGCAGCACATACGGCACAGGAAAGAAGTGGACCCTGGGTAAATAGATAGATAGATAGATTGCTGAAGAAGCAGATCTCCGAATCTCTATATCCACTTATGTGGAGGTTTAGGATATCAGTATCCACTGAATATACGATTCCTCGATGGTCATGAACAACGTTCCCTCTAAGACTTGCTGGTTTCTGTGTAAATTTCAAAATGTTTGTGCAAAAACCACCGTGTCAACTTTTGTGCAAAATCTTGCCGCTGATCTTAAACTTTCAAGAACCAAAGAGTACAGAAGGGTGATTTATGAAAATATGTCTATCATTCAGTTCCTCCATAAATTTTGATCTCATTGGTTTCTTTATTAATCAGCACATGGGTCCTAAGGTCCCACGCAAATCCGTCGATTTGCTCGTTTGCCCTCAATTCCTCGGCGCAAGTCTCGCAAGTTCTTTGATATTTAAGGCCATCCGGCGATTAGCCCTGCATGACTAATAAACTCTCTGGAAAGACCGCATTTCCAAGACGTTGATCATTATCATTATTGCTGACTTGGCTTATCCCCCGCTGTTCTGACTGATCTTTCCTGATTGACCTGGCTCTAATTCAATTTGGATTTGATGCGCCATATCCCTATCCCTGGGTATTATATGATAGTCGCCTACGTAACTATTTCTAAAAAACAACAGCTTAGGCAGAAGACCGATTGAAATTACACACATTAAATATGAACACTATTACTTTCTCACGGACAGGCAATTGTCCACGATAATTGTTCACACGCTTGCACTCGTTAAATCACATTTATTGTTTTTTTAGCTGTAACAGCTTTAGTCAACTGTAGGCCTTGTGATTATGGCTAAAATTACTTTCTCAAACAGGGCTGGGATAGGCTAATTTGTACGTAGTCATAAGGCATTTTAAAAATGCACGGGGTGCAACAGGGTAAGGGGATCTGAAAATGTGATTTTTGGCATACGTAATATATGGATGGCCCCTTACTGGCCCATCTGATTTAGGGTGCGCGGTGGAACAGTGGTTAGCGCTCTAGTCTGCCAATTTTGAGGTATGTGGTTCAAGTCCCGGCCGCGAGAGAAACTTTTCGGTTGCTTCTGCACCAAACGCACCCAGTCGACTCAGCTGTGAATAAGTATGTGGCCCGCGAGAACTACAGGTGTAAATGAAAATACCAATATGTCATGCCTTCTGTCAATACCGTTCGTGGTATCCGGACGTTTCATCTCAGGACGATTCATCTCAGGACAATTCATCTCAGGACGATTCATCTCAGCCGATTCAACGCGGACGATTCATCTCAATGACTATTCATCTCAGGTCGTTTCATCAGGAGGACTATTCATCTCAGGACGTTTCATCAGGAGGACTATTATTCTCGGATAAAGTTAAAGGGCTAGGGTTATGGCAGAGATGGACATGGGGGTTAGGGTCAAGTAAACATATTCAGCAAATGTATTGCTAAACAACAATTTGGCATACAAATCATTTTTTTCTATTAGGGCCTATTCCGCCATTATAATTAGGGGTAGACGTCCGGTTATAATTTGGCTTCAAATGTTGAAAGCCTAATGAATAAGGTAGAGCCCTCCTGCTCATAAATGTTTTGGAGTCAATAAGGAGATTAAGATGGATTTACAGTGGATGGATGAAGTTACTTCGTTCAAAGAAAGTTACTTCTTCTTTCATCAATTTCGACTCTCGATTCCAATGCCTGAATTATTTACTTCCACCGGTCTTATGCAAATATCTCGTGGCTGTGGATCAACATTACCTATAGGCATATGACGCTGAATCGTCAACGGCCACAACGGCGAGGAGGTTTTATGTATCAAAGGAGATAGACTTATGCCTTTAATGCTTTATTATATAGAAAACAACTGTGTTTGGATCAATAGAACCAGGGCTCAAGACATTCCTGAATATACCCCCACCCGCCAATGAATGCCAGCGACGTCATGAAAATGCGGAAAACGATGCCCATTTTTTATAGATGCAAATCGTTCTAAAATTCGCCATGTTCGTGGAGGGTTTGGATTTTTAGGGAAGGGTGATGAATAGTCCTCCTGATGAAATGTTGTTGATGAAATTGAGATGAAATCTGAGATGAATCGTCCGCGTTGAATCGTCCTGAGATGAATCGTCCTGAGATGAAACGTCCTGAATTCGCCGTTCGTGACGGTTTTAGAGCCCAGGATGTTGTTAAAATTTAAATCTATAGCGGCGAACATCTCTAAATTTCGCTGCGGTCATGACGAGTGGACTGAGCTCTACTGTTTGCTTTTGTACACTAAGTTTATAACTTTATATTATGAACTTTTTATATAAGTCTTATGATACTAGTATAAGTACTACTTTAGACTCTACTAAGTATGTTTGACTTTAACATATCATATAACTATAAACTTTATGTTTAGAACCTTCTATGAAGGCATACCCACGCCTTACTGTACTGATGTTGTATAAGACACTCTACAGTAGTGTACAATATAGCTCAAATCTAAAAAGTGATTTTGTATTAAATTGTAATAAACTTAAAACAAAGACATAATTCGCAGGCGTCAGATGAGTCTGGCCCCGAAGGATTTCAGAAATAGAACTGTGGCCCGCGGCCGAAAAAGGTCGTGCACCACTGATCTGATTCATTTTGAATTCGGTTAAAATACGAGATCAGTCCTTTGTACTTTGATAAGTGAACTACTGCGCCCGAACACATTCTTTTCAAAGAATATTCAATTATTTGTGACAAATTAAATTACAAACTTTTAAATTCGGATTTCGTGCGTGAGAAGTCTACTAGCTAAATATTAGTTTCCTACCATTGGGTGTTTGAAAGGAACTCTCGGTTGAGGTGAACACCCTGTGCTTTTCAGCAGATGACGTCAGTTCTTTAGTGACCATCATGATGAACGAAGAATTCCAAACGAATTTCAAATTCGGAATATTTGTGGCGTTTGCTTTGGAACCATGATTTGACAAATTGAAGGAAATTTCGAACGAATAGAATATACAAGTACCAGCTGTTGAACTGGCTTTGATATTCAGAGCAGAAGAAATGCTGGTACTATTCACGACTGTTTCATGATTAACCGGAACTCCTTCGTCTGAGACTGGATTGCAGGCATTGTGGCGCGTCCATGTCGCAGATGGACGCCAGTTGCCTCTGAAGCTGACGCTGCACTGCATCCGAAAGGTTTCATTATTCGATAAACTGGAAGGTTCTGTCAACTTAGTCTCACAGACGGGTTCTGATTCTAATGTTTAAAAAAGTAACGAGCACAAATGCACGTTGCAGATAGCGTGTTCTTCCGTATTCAGTTCAGTCTAACAAAATCTAATTACAAACGCATTGACAGTCAAATGCAATATTCAACTTAATGCTGACGTAGTCAAAGGTTTCGGATTTATTCCTTCGTGAATCGATACGTTTACTCGATGGCTCGAATCTAAGCTTATTTTGATGGACATACAGTATTTTATGACTACAAATTAACGGAAATACAGTAGAACTTCGTTATAACGCACATAGCGGGTCTGTAAAATTTAGTACGTTACATCACGTTATATTCAATAGGATCACATAAGACCCATACGATAGCGCATTTCACGGGACCGTACGTTGCAATCGAGTATACGTGATAATCGAATCGGTTATAACGAAGTTCTACTGTAGACGGTTAATTTAATAGTTACCGAATACGATGAGCTGAGCGCTGTATTTGACGGCGTTCAAGTTGTTCTCGACTTCACAGGTGTAGGTTCCTGCATCTTCAATTGACGTCGAATTTAAATAAATTTTTCCGGAGCCATTCGCGTCGAAATCGACTCCGAATTGGGAAGAAATATTTCGACTGAACTGTATCCTTGAGTTGACGTTTACAGCTAAGTTGACTGACGTCTTGGTGCTTGCAGTGGAGCTGTAGTAATGCCACGCAGTCACTTTAGACCCGTTATCAGTTCGACACTCCATTTCCATCCTTTGACCGGCCATCACCGCCACGTTTTTCGGCTTCGATAGAAAGAGATCGCCCGCAACAACTAAAAATCGTCATAAGAACACCTTAATTATTCTCAAATATTCTAAAACCTAGGCATAAAGACGATAAAATCAAATCTCACGTGTAAGGTATCAGACATAGCTGCTTATGACTTCGATGGTAATTTTTAATCAGCCCTGAGCAGTGGGGCTCCACAGGAGGGCCCGGGGGCCCGTGTCCTCTATTGAGTGCCTGCCCCCAGTGACCCTCTGTTGGGACCCTATACTTAATACTACATACCTAACAACAAATGGTTGGCTCCCCATGATTAGAAGTTGCCACCCCAACGACCCCCCACTTGCCAAATTCTGGAGCCGCCGCTGGCCCTGAGTAGTCTTCAAAGGATTGCATTCTCTAGTAACGATGTTGTATTGCAAGGAAATCTTAACGGGATGTTTCCAGGTTCGTATTACGTAAAGAGCGTGGGGCCAATATAGACAATCCCCCATCAAACCCCATCAATATCTTTGTAAAACAAATCAATTGAATTGCACAATATAATTCTTGATGCAATTGAGCCTTTATTTTCTATATTAGATATCTTTTATGATACTCACTGTATCCGAGATTAAATAAAGCACAGAAAAATGTTCGCAATGCACACAAATACATATTCGTTGCGTCTAGAGTCTAGATCAGTCGTTTAAATGTCAGAAGATGTACGTGTTTTATTAAACAGATACAACTAGGCTGAGTCCGACGAAAGCTCAAACGCTAGGCTATAGGGTAACCTTCTGTTTGGTTTTTCTTTTGTTTCTGAGTTTGTATCCGGTTGACGCTAGCAGACTGCTAGATGTATTTTTAGGCGTTAATAAGTAAGTAAGTAAATCCCATGAATTTATTTCTTCTTCTTCTTCTTCTTCTTCTTCTTCTTCTTCTTCAGGTGCTCTGTCCAAAGACAGGTTCCATACTTCAGCTTCGCCACTCCTCTCTATCTTGAGCTTTTATCTTCAGGATTGAATACTTGTTTTTTTGCCGTTATGTCGAACATCCACTCCAGCATCGATGTCCATGATCGCCCTTTCTGAACTTTCCTTTTCATCTTTCCTTCTAGTACTTCTCTTAGTAAGTTTGATTATTCTCTCAGAACATGACCTATCCACTTCTTTTGTCTAGTACGAATAGTGTTTATTTGGCTTTTCTTCTATCCTCTTCCATTCCAAACTTCTGCGTTGGTTATTTTTTCCGACCAGCTGATTTTTTTCCATTTCAATTTCTTCACCAGATCTACATTTAGAATGCCTCTAATCTCTTTATGTCTTCCTTTCTGAGAGCCCAAGTTTCTGACCCATAGAGTGTCACTGGCCAGATCAGAATTTTTATAGCGCTTTCCAAAGCAGATACAGCGGTAGCTGCTTATTCCTATGCGCTTAATATAGGCCCTACAGTTGAAATAGCTATAGCCGAAGTTTAGTGGTCAACCAGGCAAGGTCGATTCCTGAGATCAGTCAAGAGTAGGAGTGTAAGTACGGTCAGCTAAATCCCCGTTTGCTATGATGGTTACATAAACGCAAATAAACACTGCCTAATATAGCAGGCCGGGGGAAGTCAGCTACGGTCTAGAATCTAGATTAAACCCTGTTGCTAATGCTTGAACCATTGCTACCGCAAACGTTCAAACGCTTAGCTATATTATTGGATCATTAAAAACACTTTGATGCAGTAAATAGAAATTGATCGGCAGTCGAAACGGACAAGGGATGAGAAACAGGAACAGTTCATCAGATGATAAAGGACAGGAGATCGTTTCTCTTTCAATATAAGACGACTACGGACCATGAGCGAAAGAGAAGACTCCGCGCATACTACGCATTAATTGAAATATAGTCGGTCTACCGGGGACGGACGGGGTGGATGGCCATTTGCCTCCAAACCCATCCCAAAAGTTTGTTAACTAATTTCTAATCATGGCGAAAACCCGTGGCGTTAACAAGGGCACGAACAAGTCAGCGAGTGTCATCTTTTCTTTCCTTCCAATAATTGTAACAACTTGTCCCATTCCATATGGAAGGGACGGAACACGAAAGACTGGAAAAGGGAACACTGAGGGCCCCACCTAAATTTTTCTCGATCCGTTCCTATGAACATTTTGTAGAAAATATGAAAAGAGATTCACGCGTCTAGGTCCTAGGAAGAAAGCAGTAGATCCTTTCAATCGCCGGTAATAAATAACGCTGGTAGATAAACTTAAGCATCATGAAGGGACAATAGAGAAAGAGAAAACTCCGGGGCAGTGTTCAAACCATTGGGAAATTTCTGTTTCACAATATGTTTATTTAGGAGACTGTATTATTGCTAGTTACTATTTCTGATGAAACATAGATTACAGATGAGCCGACGAGCCTGGTTTCGCCGAATGTGGCCACGGACTGAGTTGGTTTGCACGTAGGTCAATACGTTTTGTGATAAGAAGTTGAAAGAAAGCATAGATTAGTATGCAGTAACCTCTACAAAAGTACACAACATCTGTTTAGCCGTTTTAATGACGCCACGAAAGCTGCAATAATTAATTATAATGAGCAAGAGAATGTCAAAGCATTGACTACTCTCAGTGGATAACTGCGTGTTGACAGTAGCGTAGCCAGGATTTCCGGAAGGGGAGTTTTGAAAAAAATTTCGTCAATAGCCGCCAAAGGGGGGTTTCACCCAAAAATTGCCAAAAATCGCCTCAAAAAATAAAAATTGCATGGAAATACATTTTTAAAAAAATTTTTTCGCCGTCCAAGGGGGTTTAACCCCCCAAAACCCCATGGCTACGCCACTGCGTGTTGATATACTTATATTTGGTTGGAACGGTTTTCACGCTGCCACTCTGGTGGTTCAGTTCAGTTCATTTCAATGTCTATGTAGTGTCTATAGACGTTGTTCTAATGCTAAATAATTATTTTAATTACGTTCAATTTGTCTAAGGCAGACTGAAAACTAACATTGCCGTAACAGTGATCGAATTCGTATACATCTTATTAAGTACAAATTTAACTATTTTCATGGTTTAGGTCAGAAATTATCCTTGCATTGCGAAACGATTTAATACTATAATCTGCAGGAAAATGAATGGGAGACTATTCACTCGGAGAAATTATTAGTAAATCGCTATCGTAAAAATTCTACCTGCTGACAAAAATATCGCATCGGCATCAACTGGAAGCAACCGAGAGAAAGTAAATAGCTCCCAAAGCTGGAGATTATACAGTCTAAACGAGGCAGGGAAAATTTAACGGGATAAAGATTTTTAACCTCTAGGACAGCAGTTCTCAACCTGTGGGTCGCGATCCCTACAGGGGTCGATTGACGACTTGCCAGGAGTCACCTGAGACTATTGAAAATATGGAGTCGCCTCTTTTTCTGATGTGCAAAACCTGTAATTGTACAAAAATTTCCCTCCAAAATTTTTTATATGTTGGCTGGGGCGATGGAAATCCCCCTCCTCAAAAAGTGTAGAGACTCAGACCTTGTCCCCCAAACATTTCAAAATCCCCCCAATGTCAAGGTGGCTAGAATAAACACTGCTGGTCAGTCCAACATTTGTCACAAACTGGACTGAGTCGGTAGAGGGCTCTTATCAGGTCAGAACTGGTTGTGAGATTCTTGCAGAAACATAAAGACATTTTTATCTAATAGGGGAAGAGGATTGCCGAAGAGCTACCACGAAAATTTATTTCTCAATCCAAGATTTAAATTTAGTATCCTATTACTGCCTTTTAGCGACTGGAACTCCGTCCCAGACCCTTCCAAAGGAACTAATCACTATTTACGAAGCCATAAGAAGACACAGGGGCTCGAGCCTAGACGGTCGTGTAAAACTGATGGAAACATTTTATCAGTTGGGCGGGAGGGGGAGGGTTCCGATACGCA
This sequence comes from Metaphire vulgaris, assembly GCA_018105865.1. Classification (NCBI taxonomy): domain Eukaryota; kingdom Metazoa; phylum Annelida; class Clitellata; order Crassiclitellata; family Megascolecidae; genus Metaphire; species Metaphire vulgaris. Next base: position 10,664,100 of record CM030833.1, on the reverse strand, counting down.
ATCACGTAGTGTCTGAAAATATGTTCCAAATCTCATGATTTGAATGCAACATTGCTCTCAATTATTCGACTTGGGCTTCGTCCCAGACTTTATGGAATAGCTCACGACGCATCGAAATCCCCTAGAATCCCAGACCGAACTGCAAATATCGGTCTGTAGAAGCCCTTCTGCCCCCATACTCAAGAACCCTGGCTGCTCCAGTGTGCGCTGTAAACCCAGGAACATACTAAGGCGGGGGCTGAAGGGGCTGCAAACCCCAGGCCCAACATGAAAAATAGGCCCACCGATTTTCCATCTTTTTTTTGCTTGTCAGAGATTTTCAGTATAGGCGACGACCTTTTTTCTCAGCCCCAGGCCCACTCGGACCTTAGTCCGGGCCCTGTGTATACCGAAGACACCGTTTTTCCCGGGATCTGTAATTGAAGCAGCAAAGGAGCAGAGCTGTTGCTCAAAAATTTGGGAAACAATTGTTCATTTGGCCCCACAGCTTTTGCTGTCTCCCGCAGGAGAGAGAGAGAGAGAGAGAGAGAGAGAGAGAGAGAGAGAGAGAGAGAGAGAACGAGACAAAGTAGGCCCCTACTGGCGTTTTGGTGACGAAGCGCTGTCATCTGTCCGCTGAGTCCGTGAGAATAATCGACAGTCCCATGTCCGACCAGAGCCACGGAAAGGCAATTACCGCACGCCAGTCGAGTCACCGTGAGGAAGAAGAAGGCGAGACGGACCGCAGGCAACGACCGCCGCCGCCGCCGCCGCCGCCGCCGCCGCCGCCACCGACGCTGCCTCCGCCGTCGATCGGATCGGTCGCGTCTGGTCCCCGGCAAACGCCGGCCATTCGACCGACCCTCAGCGGCGCAGCAGTCGGTCGCTAGGCGGCGTCGAGTTCAGCTCTCGCGGATCCTTTCAATTCGATTTCTGCTACCGAGTGAAGAAACGAGTATTTAGCAACGAGATTGGCGACGAAATATTCGGAATTAAACATGGAAATTACATTCGCTGGACGACCGTTCGCCGCTAGATGCGGTTTCACTGCGACATCTATCGATCGGTGGGGAGATATTCTTCTGCGGAGGGAAGAAACTTTTGCGACCGCTTCTTATTCCTTGGCGTTCGTAGCAGCGGAAGCATCGTGCGAAGTCTTAGTCTGGTCGAATTCTCTGCAGTAAAAGGTCAGTTTAAAACACCTGTGTTTCCAATAGCCTTCAGATATTTTGATAACTGTAATATGAATTTTTTTGATTAATAAATTATTATGGACGATTTCTCTTTAAGTCAATACGCTAACAGTTAACTGATATTTCCAGTGTTAGCTTTTGGTCGGGTTACCATGGAGACAAAATATGATTACAGTAAGAGGGAAAGGGGCGGGAAGTTGGCGGAGTAGTAACAACGTTGTGTGGTGGAGCAGGATAGGAGGTCGCGGGTTCGAGTCTCACAGTAGCTCTAAAGGTCGACTCAGCCTTTTTCGGGGTGGTAAAATGAGGAGAAGTGGTAAAAATCTCTGCGTTAAGTCAAACAGGTACGCTACGCGATACACTAGCCCCGTATCCGTGGCATTGCACGCCTGGCCGAGGGCTGTAGCAACGGAGATCAGCGCCGACCTATGAGCCCGTGAGGCTCGGGAAGGACTTTGAGTTTTTGAAGAGGGAAAAGTCTGTATACTATTCTATGGCACGCCTAAGTTTGGAAATAAGCGGCTCATATGCTTATAGAATATGCGGCTAGTACTTTTACATTGTGACACTTAGCTTAATGGCTTATTCTGACCTGTTATTCAATATCCGCAATCACATTATTAATACGACCTACACTGTAGATATAAAATGCCCACCTCCTCTCAGACCTCTCTTGATCATATACAAAATCTTGGCTAAACAGATCTATAGGCCTATTTAACTGAGTAGTTCTATTGACAAAATGTCATAGTCGTTTGCCATGATATTTAATTGCCTTAGGTATAGCGATTTTCTATGTTTTCACCCTTTTTTCTAAAAGGCGCAGAGAGCTTTCCAGCTCTACTTTAGTTCTGCCAAGAATTATTCTATAGGCCTATTCAAGGACCTTCTTTATTTTCATTTCGAAGCAGCTTAAAGTAAATTTGCAAATATTTGCAACCTGTAGAAGCAAACTTATTTGTAAACGTCAAATCATGTATGTATGCATTGGTTATGCATGTAATTGTGCGCTATTTAAAGTGAAGGCAGAGGACGGGTGGAGTGATATGTAAGGTTGTAACTTTTCCGGAAAATAGAATGCCGGGAAAAGTTTACGAAATTTTCCGGAAATCCCGGAAATTTTCCAGCATGCATATTGCATGCTTCTGAAAGTTGCAGTCATTTAGGTAATATTAATAATCAAAACAACAAACTGCACTCCGTTATTTTTATTGCACTCCACCTGCGCACCAAGGTTAGCACTAAAATGCTTTTCAACAGTGGACATTGTTCTAAAGTATAGTTTGACAGATTCTTTGATTACTGATATAATATAACTCGCAACAGTGTGTAATCGACGATATCGTGTCACAGATAAATGATAATTAAATCACAATCCTTACATAATCATAAGTTATTACTCATGTCTCAATGTTTAGCTTGTCTACTCTCCATCTTCTTCTACAATCTCATCATATGACATTTCAAGGTCGCCTGCATCAAACTGCCCTGACACTATTAATTCCATCAGTAGTTGTGAATCGGCTTCGTCCATGTGTGTGGTCTATCCTCGCCTCCATGAATAACGTCAAAGTTTACCTTTGAGAGATAGCAATTCGATTATTTTAAACTCTACAATGTTAGCTTTGCTGTTAACAAAATTCCTAACAAATGAATACTAATATACTTACAGCTATCATGTTATAAATCACCCATTTGCAATGACGTCATGTAGTCTGCTTTTCTGCGATTGCCGACTCAGACTGCTTAAAATAAGTAAGCAAGTAAATCAACCATCAATCCATCATTCACCAGTCCAGATTCGTCTCTAGGTCCACTGGTCAAGTAATAAACTTTTTAATGTTATTGAACTGTTCTGAGATGGCCTTTTAAGTAATATTATGGACATTTCTTGTGATGTTTCATGAAATTTTTACCACGAATTTAGGAAATTTTCCGGAAAAGTACCGCTATATTTCTGGAAATTTCCTAACTCCCAGCCCTTGTGATATGGCGGATTTGGAGAAATTCTTTTGAAACGGATGGAGGTATAGAAAATGAATACTAGAAACTGTGTGTTGTGGAGTTCGAGAAAATCTTTGAAATCTTTGAAAAGTATTTCGAAACATTGAGTAACTATACTGAGAAAATAATTTGAAACTAGCTGTTTGCCCGTCAAAAATGACGGAGGATTTGGGCTATTTCTATACCGATATTTTAATGTTCTAGCATTTTGTCCAATGATTTGTCTTTGACCGGGAACATGATATTCCACCTCAGTCGCAAACAAAGATGCTAGGGGAAAGATCGGTTACCCGAGGCAATCCAATCTCATGGAACGCCCTTACGGACTTTGTTACTAACTCTAAAACCGATGAACAGTTCGGGAAGAACCTAAAGACACATTTGTCATTTGTTCAATGGGGGTATAAATCTGGTATACATGTAAATTTGGGGGTATAAATCTTAACTATAGTCATGGCTATTTCAACAGCCACACAGAAAAAACTTTATCCCCTGTCGCTACTCCGCTGGTCATACATTTGGTAATTTCGATGTAAAGAGCAGAGACATAATTTTGTCCAAAGACGGGATCTGTTTCCTCCGCCATGCAAATTACAGCGCATGGGGTACATTAAATTCTCGTCTGCATAAGAGCAGGGAGACGCGAATGTTCCGTTGAAAGCACTAATGACATCAATATATAACGACAAGGAATTTCATTACCGTCGGCATGCAGGCCACGTTAATATATCTAACTAAATGCGCTTCAAATGAGCTAAGTCGACAATCTTTTGTAGTTTATACGCTTTCTCGAACACTAAAGATACAGATGGCATATTAAAAAATGCATTTAATCTTCACTCTATCAGGCTGACAAATTGTTTCATTGCTAATATTTAAAGATATTTCTGTTGGAAAATTACACTTGTGTTCCCACTTTCTAGTCTTCGGTAGCGTAAAATCGGTTTGCTATTGTTAGAATAATTTTCTTTCTTGACGATCCCTATAACATTCTTTCTTTCTCTCATCATACACCGTATATCTTTGTATGTCACCGGTGCAGCCAGGTTTCCAGAATGGAGGGTCATCATTGCTCACACAAACGAACTTGGTCAGGTCCGACTTGTGGACTTGGGGGAGAGTCGTAAACTCCCCAGCGGACCTGAGGATCTGCAAAATATTTGGGGTAATTTTAGGTCAAAATCTCGAGCTTTGCAGCAGTTTTTCAGACTATATGTGTTTTATCCAGGCATGTTAGGGGGATATTCCCCGCCCCCCAAAAAAACAACTCAAAATCCCCCCAAATCCCAGCACTTACACAAATTTTGCATTGAACTGTGTCTTTTCCCTCCAATCAAGTCAATCCCCCGAGAGCCTAAATTTCCCCCAAAGTCCTGGAGTCTGGATAAAACACTGTGAGAGGCCATTGGCAATCACCCCCCCATTTCTTAGATAAAAATTTTCATCGGCTTAGCACGAATCTCACAACTATTCTGCATCTGAATAGAGATTCCGCCCCATGTCCCCTTCGAGGCTACTTTAATGGCGCGTTTATCTATTTCTTATGGGGGTATCCCAGTAGTATCTTTATTTCAGCGAATAGTATGTTGAAATTGTTCTGCTTCTGAGCCGCTCTTTGTATCTTTGCCTCCGTGACTTAAATTCCGATGTCGAAATCCTGCTTTCTTTAAAGGACTTTTCCTCCCAGATAGCGTTTCCGAAATCGTTCGATAAATTTACCGGAATTTTGTGTCGTTCTCAGTTTGCGACGATCTCGATGGGACATGAAAGACAGTTCGAGATTTTTGTCTGAAATTTCACTGATTAGATGTACAATTAGCAGTGTTAGGAGTGATCTTAGATCAAAAGATCAAAGATCACGATCTAAGATCACAATTCATGATCTTTGATCTTTGATCTAGATCACTTTTTACTAGTGATCTTTGACTCTGATTTTAAATCACTTTTTTGATGATTTTGATCTTTATTATCAACAGAAGATCAAAGATCAAATTATATGTATTCTTCCAAGTCAATCAATCAACGAACTTCTATATGTATTGAGTAAAATGGCGGACAAATCAAGCATTCGGACCTCAATGATCATGTTAGTGCAGCCGGTGCAGATGATGAGGATTATGGGTGTGGCCCTGACATTAGTACTGGCACTGCCACTGGGACTCAGGGGGGAGTTGCTCAGTTGCAACTGGTCGTGAAAATGCAGTCAAGATAGAGGTCATGCACTGCCTGAATAACCCAAATAAGGAGCTTTCTAGATTGTTGGCATACCCACATGTCAAGGCAGCATTTGTGAAATATATAACACAACCCTGCCATCTTCTGCGCCTGTCAAAAGACTTTTTAGTATTGGAGGTTTGATAGCTACACGGCGAAGATTCGAAGAAGCAGGTTGTCTGACGCAACGTTTGAGCGTCTGCTCATGCTGAAAATGAACTGTGTTCAACACTGACTGTGAACTGACAGTTAGTTGCTAAAATTGTCATGAACTGTTTTCAGTTGTGTTAGAAACTTAGTATTACAAAAGTTTACATGCATCGTACAGTGGACATTTGTATCGTTATCATACGTGACATGTCATACATGATATAATAACTATATTTGTATGATCTTTGATCTTAGATCACTTTTAAAGTGATCTTGATCTTAGATCATTTATACTCTAGTGATCTTTGATCTTGATCTTAGATCAATTTCTCTCTAGTGATCTTGATCTTTGATCAAGATCATTTTACAAGTGATCTTTCCTAACACTGACAATTAGATATATGCGAGAATTCAACACAGAAGAAATCCTACCAGACCGCTTACAATCCTATATCCTATATTAGATAATTTTATCGATTTGGACGGCGCTGATGTATTGTATTGACCAGCAAACAATCCGATATCACAGATTCCGTGTGTTATAGATATGGACATGGGGAATTTCCATGTTTATGTTGAGTTGAGTTGGGTTGGCTAGGAATATAAGTTAGAGGTCAATAACTGGTTTAAGAAATTGTAATATACAGTACTGCTGCATGTGGGTTGGGCTGAATAAAATAACCCTATTGCCTTTGTGGGTTGGGTCTGAATCATGATGGGTTGAGTTGGGTTTCAAAAAATGGACCCACGTCCATTTGTGATGTTCTTCCCTATACATCTGACTGTCGCTGTGTTTCTCTTTCTGAGCATGTTTCTTTCGCAATTTCAAAGCTATTATTCTATACTGTCACTCCTGTACGCACAATGCACATCGAAAATCCGACCAGTCCGCCTAACTTTGCGAATCAGTTGATCTTACTCCCCTCACACTTCTCGAGACTTCGTTCTGTCAACTCTGGCTGTCGTTTCTCGGCGTTTATCGGAAGCGACTGTTCCTAATCCCCGTATTAATTCTCGCGTCCCTCCGCAAAATCAGCTATCGACGCGCAGTCTTGTTCAAGTTGTTCTCTGTCTCATTAATCGATATATTATGCGGCGTATATTGAACAGTCGACGTCCAATACGGCGAATATAACAGGCCCCTCGGGGGTGGGAGGGGCGGGCGATTATTGCCGAAGATTTACTCAACACTCTGACCGTTATCATGCCAAACAGATCTACAATAATCCACGCACAATATTCAAATTATTGTCACGCCATTTCTTAAGTGTACACTCTGTCTAACTAATCAGAGCAGGGATTTAGAGGTGGGAGACTCGTTCTCCCGCTAACAGGATCCCTCCTACAAATTTTTATTTCATTTTATTAGAAAGTTCTGAGTAATTGAAAGGCAGAAATTCGTGCGCGATCGATAAAAGAGAAAAAGTTGTTATCGATCAGAAACTCGGAGAATAGGCCTCCTAGTTTGCGTTTTCCACAAATGTTTAAGATTTGCAGGTTTTCTCGTTTAGAGTCATGTCTGCGATTGTCGCTGGATGCCTGTTCTATACCACGATCGTGGCAAGAAATTGCTGGAAAGGGTCGTTCGCATTGCGCATATGCAAATTGGCAATAAACTATATTCTGCGATTTGGTAGGCCTAAATTTCGATGGACCATAAAAGAATGTCATTCAGGCAGATTACATTTCAGAGACAGAGGAACCGATTCGCGTGGTCTTCGGAGGTGTTTTTTGTCTGTGTCTTTGTATAAAATGATTCAGAGTATTTCTTTTATAGAGAATTTGAAACAGTGTTTGCGGATGTACATGTACGTCTGCAATGTACGCGTCCGTCGTCCGAGAGAACGCACGCAGCTGTGTTCCTGGATTCTACTCCACGACCCTTAACACCGCAGTCCATCTTTTATTTAAGCCTCTAGAGTCTCCGCTATACGAACAGTAGAAATGTACCAGATCCAAATTCTGGATCCTGATCATTTGTAAAATTCCGGACAAACAAATGTAATTACGGCGCTTATCAGGACGGGCAAGGCACGCGGCGATCGTTCTCGCTGCTCAACTGCAGTTGCGATGGAAGTGCACGCAGTTATAATATATCTGTTCTGTTCTGTTCTTTAGCCATCCTCGATGCGAGGTTGGGCTACACTATGTATCACATCTCTCCATGTCTGTCGTTCTTCTGTTTTCCGAATCATGTTTTGAAACGAAAGTCCAGTCCATGTTGTTATGTTATCTAGCCAGGCTGTTCTTGGTCTTCCGCGTGATCGTCCTCCGGATAATGTACCTTGAATTAGTTCTTTTTCTAGACAAGAGCCTTGTTTTCTCATGACGTGTCCATAATAACATACTTTGCCTTTTTTAATGTTGTACAGCAGACTTCTTGTTGTACCTGCCTGCTCTATAATATATCAGTCACAAATAAAATAATCCACAGTAATTGATAAAATAAATGAAATAAAATATATACATCGGTATAGAAAAACCATTTTATGATCGCTTTCGATCGATTTGTTTGCCAGAAGAGAAGTTTGCGGTGCGTTGAAGCAGCCTTTGAGTTTCGATTTTAATAAAAAGAACAAATTTTACAAACATTCTCGGAGTTTTTAGTGGATCAAGAAAAACGAATTTACTCTTTTCGCTTCCTTGGCAATTTTCTTGATGCAGTTTAGACCAGAATCTCAATCATTCGCCTACACTCGCCTACACACTTACTCACTCGCCCACACACTCATTCGCCCACACAGTCACTCACTCGCCCACGGGAACACACTCAGGCCTGGAAAATGAATTTGAAAAAATACTCACTAGCATGAAAATGCAGACCGAGAAAAAGACGGACAGTCACTGGGGATAAAATGATTCAAAGAATCACAGATTGTATGTTTCCGGACTCAGAGAGAGACTCTGAATGTAACGTTCTTCGCTAAGCGAACAAAGCATGACGTCTAAGTTCTAAGTTCCATCCAGTCAGTTACGAATGACCTTACTGCGTTTTCTCTTTGGATTCGACCAAAAAAAAACTCGCATACTAAGAACTATATTGACAAGTCGTTTTAGTGGACGGACAAACAGAGCACCTGTATTATAGTGATAACGTATAGCGTCGAAGGAATAATATACGCGTCTTCATTCGATATGCGCCGTCATAAAAGATCTCGTTTTTATATCACGCTCACGTCCTCGTACTCTACGGCGAACTTCGAGACGTTGTAGTCGTCCGCACGCATAAAGAGTTCCTCGGCTGAGCTATCTGTTTGTAGTAATCCGCGAAAGAAGTCCCGTGTCGTGATGAGATTTTACATTCGCATCGGCGCATCTGAACTGCGCAGCCACAAAAGCGACACCGAGGAGAATGGAAGATATGCGGTGAAGATTGTTTTGAGCTTAAGTCTTAAAATGTTTTCCCGACGCCGATGTCTTCTTACAATGAAACTGCTTGCACTGAAAGTCATCTGGAGAGTAAAGCTCATTCGGTAACTTCGCTTTTGCATCAGGGTTTAATTTCCTGGCCTGCATTTTCACCCCGGGGAATTGTCCCATTTTTCCCCTGAATTTTTGGCATTCCATATCAACTTACAACGCTCCCCCAAACCCCCTAGTTGACTTCACCCCCTTCCCCGCCTTGTCAGTTTCTCTTCCCCCGGAGTCCAGAAGCCTAGATTACCCACTGCTTTGCATCTTCATCTTCGATAACAGAGCCCAGTAGAATGGCATTCGTCTTGCGTTCGCCTTTTCGCCTTTCTTCACCTCAGTCGCTCTTCTAATATCGCCCCATAGCAGCGACGGTTCCAGGAATTCTTGGTGGTGGGGGAATGGAAAAAAATTTTCTGGAAGCTGGTTGGGGATGCAATAAGTGAAGAAGAAAAGTGAGAAAAAGGTAATTGTTAGTGTTTTTGCCCACTAAATGTTAATAAACCTTGCATTGGAAAAGGCTGACAAGCAGAAAAACGTCATTCGTCGTATCTTTCAGTAGATTTTTTTATAAACTTACCGGAAAATAGGTTGACAAGCTAGATAAATAAGGGTCATCCACGGTATTAAGTTCACCGAAGATTTTAGAAGCTCACGAAAAATATGTTGACAAGCAAAAAACCCCAGGTGGGGATGCATTCCCAGTCATCAACATGGTGGAACCGCCACCGACCGATAGCCTCGTATTTTCCTTTTAAACATGCAAAATCCTACGACATAGTCATATATATTTCTTAGTGTCAGTGGGGGCTCTGAAGGAAATTTGGCAAAAAGGTAATTGTTAGTGGGACAAATAAATCATTGGAAAAGGCTGGGAAAAACGCCAACCATCTTTTGTTGTTTAACGTATGTAGCAAAATTATCCAGTATTAAGGGTCCCAACTAGGGGGCCACCCAGGTGGGGTCAGGCTCTCAATGGTGGGCACGACCGGCCGTATTTTCTGGTTAAATTTGCAAAATCCCACGGTGGAGCCGCCATATATATATATATAGTGTTACTAGTCTAAAATGTGTCTAAAATGTGTTCGACTTTTCTTTCTGTCTCTCTGTCTGTCTTTGTCTCTCTGTGTGTCTCTTTCTCTGTTTCTTTCTCTGTCTCTGTCACCAGCACTTCCTCATTTGCGATGCGTTCTGTCGTTCCAGATACAGAGTTTGGTCTAGAGGGTTGTTTTCAGACAATCATATCACTGAATGATCGGCGTTATAATGAGGACCATAACCTCGGAGATGTCTCACTCGTGAAAGCAATAATAATAGACGGAACTTTTGAAATAGTCTTCGCCATTTGACCCCCTCCCCCCCTCCCCGCCGCCCCCGTGTACGCCGAACGGTCTACTCGAAGAGCGATGACAGACAGCGTTCTTGACGTCCATTCGACCCTCTGCGACGCATAAAGCTGCGCTCCTCATATTGATGTTCGAAGACACCGTGGACGACGACGACGACGAAGCCGATGTAAACGCTTTCTCCTGCGTGTTTTCAAACGAGACTCCGTTTCCACCGCGGTTGTTGTATTCTGAAAGCGAGCTTACTTACTTACGAACGTGTGTATTTCTTAGTTCTACGCAAAAGATCTGTGCGTTCCAGGTGACGCTAATTTGACGCAGTGGACAACGGAGACACCCGGTGGACAGCGCTTCGGACTCACCTAAGTGAGGTGTCAATGGCGGAGAAGGTAAGATTGAGGGTTGGCGTCGGAGGTAACGAGGCCGTCGTTATCAGAAGTAAGGATCGGCCGAGTGGTTCGTGCAACGTCTAGAAATAGAACTGGATATTGATTCCTGTGAGTAATATATAGAGAATGGCGCCCAGTGTCTCACAGATTAGGTGTCTGCCTCGTACAGTGGCTTTTGTCGGAAGTGATAATCAACTGCTTCATAACCAACGATATGGAAACCTTCACATAAAGTCGATTTCTGACCACTGCTGCTGCTGCTGCTGCTGCTGATCGAATCCGCCATCTCTTTTTGCCGATTGGATAGTTGCTTACAAAATCATCTGTAAGTCAATTTATCGAAACTTAACTATTCATAAAATTCTTCGACATTAGATTGTATCTTATGACTTGAACCTAGGCATTGAATGTAGGAGAATTGTAGTCGCCCTAAATTTTGAGAATTAGAAAATGCATGAATAATTATATGGGAAAATCTAGCTATTGAGACTCCATTCAATTTAGAGATACAGACATTTTTGACATTTTAAAAGATAAAAGATATTTTGAAGATAAAAAACGGCGTCTCGTCTGATTAATCAGCGTCCAATCAAAGAAGAAAATTAAAGATAATCAGATCTTATCTAGCGGAAACTTTAATTCGTTTATTTTAAACTATAATTGCCCCAAGAACGATGACGATGACTATGTGGTAGGCCTAATGACGATGCCACTCTGACGATTGGAAAGCTTCACGACATTAATTCCAAACTCATCGCTTTAACTACGTGAGCGGATTCGTCGAATCAATTCGGGGGGTCGGCAAGTGTCGCGTCCGTCGGGGGAGGAAACAAGGCCTCGTCGGCGATCGACAGTCCGGCAAATACATGTGCACAGCGGCAGAGACGGACACGAATGAAGGAGGGTACAGGGGAGCATAGGCGACGACTATAGGCTGCTGGGAAGCAGGAAGAAAACAGAGGTAGCAGATTAATAGAATTTAGCAGAATAAAAAATTAATATAATAATAATAATAAATACTTGTTTCAAACACCACAAGAGGAGGTGATATGTGTGACAGATGTACGGAGAGGGCTGAGGTAGAAACCAACTGGATTACCCTATGGTAAACCAAAGATACAAAAATTATGCAAAGAATGCTCACACCATACAAGAGGCAGATGCAGAAACCGAACATAGCTGGGTGATAATGAAAATAGATCTTCGAGTGAAAACAACAGAAAGAGAATGAAGCGAAAACGATGGAAGAGGGAAGACTTGAAGATAAAGGAGGAATGGTTGACTCTAAGAGTGGACAACGAAGTAAAGAAGAGGGCGCTGCAGGAGCAGCTGGGGCAATATGGGAAAACGTAGAGGAAAAAGAAGGGACAATGGAGATAATAGAACATAAAGCAGATAAAGACCCTAAAAAGCCTTGGATCAAAAAGAAATAATAAAGAAAATGACCGAAAGAAGGAATGGAAATGAAAACTGTCAGATCAGGCTGTAGACACGAACATAATAAGGCTTTAAAATGAACTGAGAAGAGATACACGCAAAAGGAAGTCACGAAATGATAGAGATACATTTTGCAGAATTATACAGCAAAGGGGGAAGATCTGAAGAAATTCCATTAGAACCAGAACCATATATTATGGAAGACAACGGACCTGAAATATTAATGAAGGAACCAGTGGAGACATGAAAGGAACTTGTAAGCGCAATAATGCAGTGGATAACTGACGAAGAGAAGCTTAAATGTCTGGGGATGGAGCAACAGAGGAATTAGTAAGTTATGCCAAGATGATGCCAATAGAAAAGAAAGCAAACGTGAGAAACTGTAAGGAGTTTAGAACAATCTGTCTCATTTGCCAAGCATCAAAATCATGCTAAAGGTGCTGAAGAAGAAACGAATAGAGACAAAAGTAGAGGCTATAAACCACCTGGGAGAGGATCAGTTTGGATTTCGGAGAGGGAGAGGCACGAGAGATGCAATCGGTGTGATGAGAGTTGTAGACGAAAGAACCATTGAACGCGTTAAGCTATGCATTGCACAGTATCTTCTATGTAGGCCTATTGCACGATCTGCTTGGTAGATTAATAAAAGGTATTTTGCAGACTGGAATGGAATAAATTATTCAAACACTCAAAAATATTAATGGTCAACTGGCGAGACAGGAGAAAGCTGAATAGGAATCTATACGTGGAACAATCAATAAAAACGGATTGGAAGTTATAAATCAGAAGAATAGAAAGATCCAGATCCAGACATTGCTGTCCACCATCTCCACTGTTATTCAATATTTACATAGAACATTCATAAGAGAGAGACACTAGAAGGAGAAAAAGCTGGAAGAAACGTCTGGGGGATACTGGTATACAACTACAGTATACTCAACGATTCGCAGACGATCAGGCAATGCTGAGAGAATGTAAAAGATAGCTTAAAAGATTGATGGACAAATTAAATATGACACTCAAAGAATATGGAATGAAAATAAACACAATAAAAAGTCACGGTAAAACGAAGAGCATAAGAGACAAAAACGTATTCTTTTGATGGTGCTAATATAAGATATTAAAGTTACTAAATTCTGTCATTTTACCGAACGGAATGGAATAAATTATTCAAATAACAACAGCACTAGGAATCGACTGGAGGGTAGGAGGAGGCTGACTGGAAATCTATACAATACGGGTTGGAAGCTATAAGCTTAAATCAGAACAATAGGAAGAAGATTCAGACAAGGCTATCCATTAGCTCCACTATTATTCAACATTTACCTAGAAGAACTCAAAAGGGAAGCACTAGATGGATAAAACGTTGGAACATAAGTTGGAGGGAAACTGGTAGAGCTCTTTAGAAGAGGGCTGAACAGATAACTAAAGAAAAGCTTGATAAGAAAGTTGGTCTGGGGCGTAACCCTATAAGCCTCGAATGCCTTTACTTTGCAGAAAACGAACGTACAAACGCTGGAAGAATTCGAAATGTGGCAATGGAGGAGGATGGAAAAGATCAAGTGGAGTGACAAGAAATCAAACGAGGATGCATTACTGATGGCGGGAGAACAGAGACCGCTGATTAGCGCCAACAAAAAATACGTTTGGATATTAAAGTTACTAAATTCTGTCGTTTTACACGTCTCTCTTTGTACACGTAGTCCTATTTAAGTAAACGCTAAACCTAAACTTTCATAAATTTAATAATTTTATTATAACCAGTGGCGTAGCGTGACTTTTGAGGGCCCGGGGGGCATCTTTCCCATGGGGGCTCCAGAGTTTCGAGCTGACGAGCAAAAAAGTCATCACCTCCTACTATTTCATCCTGGCGAGCAAAAAAAAGGTCGTCAGCACATCATTTCTAGGGTTAGAGTTAAGAAGTTATGGTTAACCCTAACCTAACCCTAGCTTAGACCCCTCTTCGGGGGCCCCCCCAGCCCGGGGCCCGGGGGGCTGTCAACAAAGTGCCTCCCCCGCCCGCCCCCACGTTACGCCACTGATTATAACTATATTATAATGAGAATACCATGGAATGGGATGAGACAGGCATAAATTACCACGAGACGGGATGGGAGATAAAATATGTCCCATGGACAAGCCTGCCTGTGTTAGGAGAGAGAAGAAGAAGATGATGGTGATAATAATGGCGATGATGATGATGATTATTATGATGACGACAACGACGACGATTATGATGATGATGACGACATCAGCGACAATGACGATGACGATGATGAAAGTTTGTAGGAAATTTACTCTGTCCGCGATCGATTTCCTTCAAATGGCTTGATTATTCCTCTTCGAAGTCTTTTGGAAAATGACTGCGGAACTGTTTTGACAGACATCATCTTAAGCAGAGATGAAAAGGTTATCAGCGGAAAAGATCACTACAAAGCACATTGCCACCACTGATAACCCACAATTTATATATATATATATATATATATATATATATATATATATATATATATATAGAGAGAGAGAGAGAGAGAGAGAGAGAGAGCCATTAACCCATATATCTACCCATCCATCCGTCCATCTTTGTATCCATCCGACTTATTGTTCTTTCATTTATTCATGCAACCGTCTGTCCATCTGTCCGTGTGACTGTCCGTTTGTGTGTGACTGTCTGTTGGTTTGTTTTGACAAATTCTTACGCATTTCTGATCATTTTCCGTTTCTCGTTATTTAGCGTCGTTTGCAGCTATCGTATACAGCAAAGCTTGCAGGCCTATACTGATTTAAGACTGATATACATATTTGATTTAGAGCCAAATTAAGTATTTCAGTATCGCTACATGTGTCTCCTCGGCTCTCGTTTTCGGCTTAGGCCTACCTGAGATACTTTAGGCTATATTTTAATTCTTCTTGGGTGAATTTTTGGTTCTCACTTCCATCTATAAATCGTTCCGACGCATACATTAAGACGTCATATTCTCTGAAATTCCCGTTCCTGTTCTCCAATCATTTGCACACAAAAGAATCTGTTTCTCAATCGACCGCCTTATTAGCTCCGTTATCGACCGAAGAAGATTATTTGAAGTGTAGCGTCGACCAAATATACTGCCGCTCTCCAACTATTAGTCGCATAATTATATAGCACCATTATCGTCGCCTCTTTCAAAACTATACGTGAAACCCAACAAATTGCGAGGTCATTGCCACGGGCTTTTATATAATATCACCCACTTTAGAAACAGAGAGAGACAGAGAGTGAGCTAGAAGGGGACGGCCAACAGAACTTCCACTGAAAACGCAGATCCACAATTGAACTTGAACTGCAAAAGCGTTGTTAATCATTAAAGGTGAAGATAGGTAACTGTTAGAGTCGGTACAGATAGATTTCCATTTGGCTTGAAAGAAAGAGGTTTCCAGCTCTCGTTCCTTTGGTTGAGTTGCTGACACATGTACGCGTTAGATGGCACTACAAAATTAGCAACATCACTAACGGTGACACCTTTTTTGTATCAGAGCTATGAATGCTAGAATTATCGAGAGAAACTCCACAATGCAAAAAATACAATTTCTTCAGTGATATATTTTGTACAGATGGTTATATTGATTAGTACGAAAGCTTCATAGCATCAATAGGCCTATCACATAGTCTAAGTGCAGTTACTACACGACCGAATCTATCTATCTATCTATCTATCTATCTATCTATCTATCTATCTATCTATCTATCTATCTATCTATCTATCTATCTATCTAATGTTCTTTTATCTATCTATCTATCTATCTATCTATCTATCTATCTATCTATCTATCTATCTATCTATCTATCTATCTATCTATCTATCTATCTATCTATCTATCTATCTATCTATCTATCTATCTATCTATCTATCTATCTATCTATCTATCTATCTATCTATCTATCTATCTATCTATCTATCTATCTATCTATCTATCTATCTATCTATCTATCTATCTATCTATCTATCTATCTGTCTATCTGTCTGTCTGTCTGTTTGTCTGTCTGTCTGTCTGTCTGTCTGTCTGTGATGTCTGTCTGTGATGTCTGTCTGTCTATCTACCTTTCTACTTAGCTATCTATCTATTTGTCTATCATTCCATGCAGCCATTTAACTAGTCATCTACCTCTTTATCCATCTATCCAACTATTCATCTATGCATTATCTCGTGTTCTTTTACAACTTAAACACAAATTGTATGAATAGTTAATTATATATGTGGTTATTATCTATTTTTCTCTCTACTGTATTTCGTACTCTGATCGCTTTCTTTGTTTTCAGTTCTGTATTTCCTGTGTTTTGTTTCACTTTCCTCCTAGAAAACGATACAAAATGTAATCAGTTCGTCGACTTGGAAATTGACTAGTATTAGGATTCTAGCGATCGTCGCCGTCACTATCACTCCATCATTGCGACCATAGTCATAATCATCATCATAATCACCATCATCGTCATCGTCATCACCATCACCATTATCATCACCATCATCGTCACCATCATCATCATCAAAATCGTCATTATCTTCCTCATCATTGTAGTCATCATCGTCATCACCATCATCATCATCATCATCGTCATCATCATCATCATTATCGTCATCGTCATCATCTTGTGGCTTTAAGGATTCAAGAGCAATTAATTAGCTCTCGAGCAACGACAGAGCCTGACTGTAGTGTGTCAGAGAAAGAGAGAGAGAGAGAGAGAGAGAGAGAGAGAGAGAGAGACCTGAGAGACGGAGAGACGGAGAGAGAGACAGAGACAGACAGAGACAGAGGCAGAGACGGAGAGACGGAGAGATAGAGAGAGAGAGGAGATGGATAGACAGACAGACAGAGACATGCTTTAGCAAGGAGAAGAGGCGATCGACTGTTCTTGAGAAGCTCATTAGCAGGACATCGCTGCATGTGCTTCTTCGTCTTCGGTTATTAGAAGGGATAGTAGGTCACGTGACCAACCGTCGGTCTCTTTCACGCGTCGAATAACGTTTCATTACGAAGATTCGATCCGAAGTTCTTCAGTTACATCGAGTCCGTCCGATGGGAGACGTTCTTCTAAAAGCAGTATTTTCCAGAACATTTCGTTGAAGACTTTCGAAATAAAGAAAACAAAGTATCATTAATTAGAGGAAACTCAGGTGACAACGACTACAGTAACGCAAAGACAAAAAAACATCGATGACATTTATGACTGATGACGACGACGATGACATGTCATAAAGTGACGTGTAAATACGGAACAAATTTCCGAGTGGTTTTATTTTCCTTATCGTCTACAGAGCAAGGGAAACCGGAGAAACTGCACAGATGACGGCCAGGTACCAGGTAAGCCTGTACACTACAGTGCATAGATCAATGCTGCGTTGTTGCAACAGCTGCATACTCTAGAGTCTAGATGCTGTGTTACTCCTTATTACTACGCCAAACATTAATTACCTTTCTAAACCTTCCCGGACGTTTAAGAATCTCTAAGAACATCCGCTTCCGCTCCAGCTTTTGGATTTCCTGTCTGCTGCGCTACGTTTTCCGTGAATCTAGGAGGCAGCTGAAAATTACTTGTCTCAAAGCTCTTTGCTTAAAAACATTCTAGACTTCTTCGACTGGGAATACAGAAGAACCTCTACGTAGCTTATGCTTAAGCAGTGTTTTGGTTAAGCCGAAGATGAAGAGTTTCTGTGAATCCTATGCATATGTATTCTTAGTTAAGTAGACAGACGACAGAGACAAATGCTTCAGTGTTCTGTGTTTGATTAGGATTTTCGTGCGGGTCCAATGTTTAAGTTATAGGGCTTAGGTGATAGTCAGTCATCCGTCAACCTCTGTGGGAGCCGCTCGTGTCTATGAGTGTCCGTCGCTCCTCGTAAAGAATTCACTCTTTCCATCGACGAATTGACAACTAATCAATTGCGCGAGAATAATTATCCACTGCTTTGGCACTTCCTCATCCAGGGTCACTCGGTGTGAACCATTCTCCACCGATATTCCTATTGCGAGCGCCTCCACTCTTCCACTCGCCCTGCTCGGCTCCGAGGACCGTTCTAATGCACGGCCTAATGCCTACGTCGAACGGCCTTTCAGATGGCTGCTGTGGATAGAGCGAAATGTCAAGCGAGGTTCGACGACGGCAAACAGCCGCCGTAGAAGTATCGCGGGTGCTGTTTTATTGATGCAATATAGTGCGAATAATTGACACGGAATTGCTGTCGTGCACGGCTGAAATGCACGACGATCTGACGGCACTGAATCTGTCTTCGACCACTTCGACGACGCTGCTGCACTCATTTGGGCAATCTGCACTCAGAGCAGCCGCTAACGTACATGTATAGGATTTCAGTTGATCTAGAAAACAATGGCTATTATTCTGTAACTCTAAACGGAGAATAAAAACCTAAACGCTGGCCTCATAAATATCTGTCTGACGATGGACGACATTGTGTTACCCGAGAGGAGAATACTTAAGTGCATGCTTCATGTAGACATTGTCATGGATGATGATGATGATGATGATGATGATGATGATGATGATGCAGAGAATTATTTGAATACTTGATAAATAGTTGATTAAAGTTGTTTTCTGTTGTCAAAATCCACGACCAGTCTTATTTTTCAAGTATATGCATATGGATAACAATTCTCTTATGAGCTAAAACAAAACGTGGCATAACTTTCAGTGATCGTCACAAATTTCGAGCATATGTCGCCAGACAGCATAAGACTCACTGTATAAAATAGATTCACTTTGACGTTACACAGAGGTACATTTTAGCGGTCTCAGCTTAGTCACCATTGGAAAATATAATGGAAATAATGGATGGAGTTGTGCATGGTCACATTTGAAATTATTCTGACAAAGATGATGATTTTTGTACTGCATACTCAACTGTGAAGTGAAACAAAACCTCGTCCTATTGTTCCTTTACCACACGAAGCCTTCACAGTTTGGTCATAAATCTCGATTCGCTTTTGTGGCAGATAGGATTTTCACGTCCTGCATTTACTAAAATCAATGTTTTATCTGTTTCGAGAAAATTCTGGCGACCATTTTGGCGTCATTAGAAATAAGTTCCCACTTCTAAATCTTCTGGTGACTCACAAGTAACAGAGATAGGCATTACTCAGTTTCATTTCCCGAAGAATCGCTGTTTGCCATTCGTGAGATACCTATTCGTTAATTGTTTTCTCTTCTCCTTCTTCGTTCTCACTGCATTGCAATACACATCGCTTTCTCTTCTGGTTCTTATTGGTTCTTGGCGACATTCGCTCCTACCGTTGATCGTTTTCCCCTTTCTCTGAAGAAACCGGGGAACATCTGATAGTTTAATCCCATATAACGGCAGCGACGAACTCTGTAATAAACATTAACGGCGATTACAATCGATAGACGCAGTGACACACGGAGACTGTGGTTCAGCAGAGCTTACCATGCGGCGATGATCTCTGAACACCCCCCCCCCCACACACACTGCCCTTCCTTCTCCAAAGGCCCTTCACACGCAAAACACAAAATCCTCTGCAATCCAATTTAATGTATCGCAAGGTTTTATCGGTTTTGAAACGACGTCAATTCATTTGGCCTTCGCATTACGCTGATTACGAACGGTTTCGCTCGCTCTTACAGAAGAAAACGAACGGGCAGACAGACAGACAGACAGACAGACAGACGAGCATGCAGAAGGACGGTCGGAAGAGGGCAGCATTAGGGAGGGAGAGAGTAGTGGTGTTTCGGGGACAGTTTGACAGATTGCCTTGTCCACTGCGCGGCGGCCGAAGATATTGATCAAAGCGAATGTCGGCGGCGGCGATGACTCGCTTCGTTGCGGGAAGAAATAGCTCAATAGACCCGAGAAGAAAAAACAGTTGTAGAATTTTGCGCATCGGCGGTCTTTGTCTTCGGTGTCGTCGTCTTCGTCGTCGTCGTCGTCTCTCCCACTTCCATGCTTCTCTTTAAATTTCCTTTGCTTTCTCTTTTCTTTCCTCCTACTTTCCATTCATTCATTCATTATATTTTATATTTGGCTTCACTTTCTATTTGTCTTTTTTCACTCACTTTACCGGCATTTCTCAGTCGTTGTTGTCTTCTGTTTTTCTTTCTTTCATATTTCTTCCTTTCTTTAGTTCTGTTCGTTCGTTCCCTTCCTCATTTATCTCTTCTTTTTTATTTCTTCCAACATTTCGTTCTTTTTCTCCACGAAAGAGGAGACGAGAGTTGTCACTTCATCATTTCTCGTCTTTATTCGCAGACTATTGTATCTTCTTCTTTTCCTTCCTTCTTCTTGTCAGCCTCTTCTATTTGCTGCTTCTTTTCATTATCCTTTATGTATATTATTCCTACCACACATATTGCCAATTTATTCTTACTCTTCGATTTATTCTGCGCTATTTTAATCTTTACCGCTCATTTTCTCGCCGTTTGTGGCTTTTTTCATTGTTGACGACAGGAAGTTATTATTTGTCATTCGTCATCTGAGACATACTTGACCCAATTGACCTCGTTTTCGCTTTCATTAAAAGAAGAATTCGTTGTGTCCGATTATCTAACACAAATTTTGTTTTTAAATGTCGACTTCTTTACCAGGCAACAGTGCTACCACTAAGGAGAGGTGACAGGGGTCCAATGCGAACTTTATTGGGGAAAACTATTTCTGTCTGAGCAAAGAATGACGCGATTATGAATCATGAAAAGATATGCATTACCTACAAATGGTTAGTAAGGCTCAAATAGGGTCAAAAATAATTAATTGTAGTAGAATATAACGATAATAACATACCAAATAAACTCTTTAAAATGTTTTCAGCAAATCTTTTTGTAAAGTCTATTCTTTTCTATCTTTGTTGCCCTCATGGTTATTTCTATGATTATCAATTTGGAGGGTGTCGGAAAAATTTGAGGGTGTCGGAATTTGGGGATCTCTGCCGAAAAAGTCTGGCAAGCAAAAAAACCTAACCAAGTCTCCAAAAAAGAACCTGACAAGCAAAAAACAAACAAAAAGGTCATCCCTGCTTCAGATTGGAAAGAGGGTGTTGGGGTGTCGGGTCTCAAATTGGGGGGTTGGGGGTTGGGGTGTCAAAATATCCCTAAATTTGGGGTGTCGGTCTCAGATTGGGGTGTTGGGGGGTTTAGGGGTGTACAACTTTATCTGGTTGCCCTTTTCAAAATTCACATACTTTGTCGATGTCAGTGACTTGTCTTGCATACATAAATTTTTGGCCAAGACCTGAAATGTTCTGCGCGACAGTCAAGTGTATTGTAAAGGATAGGCCCTTTTGCGCAGTTGCGCATTTTGCACGCTAATGGGAACACTGCTAGGCAATGTTCGATTTGTTGAAGTTGGGGTGACCCAACTGTCTGAAGCATATCTTTTCCAAGTGGCGCCCAACATTTTTGTTTTTGACTCTCCGACCTCACTGACGGTTGGAAATTTTGGGGCAAGAGTTACTTTCCGCCTTTTTGGATAATGATTTGGTCGATAGCCTTTCTCCCTCTCGGGTGAAAATACGCTTGGAATTGTCCAAATGCGCGGAAAGAACTTTGGAAGGCAGCTGATCTGCTTGGTTGAAAACTTCACAGGTGAACGTTTCCTTATGGCTAAAAAGCTGAAGAATAAAGGTGTAACTACTGCTTCTCCCCTAAATATTAGACATGCCTCCTTGCCATTTGGAACCGTCGGATAGCCTCCCATGCTGAGCACCCAGTACGTCGGTCTATACAAAATATACCAGACAGGAATAGTCCATTGATATGTGGCGCGCCGCCATTGCTTAGAACAATAATATTAAATTTGGCTGTAATCATTGAGCAATAGAGATTGACATATTTTAAAAAATCAACCGAAATTCTAAAATACAAATGACCAAGGCAGCGGCGACGTTAACAGTATGACTAGATTGCTGATGCTTCTCTTTAACTTATCAATTGCGGTTTCCAACGATTCATTCTGTTCTGTAATTAAAAAAACAGAGAGTGAGATTCTCATTTCTGCCGTTTACTAACTAGGAACTTGTTCAACGCGCTCAATTATCCAGCCAGTATATCGACATCAGAGGCCAATTTATTCGTCTCAATTTAACTGCCTTTCTGGTTGGAAAGAGGTCTTCTTATCTGCATCAAGCCCTCGATCGAAAAGTCAATTTTTTTCAGCTCGAGGCCAAATTTGTTCCGCTTGGAGAACAAATTGACTTTTCGGATGCCAACGATGTTAATCGGCGACGTCATCGTTCTTCCACCGCACATAAACGGGAAAATAATGATGACGCATAGTATTAGAACGAGTATGACGTCATTCTAAACAGCCATCGGACCTTAAACGGTTTAGGGACAGCAATGGCGCTATGTTCTTAAACTAATCAATAATGCCAAAGCCCAGGTTTTTCCAATCTTATAACTGGTAATCTAAATTCGCCAAAAACTCTATGGAATTCCTTAAATAAACGTTTGCATCGAGATAGAATAAGTACAACACCTAAGTCAATTTCAGAAAATTGTATTAAAAGCTGGTCTCCTGGTTTTTAAAATGCTGCAGTCTGGTCAGCCTCAATATTTAAATTCTATGATAAACCACCCGAAACATTGTCATTAAACAAAGTTTGCTGATTTCTTATGCAGTAGAACTAACATCGAAATTGCTAAGAGAGCTTTTTCTATTTCTGGGCCAAAAATCTGGAACTCTCTCCCTCTGGTTGTCAGATCTTCCAATAAACTGAGTATTCTCAGATCTAGGTTTAAAACACATCTCTTCCAATGAACATTTCCCCCACAGTCTGTCTTGTAGTTTCCCTTTGACTGATCTCTGGAATGACCTGGTCTTTTGCGGATGGATTTGTAATACCATTGATTGATACCCTCGGATATTAGAAATAGCGCTTTAGTACATTATTATTATTATTATTATTATTATTATTATTATTATTATTATTATTATTATTAAAACCGAAATATTCCGTTATACATTTCTTTAAAAATATAAAATAATATATCTAAATAAAATAAATCTATGATATACGATTACGAATGTTGAGTCTATTAAATGTTTGCTATTGATATAATATTCACGAGACATAATCGTCTGGCTAATAAAAACTCAAGACAATAGACTGATCAAATACAGACGCTTAGAAACGAAAACTAGAAGAACACAAGAAATCGATGAAGAAAATGATGATAAATGATTGAGGATTGTTTTGATTGAGGATTGTTTTCCAAAATTTTCAAGTTTTCCCATGATACTGTAGCGAAATTGATAATAGCAAGCATGAGATCCAATAATAAAATATAAGAAGATAGTTTATAAGGTAATCGCTAGATGGCGCTGATGGCCAGTTAGGTAGTTTAAATAAAGAATAAATTAATAATAATAATAATTAAGGACCTTTAATAATAATAACTATATAATAAATAGGTGAAAGGCCTAGGGAAGGTAGACATAGAATATCCAGTAGAGGGCGCTAGGTATTGCTGAGTTATAGCCCGATAGGTAGTTGCAGTATAGCACACCTCTTTAAAGGTAGTATCAGAGTCCTATAAATAGAGGTCCCTTAGATGGCCACGGGGCTGGTATACTGAGTTTCGACTTGGAGTGCCGAATAGGTGGAGGTACCTTCGAGGTACTACATTTCCGCTAGGAAGTGGCAATTGGTTCCCAAAGGGGCAGGGTTGTGCCCCATCAAAGATAAGACCGCGACGCGTTAGGAGAGGGAAGGAGCCCGTGGAAAGGCCCGGTAGATCCCTAGGTAGTACCTGAAGAGAGGTAGTACCCGAAGAGAGGTAGTACCCGAAAAGAGGTAGTACCTGACAGAAGAGCGAGGTAGTACCTGAGAGGGAGCAAGAAGAGCGAGGTAGTACCTGGCAGAAGAGATATCGAGGTAGTACCTGAGCCGAGATATCGAGGTAATACATGAGAGGTAGAGAGAGATAGAAGGAGAGAGAAGGAATCAGCCATATAATAATAAAACCTTAGCCAAAAAGCTAAGTCGAATACCCACCCGCCTTAATTGAGAGAAAGATAATCCCGTTAGCGGCCGGCATCAGTCATCCTGGTAGATTAGCAATAAGGTCGGTTCGCAACAGATTTGGTACAGCAGAAGTGGGGTGAAGTCATTAAGTGGGTGAAGTCATTAAGTGGGTGAAGTCATTAAGTGGTAGAGTCATTAAGTGTGGTAGATTGATTAAGTGTGGATTTGAGACTGTGGTCGATTGGACCAGCAAGGTACGAAGGTACTATGAAGTCAAACTCAGAGATAGAAGTATACAGCCTAGATGAACTGTTCCAGTTAGATGAGGCGAACGTCACTGCACGACGGAGGCCTGATATTAAGAAGTATGTTGGTCGAAGTCCCAACGACCCAGTGGATGTACGAACATTCACAAGAGGAACAGTCAAAGAAGAGACGAGTGAAAGGAAGCAGTTTAATGCTGAAAAAGAAAGGAAGTCTCACGAACACAAAAGCAATGTGGTGAACCAAAAGGAAAAGAAACCTTTGAGTTATTGGTTGCAGAGAGCCGCAGACGTGAGAGACAAACAGTTCAAAGATGTAATTTCCAAGTTGATGAAGCAAGTGTCTGATTTTATGGCGGAACAGAGACACAGTTTGGAAAGTTGGCAGAGCAGTATGGAACAGAGAATTTTAAAGAAAGAAAAAGAGCCAATACCAGTACCAGCAAGAGAACAAACAACGGTCGACTACACTGCGACAAAGCCAAAGACGACGCATGGGAATGATGAAAGAGGGTGGACAAACTTTCATCAGAAAGGGATAATCCGGTGTTTCAAATGTCAAAGATTAGGACATTTGGCCAAGCATTGCCGAAGTAACGACCGATACGAGACAAGTAGAGGTACAACGAACTATGGAATATTAAGTCAAACGAACAAGGAAAAGTCAGTATATATAAGAGGGACCGCGAATGGTCAGGAACATCGTTGCTTAGTGGATACAGGTTCAGAAATTAACCTGATGCCAGCATCTATAGCTCAAGGAATGACTTTAGAACCAACAACCCAAAAGTTGTTAGCAGCCAATGGAGACAAAATGAATGTGCAAGGAGAGATAACAGTGAAAATGAAGTTCCATTGGGGATGCAATCAAGACGTTACCTTTTTAGTCTCAGAACAAATAAAAGAATTAGTGCTGGGAATGGAATTTCTAGTCCAGAACGAATGTCAGATAAACTTCGAAACAGGAGAAGTGAGTATGAGAGGAAGAAAGATTAGCGAGCGAAGAACCAGTCAAGAACAACGATGTATGTACACACGGACTACAGTTAAGACGCTACAGAATGAGAACTTGAAGAATAAGTCCGGGGTACAGACAATCCCAAGATACATGCAGAGGACACAAAGAAGCAGCGAGACTGTGGAGTCTCCAGAGAAATCATCACTTCCGAAGTCTGCGAAATCACCACTGAAGCAGAACGTACAGAAAGGAAGATCTGAACAGGAGCACATAAAGAGAGACGTGCGAGCAGTGGAAAGAGCATGTCGAGGGAATGTGGAAACTAAAAGCACGGAGAAGTTGTATGGAGCGGCAGCAGACGCCAAGAACGTTCCGGAGCCATTGGAGAATAACGAAGAGTCTAAAGGAAGCAAGACGACTATAGGGAAGTCAAAGAGGAGTCCAGATGGACCACGCAATTCTACATGTCCGACTCTTTTCGTGAGAAGACCAAGAACAATCGCCGATATGGTGGAATCAGAAAGACCCAAAGAGACCGAAGTCATGAAGACAGTGAACTGGGGACAAGTCGCGGAAGAAGCTGAGCACCTTGTCCGGTTATGTAGAGCAGCTTACACCGTTAAGACGTTTCAGGAATTAATTGAAATGGGAAAGCGGGAATGTCCCAACTTGAGACGAGAGCTAATGGAAAGACTCGTAGCTGCTCATTTCCCAAAGGATGAAGGACGTAAGACAGCAGAAACAAAAGCATCTACGTCAGGCGAAGCAGAGGAAAAAGAAGAAGAAACTGAAGAAGAAATTGAGGAAGTAGAAACTGGAAGCCAAGCAGGATCATACAATTCAGTGGAGGTCATCGAAACTCAAGAAAGTAGTTTCGGCGGCGAAGTGAAGAAGTCAGCAAGATGTAGCACTCCGCTGGAAGAGGATTTAAACCTGTCAGAATCAGAGGATTCCTCATTGATAATTGAGTACACATACTCAGGAGAAGAAGATTAGAAGAGAATTGAAAGGACTGATGGAAGAAAGAGAGACATTTCATTGTTTAATTTTAATATACTTGTTAATTGTAGACGCTAATGTCGTCGTCACGATGATTGAATCTAGAAGAAGATGTCGAGAAAGAAATTTCTTAAATATTGCTTAATTCATTTTGTTAAAGTTGTTTAAACATTTCATAACTGTTCTTTTATTTAATTATATTATATATGAATCTGTATAAACTTTAATTTGATCGACGCTGATGTAAAAACGCTATTGATTATGTAACTGCGATTAGTTGTGCTGATTGTGAACACGCTAAGGCACTCCCCGCACACATTTTTGTTTGTTTTATTAAATGAGGGATGGGGACCATCCCGTGCCTAAGTCCGGGGTAGTGTAGCGAAATTGATAATAGCAAGCATGAGATCCAATAATAAAATATAAGAAGATAGTTTATAAGGTAATCGCTAGATGGCGCTGATGGCCAGTTAGGTAGTTTAAATAAAGAATAAATTAATAATAATAATAATTAAGGACCTTTAATAATAATAACTATATAATAAATAGGTGAAAGGCCTAGGGAAGGTAGACATAGAATATCCAGTAGAGGGCGCTAGGTATTGCTGAGTTATAGCCCGATAGGTAGTTGCAGTATAGCACACCTCTTTAAAGGTAGTATCAGAGTCCTATAAATAGAGGTCCCTTAGATGGCCACGGGGCTGGTATACTGAGTTTCGACTTGGAGTGCCGAATAGGTGGAGGTACCTTCGAGGTACTACATTTCCGCTAGGGAAGTGGCAATCCACCGCGGAAGCGGTTCCCAAGGGGCAGGGTTGTGCCCCATCAAAAGATAAGACCGCGACGCGTTAGGAGAGGGAAGGAGCCCGTGGAAAGGCCCGGTAGATCCCTAGGTAGTACCCGAAGAGAGGTAGTACCCGAAGAGAGGTAGTACCCGAAAAGAGGTAGTACCTGACAGAAGAGCGAGGTAGTACCTGAGAGGGAGCAAGAAGAGCGAGGTAGTACCTGGCAGAAGAGATATCGAGGTAGTACCTGAGCCGAGATATCGAGGTAATACATGAGAGGTAGAGAGAGATAGAAGGAGAGAGAAGGAATCAGCCATATAATAATAAAACCTTAGCCAAAAAGCTAAGTCGAATACCCACCCGCCTTAATTGAGAGAAAGATAATCCTGTTAGCGGCCGGCATCAGTCATCCTGGTAGATTAGCAATAAGGTCGGTTCGCAACAATACGAAGATGTGATGTGTAGGAAAAGGACTCTGTTGGTGACGCTAAAATTATGAAGGCGTGTCTGATTAAACAGTTTCAATGATCTTTGGACTGGCAGATACTTTTTAATGCTGAAAAATGTTCTCCAATGCACGTTGGGAAATTTAATAATGGTAAATGGTTGAAAAGTCCTAGTCATCACAGAGAAAAAAGAAACTTGTAGTGATCATCTTTAGAAGTATGAATCCATCCCCACAATGTACGAAGGCGGCAAAAAGGGCAATTGGATGTTGGGAGTGATGAAAAGAGCAATAATAAGTTAAGATAGCTTACAGGATTAGAGCTAATAATTGTAGCGCTGAATTTGATGTTAGTACGGCCTCATCTAGAATAATGTGTGCCGGTGTTACACCGGAATGGAATATTATTTTTTAAAAGATATAGAGCTTTTAGAAAAAGTTCAAAAACGAGCAACAAAGATGGCGATAGCCCGTAGATGACAAATGACAATTTAAGCCAAGAAAAACTACAATATTGTGGATTGACAGCATTAGAAAGGAAGAGAAACAGCATTTGATAGAAACATGAAAATAAAAACTGGGAAAGTATATGAGCTGTACGAGCGATTCTTTACATTAGCACAAGAGGCCACAAATGCAAATCGTTGAAGTAGAGGACAGAGACCAAGGAGGAAAACATTTTCAGTATACAGTTTGCGGACAAATGGAATAGCTAGGACGAAACGACAATAGCAGTTAAAACAATAAACGGATTCAAAATTTATCTATGGAAACTGGACCATTAATGGCTCATAAATCACTTGAAATCGCATTATTATTATTATTATTATTATTATTATTATTATTATTATTATTATTATTATCATCATCATCATCATCATCATCATCATCATAAATTTGAAACATGAATAACGAGAATAAGGAGGAATTGGGAGAAATGGAGGTTGGTTTGGAGCGGAAAGCAGATTCGATTGCAATGACGGAAAGACGGAATTACCTTAGCGCAAAATACTCCAGTGACTGTTTGGTGCCAGATTTTTGCCACCTTTTGCTTTGAGTCTAAATAGAGAAAGCTACCTGTCCAATTGGCTGCTCTTTCTTTTTTACTCACAGTTCCCCACTTCTCAGGGGAATTGTCTGAGAGTTGTTCTTCGTGTGCAGGTGTGACTCATTCGTCAGTCTGTTGTCGTCGCGTCTTCTTAGTCACCACAAAACAGATTTCAACAACTCTTTGCCTGACTGTTTACTTACTCACCGACTGCTCTCAAAAGAGAGAATTTGCTTCTGTCTTTGGTGATCCTAAGAAACGTTCATGCGGCGCCAGATAAATGCGCTGCGACTGGATCTGAACTGTTGTTGGAATTGCTACCTGGGCTGGTCACCGACTCCAGCGACATGGAGTGCCTTCTGTGTCATCGGGGGGTAGGTAAGACGGCAAAAGACTCCTGCCACTCCTCCTGCACCATCACCACCGCTACGGAAAAGCGTTGTCATCACTGATGCTCTTGTCGGTCCATCTTCCACGTCGAGACATTTTCAAATTGGAGATGACAATATAAGAACTGGTCTTCTGCTGGTCCTTCGAGGTATTGAAGGCACGATCTGAAGGGATTCTTTTACAGCGATGAAGGACGGAAGTCGATATAATGCGAAAACGAAAACGAGGCTAAGAGAAGACTCTGCTGTCAAGTAATTATGTGAAACTGGAAAAATTAAGTTCAATGTCGAGTCCAAAATCGTCAGCGTTTTAGTTTCGTAGTATTGATTAGCGTAGGGGAGGGGGACCCTCCATTCGGGCTGGGATCAGTCTTGGGATTTACGCAAAACCGATGAGAAACTTTTCAGTAGTAGTAGTAGTAGTAGTAGTAGTAGTAGTAGTAGTAGTAGTAGTAGTAGTAGTAGTAGTAGTAGTAGTAGTCGTAGTAGTAGTAGTAGCAGTCGTAGTAGTAGTCGTAGAAGTAGTAGTAGTAGTAGTAGTTGTTGTTGTTGTTGTATTATTACTAGTGTTACTAGTCGGGACTGGAAACGTCGATATGTAGAGGTCTTGGTGTCCCCTATTCCGGAACTCTGGCTACGCCACTGTCCGCACCACTTGTGACGGATTAAGTTAGTAGCGAAAGGTGACAGATTAAAAGCAGTCATTAGAGAAACCATCGCTGCGACGGTGAGTTGAAGTCACCGTGATGGTGCATTGCGAACGGTCAGTGCACTGTCACCGGAGTGGCGTGGGTTCGAACCTGACCCTATCAATCACTGAACCGGAGATTAGACTTTTAAGCTGTGCGATTGCTTTCGAATTGCTCATGCATATGCATCGACCGGTAGATACGGTAATTCTTGCAACCTCGTGAATTAAAAAAGATACCGACGTTATGTAGCATATTATGTATTATTGGTAATAAACGTTATGTAGCGTAAATGTAGCAAGATCAATTCATAATATCAGTGTTGTTTCAGATAACTTTAACTGTAACTGAAATATCAATTAACTGAAAAATAACAAATCAGTTAACTGTAACTGAAACTGTAACTGAAAAATGTCAATAACTGTAACTGTAACTGTAACTGAAAAATAAATAACTGAAATAGCTAAAATAACTAAAATATAATTTTAAATACATGACATGCTTACAATATTTTATGTCATGATTTGATGGACATTTTGATGGACATGCATATGAAAATATTTACATATCAGTAGATTTTTCAATCAATTTGAAAGAGCAGGATGATTGTATATTAAGAAAAAAATGTCGAAATTTCATTAATGTGTTCAATGGCGATTAACTGAAAATAACTGAAAAATAAATAACTGTAACTGAAACTGTAACTGAAAAATGACAATAACAATAACTTTAACTGTAACTATAGCTTAAAAGTAATTTCAATAACTCTAACTGTGACTGTAACTGAAAAATAGTCAATAACTGAAACAACACTGAATAATATACAACGGCTCTTTTAGATGCTATCTCAGAGATGCTCCGAACATCAGTGCCAGAAAGAGGATCAGGAGTGCCAAGCGTATACCGTTAGAACATTCTCGATGCTGCTAATTAATTGTACGATATATCTTAACCGGCTCATGTAGAGTTCTGTGATGGGTCGTTTACGACGTCAGATGCAAAGCAGCTGCCGATCAGAGTTCGTCCAATAAAACGATTTGTTTGGCGCCTCGGCTGGACGTCGGCTGTCGCTGTTCGCAGCTGAGATATCCCGGCCGAAAGATAGACGCTCAAGCGATTGCGTCGCTCAAAAACGTTGATGAACGGCGCGCTAAAATCTTTCCATTATTTCTAGTTCCGACAAGAAGGAAGGACTCCCTCTTCCTTTTCCATTAAGGAAGTCGGAAATGTCCTCAAAGACGCGAGGTCGAAAGGAATTTGCCTGCCACTGGGTTAATCCAACGTCTCCAAGGGCTGTTTGTTGTCCTATAGAACATGGAAGGGATCCTTTGACGTGCTATCGCGTCGACGTATTTTCTCGCGAAAACACCAAAATGTTCAGCTCCTCTAAAGACCTAGAATAATTCAGTTGATAAATTAATGAGTTTTTTCCTTACCACAGCATGTGGTACGTATAAATTGCGGAAAAGGTGGAGGAAGCGAAGACGGCATCATGTCAATATTGTCCAATTTTTCACGATTAGTAAAAGCAAAATGTAAAAATCTGTTAACTTCATGAATTGAAGGCGATGAAAATGCCTACTATTTAGATTCTTCATTTTTAGAATTCTAGATTAATATAATTAATTACTGCTAAGGAATGATAGTTAAGAGATATTTGCATCTCGAAAGAGTCGTTAATTATTGATGAAAGTGCGCTATATATATATATGTATATATATATATATATATATATATATATTCAGGAAGTGTATAACTTAGTAATGGAATTGTGTACAAATTGATTTTTTTCGCCTAACACCAAATTCCTAAGTGTCTGAAGCTATTTATATAAGATTAATTTTTGTCTCGTAATAATTGCAACAAATCAAAGGAAATGATCGAGTGATTCTGACCATAACTTCAGACTCTCTGGCTGTGTCTGCGATTGTCTTAGATTTAAAACGCATAGCCATGTATTTGCTCAACCAAGACACTGGAATCGGCACTGCATTCGATAGAGAATTGTTCTATTCTCATCACGTACATGCAGTGACATCGATATCAAACTATGCGGAATTCGTTTGCAAATAGTTTTGCCAGAAAATCGCCAGATGGCTCACAATTGTTGGGAATCGATTTCTAAAAGCGTACCAAGGCTAAAGTTTCGATGGAGCTCAGAACATGACTGCTAATTATCTTCACCAAACATTCTGCGTGAATAAAACGTCTTCCCTTCTAATACTCTTCTACAATCCATATTGCTTTTAAATATTAATTAATGACAGCTTTATGGCTGAATAATTTCGACGATCAGTAACTTGCAGCTCATTTCGAACTATACTTAGGCCTAATCGGTTGTTCGGGGAAGTTGGGCGTATACATTATCTTTTGAATCGCTTTTGATATATCGTTAGACACTTTATAAAAATTATTGATGTCAAGGTTTTATATAATCGCCAAACATTGACGGTAGCGAAACTATTGGAATAAGAGAACGAAAATGCGGTTGTCATGGATACTTCATCCGGACTTTTAAATAATAACCAGCTCTGACAATTGTGGCATAGAGCAGCGAGCCCCACGATTTGCGGCATAGAGGGTCCCGGTTGATATCTTTGGCATTTATTTCTCAATATTTTTCGAGCATTAGAATGAATTGCTCTTCGCGCAATCCGAGTGAAAATTCGGTGTTTTCCCTTTGGACTGTAACGGTCTTCTGTGCTAACCAGTGTTGCTGCTGGATATTGATTGGGATTTAAGGATGAAAAGAAACTACTCCGGTAGAATGAGGTTAGAATCACACCGGGTCTATAGTGTTTGCTGCTGCCATTGGTGAGGTTTGACAGGAGAGGACGGGATATGAAACAGTTTCGCCGGGCTCCGCGGACAGCGCCGGGCAGTTCAAAGCCGAGAATCTCGCCGAAGAGGAAGATTGATGGCGGAATGTCTTGGGACGGGTCCGACCGATGGAAACCGGAAAGAGAACGCACGACGGCAGCGGACAACTGCACCGAGTCCAGTAATAGCAGCATTGCTCCTCCTAATCTAAGAGAATGCCGACTGGGTCGGTGAGTACAGTGATAGGTAAAATTATACGCCGCTGCATGCGTGTCACGAGGCCCTCGACATGAAAACAGGATAACGATAAGGACAAAGCAGGATAATAACGGTCAAATAAGGATGTACAACGTATCAGATATCAAATAAAAAAGACCGCGTTTATTAATTGATGAAACTGTAAACATATACTTCAGATTCCATCTCGTTTTGTAATTAAATAAAATATCCGCCGACGTTGCCTGCCATCGTCTCATATCGCCGATGAAATTCATAATGTCCGATTCTTGGAGAATTTAATGGAACTGTTGTGGAAATGCGTGACTTTTCGGAGAGCCATTAATTGCAAAAACATTTCATTGACAGAAAGCTTTTTACTTTTCTGATTTTACGAACGAGAGAGAGAGAGAGATGATGATGATGATGATGATGATGATGATGATGATGATGATGATGATGATGATGATGATGATGATGAAAACAAAGGATATTCGAATATGCTGTCAACAGAACAACAGAAAGATAACGAATTAAGTGCTTCAGACTGTTCATTTCAATTGAGCTACGTAACAGAGAAACATAAAGAGCTGAACTTGAAGAAACTGGAAAAGCAGTAGGCCTATTAGTAGTAGCAATAACAGCAGTAGTAGTAGTAGTAATAGTAGTAGTAGTAGTAGTAGTAGTAGTAGTAGTAGTAGTAGTAGTAGTAGTAGTAGTAGTAGTAGTAGTAGCAGCAGCAGCAGCAGTAGCAGTAGTAGTAGTAGTAGTAGTAGTAGTAGTAGTAGTAGTAGTAGTAGTAGTAGTAGTAGTAGTAGTAGTAGTAGTAGTAGTAGTAGTAGTAGTACCAGCAGCAGCAGTAGCAGTAGTAATAGTAATAATAATTGTAGTAGTTGTTTTTACTGCAGAGAGAGAGAGAGAGAGAGAGAAGCAAGTATTACGTCGACGGCATCCATGGCTATTTCATGAGATTTTCCGTCGAAGTGTGATTTATGTGGCGGACCGTATAGTAGAATGCCGTCTCGACGAGTGAGACCCGAATGGGGTAAATGCTCACCAACTCAGACACCGCCCTCACCAACTCAGACACCGTCCTTAGGGCGCTCCGTCAAAGAGGCGGGGATGGGGTTTGTGGGGGGGGGAGGACTACGACGGGAAAGACAGAAAAGCGGATCGAATGAAACGATGCTTCGACTTTAGACAGCTTCATTCACTCTTCTGCTATTCATTTCCAGATATCGAATAGGAGCAAATCCTGGCGGCCAATGTGTCGGGATGTACGAGGTGTCAGCGGCGAACGCCATCCCACAGCAGCCGCAAGCAACTTCAAGCGAACGCAATTTATGTAGCGCTCTGAGTTGACTCCTCTTACATCTCTCCTCTGATTAC
Organism: Metaphire vulgaris; assembly: GCA_018105865.1. Lineage (NCBI taxonomy): Eukaryota > Metazoa > Annelida > Clitellata > Crassiclitellata > Megascolecidae > Metaphire > Metaphire vulgaris. The sequence continues at coordinate 10,630,014 of CM030833.1, read as the reverse complement.
GATAATTTCGGGTGAGTCTATAGTCACGGTCAGATCAAACACTCCCACAAGTTTCGTGATAAATGTTTATTGAAAAGCGGAGATGTACCCCCCCTCTCTCTCTCTCTCTCTCTCTCTCTGTTTTGCAAATTTGCAAATTCACATCGTTGTCTACTGTGGGGAAACGAATAACGTAACCGATAATGAAAACACTGAGACGAGAACGTAGACAGAAAAGGCGACTGTTGCATCAACACCGCTGCCTATCCCTCCCTCGTCTCAATTCTGACAGTTTGATCTCTGACAGTCGCGCTGTCTCGGTTTAGATCGTCGCTTCGTCGTCTAACAAATAGCCTATACTGTATATACGACGAACAACAGCGTTGAGATATGTGAAAAGAGAGTGCTGATGCCTGAAGGAGGCGCAGGGCAGACGCCTCGAATACTTCATCTGATGTCTCTGTTTGATAACATTTCCGTGTGGCATGTTAAGCGGTGACATAATGAATGCGATGACGTAATTAGCCTATACTCCTAAAGCCGCGTTCGATGAACTTGTATATAATCATTAAACGCAGCTAGAAACTATTTCTATAGATGAAAAGTAAATTTCGTCCGTCGCTCTGTTTTGGTCTATATACTTAAGTGCTGCATGAAAGCATAATATGGCCATTTGCCCATGTAACGCTATGAAAACATCAGGAGTACTGGATCGTACTGGACCGCTATAATAAATATCCGGAAAAGTATAGCCGCATCACTCAGATACTAAGACACGTTCAAGAACTGGGTGGACTTAGATAGACAGGGCAGGAAATAAAGGGATCAGGTAGTAAGAGTATTTCCAGCCATACGATCGCTAAAGAAATTGACGAAGAATTAACACTAATTAGAACTTTTGGCGTGCATGGTTGCAGAAATTTCATATGTTAGTTCAATTCTGGTGCTTAGCTGGCCAGTTCAAAACGTTAAACTCGAGGCTATTCGACAACTGCTGGACATTTATTAAATCTGTTGCTGATAAAACAATAATATGAGTTTGAGAAATGTCAGTCATTTTGTCAAAATTCAGAACGCTTCTTTCTCTTCCGTTGAATATATATAGTTGAAGCGATCACAATATCCAAAGAAACGAGAATCGTCTCGAAACATGAAATCCTTCATCTGCGAACAGGAAGTCACACGGCACAAATGAAAAAAAAAGCATCTCTATAGGACTAACGTCGAGAACTGCTCTTCCAACCAAGCAAAGCAGAGATCTCATTCGACAAATAGCGCGAACAAAGAAGCCATCCGCTCCCATTCGAAGGCAAAATGTCAATCGTACTGGCAGACATTCTGCTCAAATAAGACACACGCTCACTGTCACATGCATGCGCACATACCGTATATGAACAAATCACGCACACATATGCATATGTACATTGTACATGGTTACGTAGTAAATACACGCATACAGTGTGCATACATGCATATATTCAAAATTACACAGCTGTATGCTTCATTATGTACAGTGCATAAATCAACGCATACAAGCATATACAAGCTTGCATACAAGCATAGCTACACACATAAATTCACATGTATATGCATAATTGCATGCATATATATATATTCATACACAGCCATTTGCATGCATCTGTGCATACTTAAGTGCATGCAAGCTCATGCCTTTCTCTACGATTTATCGAGTTTAAGGGCCTCAAACTCAAATATTTGTCAAGAAACTTCGTTATTTCCATATGTCATGTTATGTTATTCAGGCAATATATCCAGCGTATTAATCAAGGCAATAAGCTAAAGTCAAGAGCGTTTTACACTTCACACACGAACGAGATGCTAAATAAGTGCGTTTTTAGTTTTTTGGCGAATAGATCAATATTTGACTCGTCTGTCACAGTGCTAGGTAATGAATTCCAGAGTGCAAGATTGCCTCGCGTGACGGACCTCTCCCCGAATTGCACTGTCCTGGAGTTGTTTGACATCATCTTCCTTGACTTTGTCCCCATTATAGGCCTATTTCTCGCGGAGCTGCACGTTAAACGGAGGCGAGAGAAAATAAATGAATGATTTGTTAATTTTCCATATTTAAAATGTGTCGTGGGCCGCACATTGTCTTCATTGTCCATTTGAGGGTAAGTTGGTAACTTACACAAAGTTTTCCCGAGGTTACACCAAAGCATGGTGTCAACTTTACACGTGGTTCTCGTATTGAGTACACCCATCTTCTGTGTAACCTTACACCAAGCGATGGTGGCAGCTGAAATACCACCAAGTCTTGGTGTAACCGTACATCAATTTTTTTCTCTGTGCATTTGCAAACATAACACCTTCAGTGACACAGGACCAGTGTTTAATCTAGACTCCTGGACTCCGGGGGGAAACTGAAAAAGCCGGGGGGACACTGACAAAGCCGGGGAGAATTCTGCTAGGGGCCGCTGTTAGTCCATGTAGTATTCCAAAATTTCCGGGAGGATTTGAAATTTCCGGGGGGGAAAGGGCAATTCCCCCCGGAAACGGCCTAGATTAAACACTGCACAGGACCTACAGTATAACATTACGGCATATTAAACGATTATTCTACGATTCTACATTAGAATATTCGGATAATAATTTTAAATAGATAAATAAGCATGTACTCTATTAAATTGAGTTAAACAAAACTAGTCATGAAACCTTAATAAGAGCAATGCATTTATTTAGTAAGCCGCTATAGGCATATACTCATGCACTGTATTCTTAATTGTGTGACTAAAGACATTCAGACATGCTTAGTTTAGAAATATTTCTGTATATTCCTGAATAGATTACGATCGGCGTCCGTGGCATCTATTTTCATACAACTCAAATGAAATGGCAAGCGAAATGTTTTCTAAACTCTTGCGAAAGAAATTCTGCACCGTATAATATGAACAAACAAGCAATTAGATAAATACGAGAAGAAAAGCGTCTTAGGTATATATATATATGAATGACAAATTGCACCGTTGAAGCATCTTTTCGAATCCAGCCTTGACTTCCGCTATAACAGGCGTCTTTCGGGCTCGCTTCACGCCACATTAAGCTCACGTCATGGAATAGATGTCGCTCGCTGTCTGTCCCGGAGGAGAAATATGTTTCCATGCGCGATTTTTCCGCGTCCAACGGAGTTGAACGGACTCGTCGTTTCTATATTTCGTCTTAATGCGCGTCGACGCTGTTTACCGAAGATTATACTCTGATGAGCACTGTGGTCGCGGACAGGAGGGCGAAATGATACCGTCGAATTGGTTCCGCAGTATGAATTAAAGACTGTCATTTTCTCTGGTGAATGGCTTCATCAGCCAAGGAGATTGTCAGACATCGCTTTGTCCGATTGCCATGTTAACTCATGCGATTCCGATTAGGCATTGAGCTTCTCCATTTGACCGCTAGTCGGTGTATTATGTGATTTTCCCATCATTTTCTCATATATAATTATATATACAATTTACATGATTATATATATATATATATGCATATATATACAGTATATCCTCCCTCTCACTCAACATATGAACAATTATTTTATATTCGATTTTTCCATTTCACTTGTGCATTACACACACACATGTCACACACATACACACATACACACACACACACACACACACATATATATATATAGGCTATATATATATATGTATATATATATATATACACACATATACATATATATAGGCTATATATATATATATCGGGGGTCCCTTCGGGGGTCTCTTCCATCAAGGAACCGCCTGGTCTTTGCAGATCCGACGGAAGAAGACCAGGCGGTATGACCTTGGCAAGCCGGACGCAGCCTGGTATGAGATGCAACCGTGGCGGACACAGTCGCCGCCATCTACTTACAATCCACTTCTCGCAGCAGGAGCCGCCGCTGCTGTCAGAAAAACAGCAAAATATCAAAGCCTGACCCCTATGCAGGCCCGCCGAGAGAAATTCCGGGCCCCTGTGCAGAATGGCCGGCGGGAGGTCCCCGAAAAAATTTTAAAAATTGCTGACTACCCTTTTTTGATTGTCATTGGTTTAACCTAAATTAACCGACACGATGTCATGTTGCAACTCTCAAAAACTAGTGATGACCTTTTTTCTTGTCGCTCTTTTTCACACTCAGTAGCGTCATTTTACACTTTTCTTCGGGACGAGATAATTTTTTGGTCAAATTTGGCCAAATTTTGTCATATTATGGGCAAACTTTGAGCAATTATAGGCAAATTTTGGGCAATTTTTGGACCAATTTTGTCAAATTTTAAAATTTTTGACATTTTTTGGCAAGTTTTGGACAATTTCGGCGATTTTTTGCACACATTTACAGTATTATTTACTTAATACATTATTTCTCCATTTTCCTTGGGGGCCCGCCTGCCCCTCCCCAAATGACGCCCCTGTTCACACTGTTCATTTTGATGCTTTTGATGTCCTCAGGTCCGGGCCCTCTTTCTTTAGCGTTATTTTTGGTTTTATTGTTAATTATGCATATTCATCATCGTCCAGGGCCCCCTCCAGATCGCCGGGCCCCTGTGCATTTGCCCCCTGCCCCCGCTCTCGGAGGCCCTGCCCCCATGCACACATTCTTGCCAATCGCACTTGAGACGCTTGGCCCCATAAATCAAGACGCCCTTTGCTTTTTCAACGAGCTTGGTCGTCGTCTTGCTCAGCAATCCGGAGTCAAGAGGGAAGGAAGTTTCCTCTTCCAACGATTGTCTGTCACTCTGCAGCGATTCAACGCCATTGCTTTTCGAGGAACTTTCCCAGACCTCGAACCGGACGAGAGTTAGCCACACAATTTCTTAATTTCTAACGTCTTTTTCATAAGTCCTGTATAATATATATATATATATATATATATATATATATATATATATATATATATATATATATACAGTATACTGTATAATGCGATCAGCAATTTTGATTAGTACGTAAAATAGCTTTGATTCGAAGAATAGAGGGTCGGACAAGAACTATTGCTAAAATGGAATCGAAGTGGGATGGAGCTGTTTTTGTTAAGATGTGGCTTTTTTATCACACAGCTCGTTCTGTGACCAGGCATTTTCCCAGAAATTTGCGTTTGAGGGCGTACCATAATTACAAGGGGTGCTTCATCTAGACTCATTGGACCCAAAAAGAATAGAATTAGGCGGGGCGTTGACGGGTTGGGGGTTCCATGCTTGGCCTCCTGGAAAAAAGGAAAATACAAGTCAAAAATATGATTTCCGTTGTCATCTCTTCCGTTTTCATACGGTCCATTCAAATTTTTGTGGAGTCAGTTATAGTGGCTCAAGTTTCAATTCCTAGGTAACATGAATAGGCACACAACATAGTATGTTTTTCGTTTCCTGACTCTCATATGGCTAGTATTTCGTTGACCGTGACTACATGAGTCAATCTGAAAATATATGACATTTTAGAATTTTAAATGAATAATATTATTTTGAAATGTCTGTTTTGGTGAGAGCCAACACCACCCCTGGGAAGAGGTGTAGGGACAGGGGTGTCTGTCACAAACCGGGGAGTGTAACCCCTCTGCTGGGGGTGTAGGAAAACCCTTGTCTGTGGCCCCACAGACTGTCAGCGGAGTGCAAGTAAAATGCGCCTCTGGTGACCAGTCTGGGAAGCTCTCGCGGATGGAAGGATCAACCGCTTTTATTACAGTCTTACAGTTTACGCAGACGAGAACTGATTCGTAACCAAAACAATTTTACACAATTCCTAACCACCTCTGAGGCTCTGGCACTCATTAAGCTAAGAGGCGATGACGCACAAACTGATGGACGGATAGAAAGACACGCACAGACAAACGGACAGACGAACTAGACCTATAGAAGATCAGATCAGTCTGCTCTTCTGCAGTGGCTTTCTCTTTAGAGCGTCTTCGATGAAACCTGAGTCTGTCCCGTGATCGGTCCGGGTTCAATGCCCCCTCCCCCCCGACTGGTCAGAGATTATTTTCTCATGAGGATGTTCGTCTACACGGAATGAAAATTAAAATGACCCGTGTAATGTATCAGGTTTCGCTGTGCTTTGATATGTTAGCAGCGATAGATGTCGAGGCTGCGGTATACATGTAGTTTCTGTCTATTGCTCTTACCGAGAAGCGCCGCTATAATAAATACCTGGCTATCGAAACACCTGCAACGTCCACTTGATCTCGCTTAGGGGCACAGCGCTGGCAAAATAAATAATTCGTAAGAAATCCAACCTACATGAGCGCTAAAGAAATTTACGAGAAATTACATTACACATGAAGAGATTACATTACACCTGAAGAGATTACATTACACCTGAAGAGATTAGGCGATTTAGTGCACGTCTTTAAATAGCGACTAAACAGCTATGCAAAATGGAAAGTGCTCTGTAGCTGATTTACAAGTTAACACTCGCAGCCACAGCATCAGGCCCGTCTTATACCTGTGTGGGGCCCCGGGCACCTGGCGGCCTGCGGAGCCCTAGATGTGAAGATGAAATGTCGACAAGCAAAAAAAGGTCATCTTCAAACGTTTTTGAATGTTGACAAGCAAAAAAGGTCGTCTCCAAACGTTTTTGGATGTTGATGACAAGCAAAAAAGGTAATCGTACGTTTTTCAATGTTCACAAGCAAGCAAAAAAAGTTTTCGCGCGGCGCGGGGCCCCTAAGATGCGCGGAGCCCGGGCACTGTGCCCGATTTTAAACACGTAAAGACGGGCCTGCACACAGTGCACAGCACCTTAACCTGTACAGATTTTACTCGGTTTTTGTGTATTTAAATAATTTCATAATGTCATGAATTTATGTAAACTGATGATTAATTAAGATTCGCTTCTACTAATCTCATCACCATCGTCGTCGTCGTCAATATTTCTGCATTAATTATTTAAAATAAAAATTGGACCTTTCTCCGCAAATTTTTCAATTTGTCTCTGTACCGCATTCAAGGAAAGAGAGACTTCATCGGTTGAAATTAATATGCGTTTTGTGAATTTGTGGTGAAGTGGGTGACGAAGTTACTCATTTCATTTCCACTATTTCATTACTGACAACTATTTTGAAAATCAGAACTCATCTCTCTCGGGAAAACTAAAATGAGAATTGTCTCTAAAACCAAAAACTGCATTTCATATTTTAAACATAAATTTTAAAACTTGGAGTTATCTAAAAATTACCAGAATATGCACAGTGTAAGATTGCAGATAGAAGTTTAAAAGGTCTAGATAAGCCTGTGTCAACATGCATTTCAACTACCAAATAAGACAAGAGCGAATACATTAACGTGTCTATTTAATAGTGGCAGTGGTCGTTATACCGTTAGTTTCGTTCGCTGACACTGCAGTCACATCTGCTTGGATGTCATAAATTATTTTGGAGGTCAGATTCCTTCTCATCGAGAACATCTGTCTGCTGAAATCGCTGATCAGATTTTATGATCCCGAGAGGTTCTTATGGACCAACGTTATGGAAGCGATGTTATGCTCCAGGAAAGTCACAAGGCAACGTCGTTCCCCTTAATAGTCATACGAATGAAGCGCTTTCAAAAGACTGCAAAGTTATTAAACGCGTCGCTGAACTTAAGTCCTACCTCAATTAGGGCAAATTTTCTTCTGAAAAAGACGCCAGACAGGTCTTAGACATGTGCACAATTGCATTCTGTCTGACAAAACGTTTAATATCGAACCGCATGACCGGTATATTTTTCGGGAAAATTGCCTGCTCAGAGGTCGACAGTAATGTTCTGCAAATATTTTTCAATCATCACGACTGTTTTGTGTCCTAGTATTTCTAGAGAGAAAATCCTTGAAATAAGTCTGGGCTAATGTCATCTGGAAGATGGCAGAGTGGGTTACGTGCTGGAGCGTCAGGCTGATGGAGAGGATTCAAGCCCCGTTAGTGCCCCTAGTGGCTTTCACAAAGGCAGTAATGCCTCCTAAGCCACTTTAAATCATGCTAAGTTTAAGATTAGGTCCTAATGATGTCCACGGGCGCATCCAGGATGTTTGAATGGAAGAAGAGCCCATTGGCTGCGATCCACAATCGCAAAATCTTGGGAGTTTTTGGACTTCTACACTGCAATCGATTTCTATATTGGAAATTCTATTAACCCGGAGGGTTGGGGCCGTATAGCCCCTATCAGTCAAGGCTGACCCCAGGATAAAGTCTTTTTTGTTTTAGCAATCCAAAACTCCCACTGGAGATCTAAAACATTTGGGCGGCAGTAGTACGAACTCACTGCTTTTTCAAAAAATTTGAGCTACTGTATAGCCTCCTGGAAAGTAGAATAGGCCTAAGTGAGTCGTCGTCACAGAAATAACAACATGTCTGATGTTGACTTTTGTTCAAAATAAGCAAATTAGAATTTGTCAGTATAAAAATATAATCGATAGTGGAAGAACATCTAAACATCGGTTCCAAATACGAAATGTCATAGTTATAATAAAAGTTTCAGCGACATGCATCTATAAATCATTATTCATTCCAAGTGATAAAATAAAAAACCATTAAGTGCAATTTAGGAATATTCGGTGCAATATCAAAGCGTTTTGAACATTACAAGAAACGCAAAAAATATGACAAAACGATCATTGAGAAAAGAGCTCAAGGCACGTAAAAGTACAATGAGTAAAGATCAAGCGTCGAAAGAAATAACAAAATAGAGAAAACGTGAAAAAATCAATGTCTTCGAGAATACTAATTGGATCAAGCACTGTTGCACGGTTGTACTCTATCCTTCATCATGGGTTGCTTCTACGGGTTGATTTTCGCAGGAAATCCCTGCGACGAGCGGGTTTGCTTGAGTATACGCGAACCGAACTCTGGGACTTTCTTGGAGGGCGACGGAATGCGCCTGCGGCTGCCTCCTTTGGCCACGAGCTGTTCCTCACGCTGACCATAGGAGTAGTTGACGAATTCGTCAGAGAAGCGAACCTCCTTCTTCAGCTTGATGTCAGCCTCGGATCCAGCCTCGTTGGCGCCGACCGTCATGCAGGCGCCTCCTCCTCCGGAGAGCAGCTCGGGAACGTCAGCGCCTCGATCATCGCACAGAAGTGCTCCTGGTCCGAAGGGAATGAAGTTACGTCCGGTTGGAAGGTCCACGAAAGAACGAGGTCCGTTTTTCTGGATTCCCAAGCTACCTGGTTTCAGAGAGACTGCAGCAGGTGGCACTGCATGGGTCCTGGAATCAGATCTCCTGGTTCTTCTCTCCCGTCGACCACCTGAGCCGGATACTTAGAGCCAGTCGTGTCACTGTGCAGGCGACTCAACCACTTGGAGTTGCAGCACATCTTAGTCCAAGAAGCTTTCACATATCTGAGCAGCTGATCTGCAAAAAACACACAAAACACTTCGCCATAATCGCCATCATCATCATCATCATCATCGTTACCACCACCACTATCGCCAACATCATCATCATCATCATTGTTGCCATGATGCCATCATCATCATTAGCAAGGCCATCACTATTATTAATTTTTTATCATGTCATAATTATCTGACACAATGTTCACAGACCACTGCAAGATGAGTTGGTTTAAAGAATTTGAACAAATCGATCATTCCAATCATAAACCACATTGTGCAACTTACAGTAATAGATGACGAAGAAGACGGAGGCCGCTATCGACAGATATTCTGAAAGCAGATGCAGAAAATTTTAAGCACAAGAGCAGATGTAGTCCTACGACATTGCAAAAATGAAATGCAAAATCTACAAGATTATCATCAATTTTTGGCCTAACTCATTTCACACGTCATCATCGTATCATCATCATCATCATCATCATCATCATCACCACCAATCAAGGATTTGGAACTTTGGTGTCTGACGTCATCTTTAGTGCATTCCCTTTCTTTAAAACTCCTTTGGTTAACTCTTTCAGGCTGCTTTGGCACCAGTTACCTATATCATACCACTCTCTCTTCTTGTTACAGCTATCCATTATTCACTGCATTGTTCTCTCTCTCTCTCTCTCTCTTCTCGTCTTGACCTATCGAGCCCAAAGGAACCTTCTATATCACTTCTCTCTATTTTATTCCCACTGCCCAGTAGTTTCTCTAAGAGATCTCTTATGGAGTGGATACGTGGCCTCCACCAGTCGATCAGTACATCAAACTGGATAAATAATACGTTTTACCTACCGATCGCAGGCATAATCGGGGAGTAGTAAGCTTCGCGGAGGTAGTAGATGATGTTGAGCTTGGCTTTCTGGATTCTGCAGAGGACTCGGCTCGAGCGGAATGACGAGATGTTGATCATTCGCTCCACTCCACGAATCTGCAAAAGCAGCGGATCAACAGACGATTTGCCCACATCGTCGTCAGAGATAGTCCAATCGTGGCGTTCCCACCCGATGACTGGTTCCGTCGCCAGCTTCCTGTGTACAAGAACAGAAAAAAAGTGCTCGACACAATTCACAGACATAAGACTAGTGCCACAGTTCTTTAGCCTCAGACGATAGCGCTAGTATAACATGTAGCAGCACAGTAGCACAAATTATAGATTGAGGGGACGAATTCTTGATTTCCTAACTGAGTCCCCCCCCCCGACACATCCCTTAACCAATTATCGATACGCTAGAAGTGAGGCAACCCTAGCTGTGGCGAACCTTGATCAGCCTACCAGGCGTTCTGTTCAGTTCATATCTGAACGAGGCACAGAATTCAGCCGTATCCCTGTAAGTATTGAATACTTATCCATCAGCTGGAATTATCACGGCCACGCCAATTACTTGGGCAGCAAACGAAGAGATCAATCTGATGGGAAGAGGGGGAATCCTATGGAATTTTTAAAATATTCAATTTATTTCAAGCGTTGCATATTGCGTTTGCGTTTGTCGGAAACTAATTGGGATTCGATTAACCAACGGAAGAAGTTTCCATTTGTAGTAAAAACCGTTAAAGTCAATACAGATATATCGATTGACAGAGACTTACACTGATCGGGAGGACTTGTACACCCGGTAGCCTTTGTAGCCCGCCGTCAGCATCACAATCATCCCACAGACTTTGGCCCAAAGAGGTATTACAATCATCGTTGCGCTGAAAGAAAAGCAATTCAGAAGGGTTAGGCACGTAAAAATTAAAAGGTCTTCGATAGACTGTTGAAAATTAGACGATCTTCGATAAACTGGTGAAAATTCAACGCTCTTCTTCGAATTCGCTTTTCCGAATAAAGACTAAGCGGTTGCCAAGCGACAGGATGACGTCACAGACTATTCCGATATAAAACTATTTTATAGCGCATTTGCAGGTCTGACAGGATTTTTATAACGCCAGATTTTAATTAGACAGATATGGTTCATTATCAATCGTAGGTGTTCAGAGTGCTGGTTTTAGAACACGGACAGGACGGAGACGTGCCATAGTGTCACCTATAGCACACTTAATTATGAAAAGCCATCCACTCCGGCATAACACCATTAGCTTTTGCTACCGTGGCACCTGAAATTTCTTATATTAAGCACGTTTTATGTAGGGGTGACTGATTCATGACAACCCATTTCCACTGCTAATCAAAGCAGGGAATCTATCGTTTGAATAAATGCTAGTTTTGTGGCAATCGAAGAATTTTACAGTAACGCCAATGCGTTGATCACTAGAAGCATATACCTGTATACGGCCTACAATTAATTCGAAATTGAAGTTTCATGAACATAATCCTGATAAATGTTACCTTAAGTCTGTCCATTTTCTGCTCGTGAAAACTGTAAACTTCTTCTGAGCCGAAACCGTAAAAGACGACGACTGCAAATAATACGATCGTCTACTTTAATGAGTCAGTGACTCTAGTCTGTGCACGGTGCTAAGCTATCGGTGCTGAAGAAAATTGCCGGCAATCGACTGAACGCATTGAAACTATGGGGCGAGCGAAACGATTCGACACTGTTCAGATGGCGACTAAGCCCACAAAACGAGCTCCTTTGAATATTAATTTAAAAAAAACACCCGCTTATATTTAATAGAAGCGTTAACAATGCCGCCCCCGTCCATTCTCTGGATACGATCCGGTAGAAGGAATGATGGAAGAAAGGAAGATATGGCAGAAGGAATGAAGATATAGTAGAAGTAATGCAGATGTGGTAAGGGCTGTCCATTAATTACGTCAACAATTTAGGGGGGAGGGGGTTTAAAAAAGTTTGACAGTTGTTGACAGGGGGATGGCGAGAGGGGTCAAGAGAAGTTGACGTCAACAATTTCACTTTTTACAAATAATCAAAAAATAGGAAATTTCATGGAATACTGCTTTAAAATTACAATGGAGAAAAGCATGGCAAAAAAGGTCATCACCACCACATTTTGTCACTCGATGAGCAAAAAATGGAAAAATGGTCATCACCGCAAAAATAATAACCTTGTTATTGGGACATGTCATTGATCTGGGGGGTCAAAAGTTTTTGACGTAATTATGGGTGGTAAGTGAAAGTTGGCAGTTGTTGACAAGAGGGAGGGGGTCAAAAATTGCCCAGAAATTTTGGACATAATTAATGGACAGCCCCGAAAAAGGAATGAAGATCCGGTAGAAGGAATTGCATTACGAGGCCTATTGTTTGCATGGTGATGAGGTCGTGACTGTTACAGTGTGTATGCAAAACCGAACTGTGCGATGATCGAGTATTCCATTGAATCGTTCGTCGCTGGAGAAACGGTGAACTAATTGAACGAAGATGATCCAGAGAACACGAATCGGTCGAAGACGCGGCGCAAAACCAATCGAACCTCTGTCTAAATTCCTCGTTACTGTAGATGTCTCCATAGTACAGCAGGCGAATGTATAGAAACTAGCACCAATAGCGTCAGTGTGTCATCAAATAACGCTGGTCAACAGTGAAAATGTTAGCCTACTACCTAAAAAGGTCATAATCTGTAATACTTAAATTGTACTGAACACAGTGGCGTAGCGAGGCAAAGTGCCGCTCGGGGCGAGAAAAAAATGCCGCCCTCAAATCTCTGAAAAAAGTCTGACAAGCAAAAAAAAGTTACCGTTTCTCGGCAAAATTCTCTGACAAGCAAAAAAACGTTATTGCCTCATCAAAAAATTCTCTAACGATCAAAAAATATAAGAAATCTCGAAAGTGCCGCCCCTAGAGCAAGTGCCTGCCCCCTCGCTACGCCACTGACCGAACACAACTATGACCATGAAAATATTTTATTGGCTCTCGTTTTAAAGATATTTCATATCGCTCATTTTCTATGCTGCACCATGTAAATTTATCCAGAACTGTAACAAGATGCTGAATAAGCCTTAAATGATGTAATATTGCATCACATTGCATAATTTCATCACACACGCATCAATCATACAGAGTTTATTGCATTATTTCTGATGCAATGCAGTAATATTGTCTGGAGGCTGCTAAGTAAGTTTACGTCAGTAGAGTACTATATAAATTCCTCCGCTCGAACAATCGAGCTCAACTACTCCCCCCTCCCCCCACCGGCCAAAACAGCCAAGTTTGGGGATGGATCTGCGTTGCGAGGCAACCCGATCTTGCGGAATGCTCTACCTGACCTTGTAACTAAAGCTGATGCAGCAGTGAAGTTTGAGAAAACCTAAAGACCCATCTGTTCCATCATTCGTTTGAGTGACCAGTGGCGTAGCGAGGGAGGGGCAGTGGGGACGAACCGCTCCAGGCGGCACTTGCTCTAGGGGCGGTATTTTAGGATATTTTCAGGTTTTATGCATGTCCCTTGCTAAAAATGCGACTTTTTGCTTGTCAAGATTTTAATGAAGTTGAATGAGGGTGGAAGGCGGCAACAGGGGCGGCATTTTTGGGTTTTATAGATAAAAGCATTTTTTATTTTACAAAATGCGACGACCTTCTTTGCCTGTCGAGATTTTTAGGGAGTTGTTGGAAGTTATATTTTTCGGAGGCGGCACTTTTTATTTTCGCCTGTCATTTTACTTTGTAATTTTACTTTGCCTCGCTACGCCACTGCGAGTGACCCATGTCAAAGCGCCCGTGATTTTGGTTTACCACGTATGTGGCGCTATATAAGTTGTCATAATAATAATAATAATAATAATAATAATAATAATAATAATAATAATAATAATGAAGGCGGCCAGAAAGACACGTAATGTTCCAATGTATGGACATTACTGATCATGATAACCTACACATTCTCTCTCACCCAAATCTATCTCGCACACACAACACACACTCTCTCTCTCTCACACACACACACTCACACACAACCAGGTCTAGTTTTTCATTGTACTAATTATGATCTGCACATAGCGCTGTTAATTGATAAGAAAACACCATCAACCCAGAATTTTAGTAAATGCGTTTCAATTTGTCAATTATATCAAAGACAAGTGGCGGTTAAGCTAAGACAAATGTCTAACTAATGTTCGTAAGTTGAGTGATCAGTTTCGATGTGAGTCAGTCGTGAATCCAACGAGGGCCAATTGTCCAATGCTTTAAAATATCTATCGGTCGCTTAAATTGAAACGTCTCTTAGCTTTGCGTTGTGTGAGTTAGATACGTTCGAAAATTTTGCAAAGCACTTAAATTGTTCTAGATGATGATGTTATGCTGTTATTGCTGTTGATGATTATGATGATGATGACGACGATCACGATCGTGGCACGATGATGATGGCGGTTTTGTTGCTGATGATTATGACGACGACGACGACGATGATGATGATGATGATGATGATGATGATGATGATGATGATGATGCAGGCCAAATTCCTTCACTCATGCTGAATGACACACAGCTTTTTAACACCTCCTCGCATATATCTATCCATCCTTGCACGCATCCGTCCATCCGCCGATAGGATAATTATGACGGCTATGATTGCCATAGACCTTGTCGGTCGCTGGATCCCTGCTGCGCTGATGATGCATGCGCTGGTTCTCTGATCGTGTGCAGCGTATTAAGTTAACAACGCTAAGCGAAATTCTCCTTCGCCCAGTGCCAAAGATTGCGCTGTCGCCACACACTGGTGGGTCTTACAATGACTTTGTAACTGCGTCTTGCGCTGTTCGTTATCATCATCGGAATATCCTGGCAGAGCAGTTTCAAAATGTGGTCTGTTCATAGTCATAAGGGTTTTTAACGAATGGCGGAAAACAATTTTAGCGGTAAAAATGCACGACCCATGGAGCGTCGAAGATACGATGAAATCAGCATCAGGAAACTAATGAAACCATTTATAACCATCACAACCCTTGAGGCATATTTCTACCGTCCGGGACTCATTTGCTAACAGTTTTGGGTCGACCCTTGTTCCGTAGACATTACTTCGGATGCAATCATGCAACTAGTGTACTATTACACTGAGTGCTCTGTCACAATCACCTGCTATTTATGACACGATTTTTAAAAATGCTACATTAGCGTAAAATACCTTTCGACCTTATTTCGAAATTCCACTTAATTAAATCGATCCACGGAGTTAATCGATTCTCTCGAAGTATGAAGTTCTGATGAGATCCGTTCAGTTGGAGATCGCGCATAGAAGAAGCGTCGCCTCGTAGAGAGGTTCTTTGCCTCTCAGAGACAACGAAGACGCAAAATGAAATTCCACAAAAACGACGAACAATGCGATGTATTTTTCAGCTGCGGCGTCTGTTGTAGAGATAACGGTCTGTAGCAGCAGCAGCCGCTACGCGATCGCATGAAGGCCGAACTGATTGGAGATGCGAGCAGGACCCTAGGAAGCCACCAAGTGGCTTTTTGGGAAGAAAACAGTAAAAAGATATTAGCATCAATGGTCGGAGCCGATCACTCGTTTAACTTTTATAGACGGAACCGTGGGTCGTCTACAGTGAGCGCAGTTGCCACTTTCAGAAAGTTCGCATTATAGATAAATTCATGTTAATGTAATGTAAATAGGGAAATACATGGGATTAAGACACTGGCTGCTAAAGAAGTTTCTAATGAAACGACATTAAACGATAAATTGTGCTCGCAAATAATCAGAGGAATAAAAAACTCCAAGATTTTGAGTAAAATAACACAAAGAGTCTTCCAGATCAGCTGGAGTAAGAGTCGAAAATTCTTGGCGAAAATGCATCTCAGAAGAAATTGAAACGTCAGCACATTTTTGACAGAAAATTATTACGTTTTAAAAAATCCTGTCAAGATCCACAAAAAGAGCAAGTGAATGGATTGGGAGATGTCGGGTCAGACAGACGCAGCCCAGTGCTGGCAAAAATACGAATACGCATGAAAAAGATGAAGTCGGAAAAAGTCACGCGGCCTTTTGCGATACATAAACTGGTAAAAGATGCAGTTGTATACAGAACTTCTTTATTGATATGAAAAACAGATTTGCCATAGTATAGAGGACACGGAAGATGTGGCGAGGAAATAGGAATCATTCAAAGAAGCAGTAAAAATGCAGCGCAGAGGCAGTCTATAGTAGTAAGAGGAGTTCAAGAAAAGATCAGTGGATTACAGATATTTCGTGGAGCATTATAGATGAAAGCCAAAAGATGAAAATTCTAAGAGACTCAGCCAAAACCGACGAAGAAGAATGTAAACAGAAAAACACAATACAGTATATAGAAAGTTGGACAAACGCGTAAAAAAGAGCTTTAGAAGAGATAAAAAGAAATGGCTGGACAAAAAAGGCGTGGACGCAGAAGCAACTATCGTCAAAAACGACTCCAAAAGTCTGTTCAGAATCGTCAAAGAGCTGACTGGATCGATCAGCAATTCAAACATATACCAATAAAAAGCAAAAACGGAGATATGCTCATCACAGAGCATGAACGCAGTCTGTACGATGGACAGAACGCCTCAGTGATATTCCGAATCAGCCGACACCCATTTCGAGTTCTTTGACCTCACAGCAGAGGAAGACCTCTCTTGACGGCATAGAAGAATTGCAGGTGCAGAGGGCCATTTATAAAGATTGAAGAGCAACAAAGCAGCTGGGATGGACGAAGTCACGGCTGAGCTACTTGGAAACACGGAAAACGACCTCAAGCACTGGACTGTGGAGACCAGAAGATGGGAGAAGAGGCAGAGGAAGAACGAGGAAACATGGTTAAGACACATTCGATTGATTCGAATTTCATAATATACTCACAAATACTCTAATCCTCGAATCTTTCTGTGCTCTCAATATTTCTCTATGTGCTATGTACAGTATACATGTACACGCATAAATATCCCATATGTGGCCTTTATGCCATGTGATACACGTTTCTGCTTTCGGGGATTTTTCTGAAGAGTGAGGAGGAAGTGGAGGATTAGGCGCCGGATTGCCAGCACTCATTTCGAATCTGAATCAATGACAGAAGGCATTGCGCAGTGACGGCGATTTCCTTGATATTCCAAAGCGCTGAACTGAACGCCGGCTGAAAACTTCCTTTCCCATCTTTTCTTCGGATCTCTCTTCGCCACTCTTCTTTCGTTCTCCGTGATTTCCTTCCAATTACGCTCTCTTGTGTTTCTTTGCTTCTCTGTTTTGTTGAATTTTTCGTGATTTCTAGATGATTCTGATATATTCGGGGTTTTCTTTCAGTTGCAAATTTGGTCCTCTATGCTTATTAGTTTTAAAAAATCGAGTTGGTTAAGGTTGAGCTTTCACTTAGGTCTTATCCTGTTGTCTCATATATATATATATATATATATATATATATATATATATATATATATATATATATATATATATAGACCCTGCTATGCGTCTTTGAATGTGTATGCGTACGTACGTTTGTCTCTGTGTCTGACAGCTAGCAATGCGCATCTTTTGAAGGCCCAGTGTTTTATCCAGACTCCAGGCCTGCCTTTGGGGTGGGAAGTGACTTGGTTGGTGGAAAAGAAACACAGTTCAATGAAACATTTATGTCAGTGCTGGGCTTTTGGGGGATTCTCGTGGATTTTTGTTGGGGTGGGGGAATCTTTCCCCAACAGGCCTGGATTAAACACTGGTTGAAGCCTATCGAAGCGCCTATTTTGTGGCTTATTTTGACGTGTCGGCGGTCGAAATTATATTCTGTATTACACGGCATATTTCTAGTCTACTGAGTATTGAAACAATAAAGAAGTGACCGCTGGCTCGATGGAACCGTTTCCGATTTTCTCCCGACTTATATATATATATATATATATATATATATATATATATATATATATATATATATATATATATATAAGCCCTATATGTATATAACCCTGACATCTTTGATCGATATAAAAATGTATGACTAAAGACGAGCAAACACACGATCACATTACCGCATACAGAAAGAGAGGGACGCAGGCCTGGCAAAGCGAAGAGACGCACACGCAAAAGAACATTCTGGTTAAGTGAGACAGACTAAGAGACAGAACGGCAGACAGACACAGAAACACGAGCACGAATCTATGGCAAGTAACATGAAGGCCACTCTGCATATCCTCTCAGCGCATTCCTCAGAGCAGCAGCGGCGTTATATAAATTTTCCATGGCTTCACGTGAACTGGATGTTCGAAAGGTCGACCAATTAGATGTTGACTGCTGATTGATAACAGCCTTATTATGCAGTCAGTCGTTGACGGCGTTTCCAGTAACTCTGCTATTAATGTGAACGCTGAAAATATCATTTGTATTTCAAAGGCTCTGCAGTGGCTGGTCTGACGCAAGAGATTCAGAGACCATTGACATAAATGTGACAGTTAAGGCAGCTTGTTCCCATTATAACCATAAATGTAAAAAACGTTTTTTATGTTTTTTATTTTATCTTTAAAAACATGTTTTAAAAAAGTTTTTTATGTTTTTTATCTTATTTCCTGCATATCAATTTATATAAATTTCCTAGTCCTGAGCATCCTCAAATTTTATGATCATTGATCAATTCATTCTGAGCGAATTCGGGCTCATCTTCTTGGTGATGCTGCAGGACTGATGTTTCAAGGACAAGGAATCACAAATTCAAGTCAGTCAAATTTATTTCAATATCTGTCAAATGTGACGCTTGGATGGATGGTAAACAAAGGACTGTAAACTAGGTCAATGTTTTTTAATGTTTTTTATATTTTTCTAAAAACATGTTTTTTCATGTTTTTTATTTTAATATTTATGTTTTTTACATCTATGAGTATAACGACAGTCATTTGCAAGATTAGAAACTCTCGCTCTGAATTTCCGACTAAGGAAGCAAAATCAACATACTGCGTTCTCTCGGGGGTCAGGTATTTCTTCGAATCACAGCGCAGCAACAGCACGTCTGATGGGTAACCGCAAAATTAAGATTAAGTGGAGCTTTACACAGTACGAGGGTTTCAACAAGACTGGACGAGTAATGGAAAAGGAGAGGATTAGTCGAAAAAGACAGATGAGCTGGCTACCCACGAAAATTCCCTCATTTGCCTTAAAACCGGCGCCTGTTACACGTATAGACCAATGGCCACTCGTCAAACCTATCCATTCTAGCAGATCGAAATTTCGTTAAAGGAATACGGAAAAGTTGGTAATTAATCGAATCGTCTGCTGGCGAAAGCGAAGTGGCTCAGTCATTCTATGATCCTCAATATTAAAACCAAGGCAGAACTAGGCAGTCTACCTACTGAGAGTATAGGTGAGAGTTCAACATATTGCTAGACATCCTGGTGCTTAAGATAGATCAGGGAAGAAGTCTAGTCACAGAGAGCAATGAACAGAACACCGACAAGATAGAACAGAGATGTCCATGGGTTGGGTTAACCCATGAGTTGGGTTGGGTTGGGTTGGGTCAGACTTTTCCATATTAGTGGTGGGTTGGGTCAGAAAATAAGTCATGGTTTAAGAAACTGTAATTTATTACAGTGGGTTGGGTCGGGTCAAGTAAACCCATCATCGGCATGGGTTGGGTTGGGTTGGAGATTTGATGGGTTGGGTTTGATTGGGTTCTAAAAAAATGGACCCATGGACATCTCTGAGATAGAGTTATGGATAGAGAAAGTTGAAATCTAAACGAATAGGAATTAATGTTTGAATGCAATTTTATTATACAGTAATACAGACAGAAGTTTATCATCAGCTGGCAAAACAATAAGCACACTTTAAACTTGACAGGTAGCGAGAGAAGACAAGGATCATAAACTTCCATTAACCTATATATAAACTAACAACCGAGAAGAATTAAAGATATGTTCACTTCCCAACGTTGAGCTCGTGTTCCTGAATCCGGACGTACTGGACTCGTCTCTGTCCCTCAATCTTCTACGATCTCGACCGGTCCTGGTTGACGACGGTTCGTCGACTCTGCTTCCTTGGTTCCTGAAGATTGTTGTCTTCCCGGAATCTGTCTTCGCGATTGAGCGACCTCTCTGACGTTGGTGTTTCTACTGATCGACCGGCCACACTGTTTTGGATCCCTCGTATTTAGAGACATCTCTTCGTATCCTGTGCCCTGCCTTTTGGCTCACTGGTCTTCGTCTGACACGCCGTGTTTCACGGATAGTCCTGGTTCGCTCTTGCAGCTCTCCTGTACTCAACCTGGTCTGTACTTAGACCTGGCCACTCCTCTCTCTCTCTCTCTCTCTCTTCACCCGAGCTCAACGTTGTCAACAGTTATTATTATGTCAATAGTTATATATTAACTATTATTAAAAATAATCAACCACAGAAACAGCAGCTGATACTCAGTCCTAGCGACCTGTACTCCTAATACTTCCTTAATGCGAAAACTCCGGTTCACAGACCAGAGCTTACCTAAAGAACAAACTCTGATTGTCAAGATTTTAAGATTTTAAATGCAAACACTAGGCGCTTCATAAGTCCTTAGGGCTTTAGGGGGGAAGGTTCTAACCACAACAGAAAAAGAAAGAGACTTGGGGATAATCACCCATAGAAGTATGAATCCATCTCACCAATGCATGGAGGCAGCAAAAAAGGGAAACCAAATGTTGGGAATGGTGAAAAGGACAATTGTGAGTCGTGACAAAGAGATAATCATTAAACTTTATAAGTCATTAGTAAGGCCTCATCTGGAATACTGTGTTCAGGCTTGGAATCCATTCTTGAAAAAAGATATAGAACTTTTAGAAAAAGTGCAAAGACGAGCAACGAAGATGGTCAATGGGTGCCATAATTTAAGCTACGAAAAAAGACTTCAATATTGTGGACTGACAACATTAGAAAGGAGAAGAGAAAGAGGGGATTTGATAGAAACATACAAAATAATGACTGGGAAAGTAGATGTGCCATATGATCGATTCTTTACATTGGCACACTATAGCAGCACAAGAGGCCACAAGTGCAAAATGTTTAAGCAGAGGGTTGGTCCAAGAAAGAAAAACTTTTTTAGTGCAAGGGTTGTGGACAAATGGAACAGTTTGGACGAGGTGGGAGTGACAGTTGAAACAGTGAACGGATTCAAAGGCTATCTAGATAAACTAGGTTATTGAATGCAGATGGTTACATCAGTGGTTTTCACACAGGCTTACTTAGCCTCCTAAACCACTTAAAATCACATTATTATTATTATAAGTCCTGTTATAATATTTAAAAGTGACTCATATTGGACCCAGGCGTAGCGTCCCAATGGCTACTATGGCTTTAGCCATGCGCGGCACACATGATGATTTTGGAAGCGACGTTTTTGTCGAAGGGGCGGGGCCGAAAATTCTTTAAGAGGCGGAAAATTTACAAATTTATCGGCAACGACCTTTTTCTGCTAGCCAGGTGTAATAAGAGTGAAATTGGGGCGGAAATTTTGCCAGGAGCCATAGGCGGCACGAGCGCACGCTACGCCACTGATCGGACCTATAATGTCCAGTTGTCCAACAATGTCCAACCCACAACTCATTCCTCCTGTTGTTTCATTTATTTCGATGATAGCATACTTTCATATTTGTATATTTATATACATCTTCTTATCAAGTCCAAGATAATCTTATCAAGCGACACCAAAGCCGGGATCGTCTCTGAGTAGTAGAAATAGAAGAGGAAGTATACAAGTCCCTCGTTACATTAATTCATATTTAGGATACATGGATTCAGATGAAATAGGTATATGGACTCAACTCCTTCGAGGATCAACTCAGTGCAACACAGAACACGGAACAGCAATTAAAGTCATGCACACAGTGTTTATTATAGGACTTCTCTGGGGGTGGGGGAATTCCCCCCCCGTTTTAAAATCCCCCCAAAAAAATTATATGTTGGCTGGGGGATGGAAATCCCCCCCCCCCAAGTGTGGAGACTCAGACCTTGTCCCCCAAACATTTCAAAATCCCCTAATTTCAAGGTGGCTAGAATAAACACTGCGTGCACACAATTGAACGCAGAACAGAAACTGCGATGAAATCACACAACAAACAGCACATCAACAGATCGCCTACCGGTCAACAAGAATCGAAGAGGGACAGAAATACATTCGCTAATAATAGTCGATGATCATTATTTGCGAAACTTTGGAAAACGCGTCACCGTGATACACGCATTAATATTTACTCTATGCGCGACAGCTGTTACCTTACGAGTATACAGTATGAACATTAACCGTTTCAAGAAGGTAGAATATTTGTTGCTGAAAACACCCGATGTGGTCACTAAAAGTTAAACGAACGCCTACTGCAGTTACTGTACGACTGTACGTGTACTGAGATTTTCTGAATAAAACCGTCAGTCTGAACAGCATGGTCAGTGGGTTTCGAGTGTGTCAAACAAGCTCTTCAGTCTCCGGTCAACAAACACGGAATGGAATCGCCTGGCTGAGACTAAACCGCTTGGAACAATTCTACTGTCTTTGGTGTATAGTCATTATTAGTAGCAGAGCAGCTCCCGACAAGATAGCATCGAAGGTAACACAGGATCCTTCTATGCTACATTCATTTCACATACGTGTATTTAGGAATTCAGCAGGAAGCCGGACAGAGTGAAGCAATGCCATAAATGTAACTCGAACGTCTCTCCCTCTCTGTCGCGTGTATGAAGGTCTAAGTCTCGGATACAGTGCATGGGCATGCAAATGCTCGGACACGTACGGTGAGGAGTTGGGTCAGAGGAGTGAAAGCCTGGAAAGCAAATGCATAAAAAAGCGCATTGTTAGTCTATACATGATTAGAACGTGATTAAAATCCGAGGAGTTTTAGCGAGTACATCTGTTTATATAGGCCTACGTAGTATATTCAAGCAACGCTCAACGTGTACGCAAATGTAAAACTCACCTACCACGATGTATCGTAGAATATGTCTTCCGTGTGAATTCTGCGAGATAGAAAGGAAAAGAGAAAGAATAAAAAAGAATCAATTATGAACAAAAGTGGCGATAAAACAGAAAACCGCTGAGATAAACGCGAGAAAGAAGAGAGAAGAGAGAGAGAGAGAGAGAGAGAGAGAGAGAGAGAGAGAGGAAGGAAAGTGCGGAAGGAAGAGAGAGGAGCAGTGATTTGCTGCCGCTTCGATCGGTCCGTGGCTCGATGATACGTCTTCCACCCAAGGACGAGAGACGCGCCCCCTCCCACCCCCATTTGCGTCATCGGGGGTTTTGGGACTGATCGCTGGAAGGTATAAATATCTCGCGGTGGCGTCTTTTTGTTTCTTTCTTCACGCGACCCTGTTTTGCACCCCCGCCCCGAAATTTGTTCTATTTCCTTCGTCACAAGATACTGTCTTTCAGCCCTCTGAAAAAATTCTGTGGACGCCCATGACTGTGGAGCAGTTTTGAGCGCATGCACTGTTCTGCCAATCTTGAGGTCCGCTGTTCAAGTCGCGGTCGCAGCAGAAACTTTTCGATCCGCCCTCATTCAGCCGTTGCCGTATATAACTGAAGGCGCTACCCCCTTTCAGTTCTCGAAGGGCACTGAGCTCGTGGAGCATGCGTTTACTTTGTATACCTTTACCTGTAGAAACGAAGATGCACATTAGCAGGTAATACTGCCTAATTGAGGATCTCGGATTTTCTGCATCAACGCATGGACGCTGATAATCTCGCGTGACCAACGCAGGGGATTCGACCCGTGATCGATGCGAGCATTACCTTTCCGGTCGGCGCTTTCAGAGACCTTTCGGTCGCCGACACCTACTCCATCAACGCTGACAGACCCCGGTCGTCCAAGCCAGCCAGACAATCAACTTTCCTCCCTTCGTCGCCTCTCCGGGGCTTAGAAGGCAGTCTCGACTTGATAACCTCTTCAGGTACCAAAGGCTATGCGACCGTTTTGAACCGTCATTGACAAACCTTAGTTTTCTGTCTTTAACCTGCTTTTGGGACGCTGCGATCAAACATCAGTTCCTAGACCGTCGAGAGAAATTATGGGCACCTGGGCAGAGCGCTCACGAACCCCTAAAAGTAAAAGTTTAAAAGTTTTTATTTTCAGACACAAGTTTGTCCTGAAAAACGGTCCGCGGTTTGAGTACCTCTGACGAAGACTCTTGTTTTCCGCCATTGTTTGGTGGTTGGTGGCCTTGCGCCACAATTTAATCACGCTAAGCCAAGCAGTGCTCTGCTCTCGAGCTTACAAGAGCTCAGTAATGTCGTATACCGTTCTGACTATAAGACGTCTACTCACCCCCTCCCCCCGAGAGAAGGGACAAGGACGCGAATGCCAGGGACCCGGCCCGGCCCGGCCCGCCGGCCCGGCCCGGCGATCTGTACGAGGTCCGGGACGGTCGACAATAATGATATTTCCTGTAGAATTATAATATTAGCTATTGCTTGAACGCTGCGTGGACGACGGTGGAGGGCCGCTTGAAGAAGGCACGAAGCATCATGAAACATTTTTGACTAGCAAGCACTTGATGTGTGGTGTGCATATATTTTCAAAGCAGTTGAAACGTTTTTGAAGACACACTTTCAAGGCATGGTTCTTGTGGACCACCGCAGCTCTTTGAACATTTTATCTCGTATGTATATTTCCGTCGTAGTATACTGTTCCAGGTTTATTACAGCTTTTGGTCACTCAACAATAAAATAACCGTGATTATAAAGTCTTTAAAATATGCACCAGGCTCCATCTTCCATTTCTAATATTACTCACCATTTAAGCGACTGGGACTCAGCCCCAGACCCCGCTATGTCTTCTAATGAT
Organism: Metaphire vulgaris; assembly: GCA_018105865.1. Classification (NCBI taxonomy): domain Eukaryota; kingdom Metazoa; phylum Annelida; class Clitellata; order Crassiclitellata; family Megascolecidae; genus Metaphire; species Metaphire vulgaris. The sequence goes on along the minus strand of CM030833.1, from coordinate 10,605,081 downwards.
CTTGAAAACATTTTTCAGATGGGGGCCATTATCCTGTCATAAAGTCTAACATTTTTTATTTGCATTTTAGTTTTGTCGTTTTTATCTGTTGCCTTAGTGCACTAATAACAGAGGGCCTCTAATTACTCGTAGTTGCCTACTACGCCGTAGTAGGCATAGGAATAATAAGACTTCCCTTATAACTAGTGGATCCTCACGAACGATGGAAGACGGAATGTGGACGGGCTTCAAAAAAGTTTGAGTACCCCTGGTCTATACGTCAACAAGTCGGGTGAAATACTGCAGACTTTCTCTTTCTTTTCTCTCTCTCTCTCTCTCTCTCTCTCTCTCTCGCTCTGTCGCAGGAAGAGCATATAGTCAAAAGCAAGGAGAGTTGTCAAAGAATCTCTGAGGTCAAGTGTCTGATTTAGATTATAATTATTCCAGGCTTGCATTTCTTAAGACCTGTAGATTCGTAGATTGCCTTCAGGCGGCATCAGTGGCATAGCCAAGGGGGGGTTGGGGGTTAAACGCCCCTTGGCCTGCCGAAAACAAAATATTTTTAATGAGTTCCTATGCATTTTTAATTTTGGGACGCGATTTTATGGTAAAACTTCCCTTGGCTATAGAATGTAACGGTTTAAGAGGTGACGACCTTCTTTTTTGCTTGTCAAGATTTTTCCAAAACCAAGAACCAAACCACCACCCCTTCCGGAAATCCTGGCTACGGCATTGGACGCCATAAGAGAATCTTTAAATTATTGCGTAATTTGGCTATTGACTTGAAGTGTGAGAAACTACGAATCCCATTGTCAGAAACAGTTCACCTCGAACACATAAGTTAATACAGATATAAATTGCTATTGGTTGAAACATTAATAATAGGCATTCAAATGCTGTGCTAAAACTTACTTTTAAAAGGCTACAAGGCTAACTTTAACCATTGTTATTATTTTGGAGCAGAATTGAAGTACAATTCATGTTTCTTGTAGAGCACGATGATCTTCAGCGAAAATCCTATTGGCAGTGGCGTAGCGAGGGGGAGCAGTTGGGGCGAACCGCCTCGGGTGGCACTTGCCCTAGGGGCGGCATTTTCGAGATTTTCGAATTTTTGAATTTTGATAAGGTTTTTATTTTGCTTGTTGTTAAACAATTTCGGGACGTTGATAAGGTTTTTTTGCTTGTCAGAAAATTTTTGGAAGTTGATAAGGTTTTTTTGCTTGTCGGGAAATTTTTGAAGTTTGATAAGGGTTATTTTGCTTGTCAGAAAAATTTCGGAGGCGGCACTTTTTTCTCGCCCCGGGCAGCACTTTGCCTCGCTACGCCACTGCCTATTGGCCAAGCGTATCATACCATAGTCAGTAGACTATAAGAGACGAAAACTCTTCACTTGTTATTATAAGAAATGCGTGACAAAAGTGAAGTTCACTTAATCAGTCTCGCCGAATGCCCTTTATTCAATGAAGCAGACAGGACTCCGCAGTGGTCGTAACTTGTTTGATTTCTGTCGATTTACTTTCGACAGTATTTCAGGATATTTGTCTTGAGGAGCGATCCTTGTCTTTTGTCTCGCGCATTAACTTGCCGCTTGCAATGGCTTCACGGCAGAAGTATCGAAGATTCGAGGGCGGATTAGGCTTCACAATAACCGCGGAATTTATGCTCTGTCTGTATAGTCACGTGTCGCTCTGACCGATCGCTTTCATTAGTGGGATTGTGGGGTTGTCATGGCGACGGGTGTTGCGCCACTAATTATCGCCGTCAGTTTCTCTCCTCTAATGGCAGATTTTAAAGATGTTATTGCGCCTCGTTTGACCGCTGCAGCTGCCGCTTTAGAAGCACCTTTTCGTCGAATCAAAATGACGTCAGCGTGTCTCTTGCGTGCCAGTTGTCTTTGCACTGTCGTGTAAAAAGTGCAATGATGGATGCACTTTTATGTGCTTCGCGTACGCTTGTAAACGCTGTACAACTGGGCATTGTAGGTCTACGCATTGCGCATTGACAGTTATTTTCAAAGTAATCAATAGTTAGTTCTCTTGCTGTAAATTCTCCGACATACTCTTGTCATCGTTGGAATTTGAGCTATTATTCCTCGATTTTGGGAGAATTTACCAAATAATCTTGAAAATAAATACTTACTGTCATTTCTGGCAAACAGCTGAAATGCAATCTATCACTATCCGGATACACTTCGATTTTAATATTTAGTTTGACATACAGTCGACTACATGCAGTTGACTAAAATCGATTTTTTTCTGATATAATATCACAATGATATACAGTAATCGCAAAAAACGAGAATGAAAATTATTCATAAATGTGTCACGTCGATGAAATTGTATTTTCACCAAAATATGAAAGCTCTTGCGTGTTCTTCGAATGTCTGAACTCTAAAAAATATAGATCAGCAATTGAGAACATAACGTACGTAACATCAGCGCGACTATTAAGTGTAATCAGACTGAATTAACGCTGGGCGCCGTCATGGCCGCCCTGCGCACGTTTGTGTGCGCTTCGGATTTCGTCGCCGTTTTGGTTTTATCCGATGTTCTACGAGCGGACTTTTGCATTGACTCGTTGGTTTTTCGAGGGTCTTCTGCAGTTCTTCGCTTTTTAACGTCGTTCTGAACGTTTCGAATCGGTCGTCGTTCGTATAAAGCTCGCCAAGGTCAGCCGCTAATGGCTGCCGCGTGGTACATCGCGACCGAGAAGGGATGTTTTCCGGACTTCGTTTATTCAATCTTCGTTGGATTCGCTGATATCGGCGACGAAACATTTCTCTCGGAAGACCGCTCTTGGATTTCGCCGCCGGGGAATACTTCTGACTGGCTGGGGCGTCCGTCTTCGGGTCCGACCATCGCCGTCGGTCTCCTTGCGGGAAATTCTTCTACCAATCTCGCGGACCAACAACATCTTCCGTTCTGCGCTGACAACATCGTGGTGGTTGCAGTTCTCCAGTGAAAGACCGCTTCTTACGACTGCACCGGACTTCTCGTCGCCAGTTTTGATTTTCTTCATCCGAGCGGACTTCAACTTCAACATTGCCATCTTCTGTCCACCATTGACATGTCAGCGTTGTCAAAGCGCTTTTGACTTTGGTACTTAACCATGTTACAGCGCTATAAAAATTGTCTTAGTAGTAGTAGTAGTAGTAATAATAATAATAATAATAATAATAATAATAATAATAATAATAATAATAATAATAATGAACGTGAGCCTACCAACCATTTCTTTGCAATTCTCCGATTTGATTGGTCAGTTCTGTGATTGATTGAGACACCTACACTCCTACAATGCGTGCATAAATTTCATTGTTGCTACTTTGGCAGATGTCTGTATGTGGAACGAAGCGTTCCTGCGCCGACGAACGGTTTCTTCGCTATAAACACCTTCCCCTCCGATAGAAGACCATCGTCGCCTGTGGAAGACGCCGCGTCAGAATGGACCGGCGACGAGAAACGACTCCGGGACTGGACGGGGACGAGTCGGTAAACGACTCGGGGCCCACCTGTTGCTGCTGGTGCTCCAACTGCCGCAGCAACGAGATGCGCGAGAACTGGAGAGAGATTGACGTTCACGGTCTGCGGCGAATGATCCCGAGAACTTCGGAAAATCACCGGATGAGCGCCGTTCGAAGGTGAGGGCCTCTGCTGCGTTAAGCACAGGGCGACGACGACGACGACGATTATCTCGCGGCGTCAGATTTCGTGCCAATGATTCTAGATGACTTTCTGGGCGATTAAAGTGCGACCAGAAAACCACAAATTCTCCCGGCGACTGAAGGGTAACGGTCAGATTAAGTTAAGAGCTGTTTGAGGGGGAGGCATTGGGTTTGCGGAGGCGAAATCGTCACGACAAATGGAGACGAGGCAGTCAGTTGGGTTCGTAGTAAAATAAGAAAATGGTTGTTGGTATTGTTCAGCAAATTAGGTGTAACAGGAATTCTTCAAAACGTCAAATGCATCGGTTTAGAGTCATTCGATTATTACGCTCACAGACTCTTTCTTCTGATCTCGTGGCCTTCTCCTCGTTAGAGCGTCGGAAGTTATTGCTTCCTCAGTCGTCAACCTGGGTCCGATGCTCGGGCACTCACATGTGCACCATGCAGAGATGTCCATGGATCCATATTTTAGAATCCAACCCTACCCATCAAATCTCCAACCCGACTCAACCTAGCACATGCCGGCAATATGGTGACTTGACCAAACCTAACCCATCCCACCATTTCATGCATTTCAACTTCCTAAACCATGACTTTTCTGACCCAACCCACCATAACTATGAAAAATTCTGACCCAACCCAACCCATGGCTATCTCTGTGTACACCTGAGAACGATTTAGGGTGTGAACTGAGGCATTATTACTATTAGTATTACTATTACTATTATAATTATTACTATCATCATCATCATCATCATCACCATCATCATCAAAGAGCTATATATCTTTTCAAAGCCGTAAAGCCATGTAAGAACTAATGTTGAGTATCGCTCGAATATAAACTATCACTTGAACTATCCCATACTATGCAGTGTAATAGACCTAACACGTAACGGACCAGTCAACATCCGACGAACATCGCCAAAAGTACTCGAGAGCAGCGTCGTTGCCATCGTGTAGATGCGAAAAAATTGCTTCGTCAGCATTTTATTTGTCAATGAATGTGATCGTAATATTTCGTGCGCTGCATAACTGCGCTGCACACGCAATATTAAAAATGTGGTGGGTCAGAACCTATTGACCTACTGTGACCCATGTGACCCATCAAATATTGATGACCCATTTGACCCCGCCGACTAAATGCCATCTCTGAAGTCAGAAGCGTTCGTATGCAGATGCTAGGACCGTTTTACAGGAGAAAGAGTTGCAGTAGTCGAGTCAATTCGGACAGCTTGAGATATCCGAGATAACCAAGCGCGTCTCCTGATCTTGTTGTCAAACCTTCGTCGGCAGAGAGCCATAACTTCGACGGTTCAGCCAAGTGGAGTGTTTTACAGAATCTCATGGGCACTGGGCAGATATTTAATCGGACCGTTAGCGAGTTTAAAATCCACGTTAATCGAAGCATAGATGTAATAAACGTTCTTTGCGCTTTTTTATTTTTCTCACGTTGGCAAAATAAAAACACTGATTTTCTGAAACCGGCTACAACGAGCTGATTGAATAGCTTTCTGCTGTTTAGCTATAGAGTATAGTCGATAGCTTATTAGCAGGTCATGCAGCTTTATTTACATACTTACAACATGGAGTAAGCAATTTACTCGATTGTTTATTCCTCGTAGGTGGGTAAGGTACATTCCCTAATCTCGCTCAGATAAACGTCGGTAATGTGTTTTTTATTCAATGTTTTAAACGTTTTTATTTTTGTAACGTTTTTTACGTGTTTAACGTTTTTATTATTTTTCCAACGTTTTTACATCTATGAATCGAAATGTTTCGTGACTAGTGTAACCGTAACCGAGGAAGTTTCCGCCCGCTTGGCAATTTTTTTTTAGTAGTAAGGCGCAGGTGATTTGTCACTCTTTCGATATGTTCGCCGTTATGCATTTGCTTTTAAATCTAAGACATATGAGAAGAGAACGAATTCCTGTCGGAGACCTGATTGCAGCACGCGAAGAGATGTGAAACTGAAATTGCAGGAACGGAATGTGAGATAGCGTCTGAGATACTGACCCGGCTTTAATCTCATATATAAAATAATTAAAAAAAACCAGCACTTCTGTAAAGCGAATGCTTGGCTCGTATTTTCATTTCCACTCAATACAGTAAAGCTCAGCCAGTTGGCGCAGCCAAGCTTAAGGGGAGGGGGTGTCTATAAAGTCGACGTCCTAGAGTCGTGACCATGCGTTGTAAATAATAAAAACACACATAACACCAAGTATTTTACAATTTTGATCCAAGAGAAAATATTGAATACTTTAAAAAGTCTGCATGCGATCACAGATTGAAAATGCCCGGAATGGTGTCTATTGTTTCAAGTGTTTTCAGCGTCGTTCTCTTTCTGATATAGTTTTATGAATTTTTCCTTTGAATGCTGTTACGTCTTGGCTTCCAAAGGAAATATTTCCCATGTAATCAAATAGACTCTTGCGTGGAAGTAAACTTTCCAGCATCCAGTCGCATTCTGCCTAAATCATCTATTTCTTCAAAGATGACTTTACGATGGCATCATGATGCCGTACTGTGGTGCACTTGCGTGACAGCGCCATTATGGGCAACAGCATTTAAGATACAATAACTGGATGTTGATTTAGCCGTACGTTTAAAGGCGATTTCAAATTCAAAGCAGATAACAGAATTTTAAAATTACTTGATGTGAATTATTCATTACTTGTTTACTAATAGTTATAGTTGCAGGTTAACGCTTTAGTAAGTTTAGGAGCTATGCAAATTGCATTACATGACATTTCTAGGCTAAATGCGATGATGATCGTGGTTCGATTTCTCTGATTTTCAGGTCAGTTTGGCTGGCGTTAATGTTAGTTTCATCGGTCGCTTTCGTCTACGCAGCATCCGAATGTTTCTTTATATTTTTGGCTCAAGCGCAGTTCACACAGGGTCACGACGACGACCATTCGCACAGCAGGACTCGACCAGCGGTCACCCTCTGCAACCTCAACCCGCTGAGGTAAACGAGATAGATTCCTTCTTCTTCTCGTCTCGCCAGGCCGATGTTTTATCTCGAAATTATAACAACAGCAGCAGCATTCTGTCAAGGATTCTGTCCTGTCCTCCTCTTTAGACCGGATTTGAAGCATTCCTCCTACGAGCTGATCCATTTTACGGCGACCAGAGAGATTCATGCCTCAGTGATGATAAAGCACCAATGTCGCTCGCCTCTGCTGCTTCTGCTGCGGTAGGAGGTATTCGCGTTCTCCTCGAGGTGCGTGGGGCAGGGCGGAGGGGCCACGCGATGCCAGATGATGTGTAAGAATGTTTCCTCCAGGACAGAGAACGTGCTTTTTCCGACGCATGGCGAACGATTGAACGACAGAAAATGTTCTCTGGTCTGAAGAGCGAACACGAAATATCACAAACGCTTTGGCTGACAAGCACATTTCTCTTTTAGGTTTTACTGTAGATATTTCCTAATTTTTGAATATTTTTGCAACGAAATCCAATTAATACTGTATTCAAGGACTGTCAAAAATGGATACTATTGAACAGATTTGACGCTACCATGCATGCTTGCATACATGCATGTATACATACATACATACACACATAGGCCTACATACATACATACATACATACATATATACATACATACACACATGCTTGCATACATGCGTATATACATACATACATACATACATATATACATACATACACACATGCTTGCATACATGCGTATATACATACATACATACATACAATCATACACACATACACACATACATACATACATGCATACATACATATAAACATACATGTATGCATTTGTCAAGGTGTTTTAGAAAACTTAAAAACAATTGGGCTATATAATTTAGATATTGGGAGGAAGTACAGGACATCGGGAAGTGAGAGAGAGGATTAGTCATCTTCCGTTTTATGACAGTGCAGTGCTGAGCACTGATTTAAATAATGGCGTTCTCGTGTTATTCACTCAGTCAGTTAGTGAGTGTAGAGTAAGAGATGTCGTTGACGTTTTATGGTCCTTCTCCTCCTCTTCACCCTGACAGCATGCACACGTACAGTCGTACACTATACATACATACATACACTACACATGCATACATACATACATATATGCATACATACATACATACATACATACATACATACATACATACTACGTACATGCATGCATACATACAGTGTGTGTGCGTGTGTGTGAGTGTGCATGATGTGACACCAGGTGGAGCCGTTGATCATCAGACGTCTGTGGCATTGGCAAGTGATTAAGCGGGATTAAGCGAATTAGGTTGCATGATTGATTTCAGCTTCTTGGTCTTGACTTTCTATGCCTCATTTATTCATAAATGGAATATCCATTTAATTTTGGTCATTCCGTCTCTATGCATGACTAGCTTTAAAAGCGAATGCATAGTAAATGGTTGCTTTGTGTTCGTTCGCATTCATACAGTCAACGTTTTGACTGCTCAGAACCGTGATGTGACGTATATGACTTAGTACTTGCATTCAGTGGTACGTACTTTTAATTCGTACCTTATTGACGTTGGTCTTCTGCTGCCTGAATGGCGCAGGTCCTGCGTATCTGGCGACTAAACTGAAACGTGTCGCCGAGCTGGAAGGTCGGCAACGCCTGAGATCCGCCATGTCTGCCTCACTGGTTGTCCCAAGGACGCGCCTCCGCACCGTAGGAGAAGGCGCATTTCATGTGGCTGCAGCTAGGGGCTGGAATGGCCTATCTCCATCCGTTCAACTTTCCCCTTCGCTCAGCATTTTCAAAAAGAGGCTAAAGACTTGGTTGTGCTGCATTAGTTATGAACTTTAACTCTGTAGTGTGTTCACGCAGTCCACCTGTGGACGAGTCACCACGATAATCTGAACGTTACTTGCTTCTACGGAGTATCTATCTATATTGGACGTTCTCTTCAGCTGTTGTTCATTTTCGCGATGCAATCATTGTATGTTGCAACCGTCTTTGACGATCATTTGCGTTCTCTGAGCAAACGTATGACTTTTACAAATTCCCGACGCGCATTAAAACCCGATATCATCGCCTCTGATTCACGATGAAACGGTGTTTTCACAGGGCTTCGTCTCTTCGACTTTCTTTGCTTCTGCGCTCGAGACCACCAGACGGGGATTGACCGTTCGATTACAAAGTTTATGCAACTTCCTCCTCAAAAAGCGACGTTCTTCCTATTCCCAAGTCTTATCGGAAACCCGGTTTGAGTCTACAGGATTCGAACCAGTTGCAAATCCATTAAAGATGAATTAAGAACCGGAGCGGCGGAGGAGCGGGGGGGGGGGTCCGGCCCATGGGCGGTTGTCTAGCCAGACGACGCTTGAACGGTATGATGAGCAATGTCATCACCGGCTAAATAATTGCATACTTCGGCATTTTGGAGAGTAATTTGGTGAGAGGTAAGACGCGTGGCTGGCTGAACGTGGTAGTGGTGGTGGAGGGTGGGGGTGGGGATGGTGGGAGGTGGCGGTGGAAGTAACCTCGTTCAGTATGCTGGCGACGCCATCTCTTTGAACGCGTAAATCCCAGATGCGCACAGTTCGCTGTTTCGTCGAATTGATGGGGAAATTATGCAATTCTCAGAAGACGACAACGTGACACACACACACACACATCTACCCTCCCTCCCCCACCATTCTTACATCAGCTTCTCGAATATTATTGCTTCTCTCACTCTCTCGAAGACTTGTCTTGTCTCTCTTTGACTTTTCTTTCGTTGTGTCCAAGTCATCTGTCTTCTCGACTGATTTCTCGTTGTCTGTAAGTTTAATGACCTGTCTTCTGCTCGTGTCTCTCTGTGTTCGTATCGTAGTCATACATTCTTACAATGCCACACAAACACACACATTTTTCTATCTCCCGTATAGTACAGCTGACGCTATGGTATTCCATTAGACGCTCTGTGTGCGTGTGTGTGTGTGTGTGTGTGTGTAGGAGTCTGTTACTTTATTGGATCATCATATGAGATTTTGGCTCACAAGTACTACGTCATCAGATGATGGCCTACATCAATTAAGTATGAATGAACAGTCTCATAATATGAGCTGTGACCTAAAAAATAATTAATTGAAAGCCTGGCACGTCGGAACGAATTTTTAGCAGGGGCGCAGATTTTCCGAGGCGAGGTGTTTGGTTGTCACAATTTTCGGTGTACAAGCCAAAAGGGTCATTTCCTATATATTTTTGAGTCAACAAGCAAAAAAAGATAATTTCCTATAAAGTTTTGAGTCGAAAATTCTAAGGGGTGCAGATCTGCATTCCCCAGCCTCGTCTTCCAGGGAGTGCGTTGCACCCCTTCTTTTTCCAGGGGTGCAGCTGTATCCCTGCACCCTCACTTCGTACGGGCCTGTTGAAAGCAGTTTTAGAATTTCTATAAAATTGACAGCAGAGGCTATAATTTCGATGTTGTAGGCCTACTGACATCCGTAGACAAGTTATCAATTTATCTATCAAATTTCCAAAACATTTGCTTACAAGCTTCTTTGACAAAGAATTTGACAGTAACGGTTCAAGTTAAAACTTGCATTTCACGAGTTTTCTAAAACGAATTTCTCGCAAATTTAAACGATGTCACCGTTGAGAGTGTATGAGAGACTATACCTTGCCATGAAGTGTAGAGTCAAGAAGAAGGGTTCAAGGGGGCTGTCCATTAATTAATTATGTCTACAATTTTTGGGCAATTTTGACCCCCCTTGTCAACAACTGTCAACTTTCAGTTATCCCCATAATGATTTCAAAAACTTTTGACCCCGCCCCCAAGATCAATGACAGGTCCCAATAACAAGGTTATATTTTTTGCGATGATGACCATTTTTACCACTTTTTCTCTTTTTTTCTCATCGAGTGTCAAAATGTGGTGGTGATGACTTTTTGCCATGCTTTTTTCCATTGTAATAAGTAGTATTCCATGAAATTTCCTATTTTTTGATTATTTGTAAAAAGTGAAATTGTTGACGTCAACTTCTCTTAACCGCCCCCTCCCCCGTCAACAACTGTCAAACTTATTCAACCCCCCTAAATTGTTGACGTAATTAATGGACAGCCCCCAGACGGTTGAAAAGGCATCTCGTAGAGCCAACAGCAGCAGCAGCAGCAGCACGATTAGCGTTTAAGAGCATTTGCCTTTAGAATGGGAAAGCAGCTTTAAGGCCACGTAAGGCGCTCACACCGTCTTGAAACGAGAGTGTCTCTGGCTGGACTTATTTCGTCGGCAGCCAGCTGTGTTAGACGACGGCGGCGGCGTCGGCTAATTGCATCAGCCGCTCACAGATGGCGCTACGCTGAACGGAAAACAACTCTCGGTCTTTTTCCGTTACTCGCCTTCGTTTCTAATTTTTGTTATTTTCTACGACCACACGATCATCATCATCATCATCATCATCATCATCATCATCATCACCATCACATCGATTCCAGTTCTGTCGCTGTTCTACTGGGCCACTTTGTTTCACTTCGTCTGTGATCATAAGAATGGGATTTAAACATGACTAACGAGAGACAGAAACGGGATCAGTGCTAGACAAAACCATTTTATAGAAACCTTGACCATGTTTATAAATAATAGCTAAATAAATCGAAGTGTCATCTGTACGTAAATGATCTATGTCTAAGGTATCTGCGATTTGCCATAAATACGTAGAAGAGAAGAAATGAATGAAAAATCTAAGATGGTCAGAATGCTATGACTAGATTGATACCTCGTTCGTCCTAGAAGCACAAACTCTATGCAGCCGCGAAGACTATGCGAAACTGCATCAGCAAACTTGAAGATACTAAGTCAATGTAAATTAAATTTGTTCTCGTGACGTTTCACACGAAAAGTCACTCATCGTCGCCCGTCAGATTACGAGTCATTTGCGCAATTAAAATGGCGCCCGATTCTTTTGTTCTTCTGCGGAAGACTTACAGAACTTGCGATGAGAAAATGGCCGACGGAAGCAGGTGACATTTCGCCCTCCGGACATGCAGATTCTTTTGCATGGAATGACGTCAACGTTTCGTCATTCGTGGTCTTCACTTCTGCTGGACATCGTTTGGAAAAGTTGGTCATCAGGTAAATAATAAAAAAGGTAGCTGGCGTTCTAATGACGACGCCTACAATGGCGCATGACGCCTGGTGCATTTTTCAAACGCACTGGTTTCACTCGCTGCAGAGCGTGTTTTCAAAATCCTTTCTTGAGCAAACATTTTCAACTGCAGAACATTTAGTGAGAAATGTCACAATTTGTGAATTTGTGTTTTCACTGACCTTGACAGGTGCAATGGCGGTCGTGGCGTCCTCTGCTCAAGGACGAATTTTACTGAAGTCATAACTGAGAAAGGACTCTGCTATACGATCATTACAAACGGTGAGTCAAATATAAAAACTAGCAACTCATTGAGTGCCACTTTGTTTGATTGCAGTTCAGACCAAAGACAGCTTTGGTCGTCGCACTCTTTCTTTTATTTAAGTCTTCCGCCGACGTAGACCAACCAGTTCACTGATTTCGTCGTCTAGGTCCTGTTTTATATGAAACTTTATTAGACAAGAGTGCTGTGGTCCGTGGTCCTCTCCCAGCTCCAAGTTTTCCACAATGTACTGCGATGTTCGATTGTTGCCACAGCTTGGGATATAGTCAGGATGTTCTATTAATTTTCCACCTATGCCCTATTGCCCTTCGTTGACTTTGCACAAATGCGAATATTTATATACGACATCCGTAAACAGTTTACCATGGGAATAATGTTGTTGGAACTCCCGAAAATCAGCAGTAAAACGACGCTCAGATCCGGCGTATCGTCGCCCTCAGGTCGTCTTCGAACCTTCAAAACCGTTTGGATCGACCATATACCGAAACCTGAATACGCGGACGACCTTTGGAAGGAAGCAGTGGATTCTGAAAGTACGGGAACACTTCGCATCATTTCCGTTTCTAACAATCTACAGTAGATAAGTCCGTATGCATACCACCAGAAGTCTGTATTCGCTTGGATCAATAGATTAGACTGGAATAACGTCGGAAGAGATAGAACATGTTTTCTGATGCAAAAAATCCGATTTCCGCGCTGTTCCGTCGTTTGGAAAGAAGGGTTTGTTGGACTCAATAATGGCGGTCGAATTCTGTCATTGAACATCCATCTGTTCGTTCCTAAATATTTCATTTTCGATTAAAATCGACTTTATCGAAATTCCGCAAACCTCAGGAGGCGCGACATAAATAAAACAGCCCCCGGGGACTGTCAACTATCTCTTCATCTCTTAAGTCATGTTTTTGATTACAGTAATGCCGGTCTATCAATCAATCGGTCAAGCATAGATATGATTGATAATAACATAGACCATTCTGTCGTGGTTCGCGTAAATGCCTGTTATATTGCAAGCGACGCATAAAGAACGCAAGATATTAATTCTCCCGGAGAATGATCGATGGGAGTCCGACTATACGGAGCTCCTCTGGATTCTCCTGCTCTGGCGTCGTCTGAGCATCGGGACATTGTTCTATAGGCAAGAATTCGCAATTCCGCCTTTCTCTTGTCAGGCTCAGCATGACATCTGTGTCGTGTAATTTTCCATCTGACTTGGAGGAGTAAAGGCTAATTGCGTTGAAATTATTCCGAAACGTGTAATACGAGACTAAACGATCGTGTTCTGATGTGGACGCGAGTCTTCGTTAAGTCATTATACGCCCGTATCTCTTTAGCACACATATTGGCATTAATGGCGCAAAAACTCATAATCTACAATCGCTATTTTAATTTTCTAGATACCCCAATATTTTTTGATCATGACATTGCCGTCAATGTCATACAAATTGACCAGCCCCTTAAGCGTGACAGTGTGAGAGCCTGAGAGGTTGACTGTATTTTGTGGATTCTGGTAGGTCTTGGTTTTAAAAATTCGAGACAAACTTAAACAAACTAAATTTCCTCAACCAGATTAAGGCAAGATCGTCATTGTTTGAAACTCCTGTTTAGTTCATTCAGTCGGAGGTAGACTCGTGCATGAACGGACTTGGTTCTAGACGCTGTAATTTTATTTGAACAATTTCGCAGATGAAGCACATTTCATAACCGCTTTGTTTAAACTTAGACTTTGGATCTTATTCGCACCGTTGTCTTGCATTCAATCTTCCTTGAACTGTCGAGGAAAGTAACCGGCAAGGACATCACAGGCTCTAGATAAATACTAATAATTAACATGGATACACACATAATTATAAGCATACTATATATATAAAAAAATAAAGGTAAAAGTTGGTCCCGAACTCGAGTCCGAGCGTTGAGCTCCGGCGCTTATCTCCGGCCTGGGCAATCAGCGACGTAGGTGGCATAATCCACTATAATCTGGGGTAGATTGTCATTACTTTCCCACAGCCCTTCGTGAGAGACAAAGCCCCTTTGGGTCCGTAAGCCGAAAACGAGTCGTATGTCCCAAGGGACCGTAGGTAACACTGGAGGGCGCATCCCCGTGGTAGACCAAATCCCAATGGAATCGTAGGCCCAAACCGTAGTCGTAGGTTCCGTTATGATGTGCAGCCCCCTGTGGTGGGGAGGGGCAAGACCACCCAGTGAGCACATAGGAAAATGTTTTAATGATAATCTACGCATTCACTTTACATTTTCAGATTTAAAAAATTGTTATATGTAATAATACGAACTTTTGCAATAAATCGGTGGAGATAGCCACTCTTCCCCGTCATTTTTGACGGGTTAACAGCTAGTATATATATAATTATATATGTGTATATATATTAAGGTGGGTCATAAAATTATTTTTGACTATGGCATGAAAATTGCCTTATAGGTCTTTTTATTCATCACAGCTATTGTGCCGGTGTTTGCAGTGGCGTGTATAGAGACTGGTGCTTGGATGCCCGGGGCCAAGTCAATTTAGATGCCCCCATCTGGTGGATCCCCGGGGCCACCGCCCTACCCCCTTCTGCAAGCTACTGGGTGTTTGACTCATCCGATTCAATTGAACATTGGTTTGCAATGTGTTCTGGCGTCTGTCGACAAAATTATTCGGAAAATTCTATTCTGTACTGAAAGACATTGATGAAGCTGTCTATTAAAGCGAAGCTTCGACATCACACACACACACACACACACACACACACACACACACACACACACACACACACACACACACACACACACACACACACACACACATATATATATATATATATATATATATAAGGCGTGGTTAAGATTGAATGAATTCAGACTTTTTGTTTTATTTTCTTCATGAATATTCAGCGGTGCGATCGAATATATATAATATATAATATAGGTCGTCGTCTTTCAGTCGCGAATTTGCGAACCGAAGAGGAAAAAGCGCTTGACGCTTTGACACGAAAGACATCCTCCGTAACACGATTGCTAATTATTGGCGTCGCGAACACGACGGAACTCATCGTTGTCGTTCGGTAAATTAAAACGTTGTCGTAAAAAGCGACGCTAGTCAATCACGGTCTGTTGACGTCGTCGTCGGCTGATGAGGATTTCAATTGAGAGGTTTCAATCTTCCCATTCTGATCAAACCATAGATCCTACCTAACTTGTACGGAGCTAGCTTGTGCCGAACGGTCTTTTTAATAGACATCAAGCCCTGGATCTGCGTGATACGGCCAATCCACTCGACGTGATTTTCTAGGCTTTAGAATGGGATGAACTCGACGAAATCTGCCGCAAAAACTGATCTGAAATTAAGTCATGAACGGTCATATTGCATCCTGATCAAACAAAATTCTTCGGCTAGATTTGAATTTGAAAGGTCACATTGTCCAAAAGAACTATTCATGAAAAGTCAATATAACGTTGTCAAATTAAGTCAGTATTAGTATAGAAAATTGATGACCGTTAAATTAAGAGGGCGTTTCTGGTCCTTCTTCTTTCCCAATTTTATCAAATATCTCGGGACTTTGGACCATCGCTGCAAAACAACAAAGGTGTCTACCGATTGTCCGGCTTATTTTTATGTCTTGAATCTTATGAATCTTAGCATGATTTAAAGTGGCTTAGGAAGCATTACTGCCTGTGTGAAAGCCACTAGGGGCGCTGACAGGGCTTGAACCCGCTCCGTCAGCCTACCGCTCCAGCGCGTAACCCGCTCTGCCATCTTCCGCCCCTCCGCCTTCGGTGGCTTTTATCCATCATCCCTCTTCTTCTTTAGGCGAATATAGGCTAGGAAGCAGAAACAACAGCCTTGACAGACGTAGCAGATTGGCAGAATTTAGCAAGAACCACGATTATTAATTTAAACATTTGTTTTAAGTACCACGAGAGGAAGAGATATGCATGGCAGATGGCCGGAGGGGGAGATGTTAATTGGATTGCATAATGGTCAAACAAAGATGCAAGAATAGTGTAAATAATGTCCACACCCCACCAGAGGCAGATGCAGATCCCGACCATAACTTGGTGATAATAAAATTAGACCTGAGACTGAAAACTATAAGAAGGAGAATTATGAAGGAGAAGCAATGGAACAGGGAAGCATTGAAGATAAAGGAGGAACAGCTGGCTCTAAGACTGCACAACAATGTGAAAAAACAGGGCGCTTCAAGTTCAGGAACAGCAGAAGCAAAATGGGCAAACTCAAAGAAAAATGAATGAGCATGCACGGAGATAATAGAACAGAAAACGGATAAAGACCCTAAAAAGCTTGGCTCAAAAAGGGAAATGATAAAGTGAACGAAAGAATGAATGGAAACAATAGTGGTCAGATCAGACCAGAAAATAATATAAAATTCTTTAAAATGAACTGATAAAAGAAACACACAAAGGAAAGTCAGAAAAGGATGGAGGCGATATATATTGAAGAATTATACAACAAAGAGAGGAGAAAGAAATTCCAGTAGAACCGGAAGAATATATGGAGGCCAAAGGTCCTGAATTATTAAAGGAGGAAACAGTAGAGACGGTAAAAGAACTGAAAAACAACACGGCTGTAGGAACTGACGAAAGAGACGCCTGAATGAATGTGGAAGGAGCAACAGAAGAACTAGCGGAGAACTGAAGATGTGCCAAATGCCAATACAGTGTAGACATATATAAAACTGGAGAATTACCAAAAGGCTTCAAGGAAACAACAATGATGCCTATAAAAAAGGAAAGCAAATGCGAGAATCTGCGAGGAGTTTCGAACAATCAGTTTCATTTTTGCCAAGCATCAAAGATCATGATTAAAGGTGCTGAAGAAGAAACGAATAGAGAAAGAATTAGAGGCTATAAACCACCTGAGAGAGGATCAATTTGGATTTCGGAGAGGGAGAGGCACGAGAGATGCAATCGGTGTGATGAGTGTTGTAGGTGAGAGAGCCATTGAACGCGTTAAGCTATGTATTGCACAGTACGTTCTATGTATTGCACGAGTGCACGGTAGATTACGAAGAGGCATTTTACCGATTGGAATGGAATAAATTATTCAAATAACAACAGCACTAGGAATCGACTGGAGGGTAGGAGGAAGCTGACTGGAAATCTATACAATACGGGTTGGAAGCTATAAGCTTAAATCAGAACAATAGGAAGAAGATTCAGACAAGACTATCCATTATCTTCACTATTATTCAACATTTACCTAGAAGAACTCAAAAGGGAAGCACCAGATGGATAAAACGCTGGAACATAAGTTGGAGGGAAACTGGTATAGCTCTATAGAAGAGGGCTGAACAGATAACTAAAGAAGAGCTTGATAAGAAAGTTGGTCTGGGGCGTAACCCTATAAGCCTCGAATGCCTTGACTTTGCAGAAAACGAACGTACAAACGCTGGAAGAATTCGAAATGTGGCAATGGAGGAGGATGGAAAAGATCAAGTGGAGTGACAAGAAATCAAACGAGGATGCATTACAGATGGCGGGAGAACAGAGACCGCTGATTAGCGCCAACAAAAGAATACAGAGTAACTGGATCGGAAATGTGACGCTGAGAGGGGAGCCATTGCTGAGAAGAATAATGGAGGGACGTGTACCAGGAAAAATGACAAAAGGCAGACCAATGAGGATGTTGTTGGATTGGATGATGAAGACGGATGCGCAGCCACGCAAAACCTATGCATAAATCAAAGACGAAGCAAGGCACAGAGAGGAATGGGAGCAATGGAGCTGTTGACCTGTCTCAAGATAGAGAACAAGGCGATGATGATTTTTTTCCTCTAAGAAATTCAGAGAAAATTATGGAAGTTAAATTTTAACCTACAGATTTTTCGCATTAACTCTTCACAAGTTCATTAACTCTCCACAAGTTCGAAATTTCTCTAATAAAATTGAAAAAGACGCTTTCGCTCATCACTGTTCGAAATATTGCGGATTCAGTTGTCTTTGTTTTAGTTTGTGCTTTTAATTTGACTATTTCATACATACTGAGACATTTGAAATCCTCACAAGAAACGTCACAGATCCATTGCAATAATGCACGTGTTCATGAGTCGATGGTTGCTTCAGATGTGGTTCGTGGCTGTCCAAATGTGTTTGGATCCGGCAAAGGGTTCAGTATACCTTCAAAACATCTTTTTTTCTAAGGAGAGACAGAAGGTCGAGAGATATTCAGCAGAGACAAATTTTGTTTGCAGAGAATCCCTGAGCTTGTGTTCCGTAGTAAGAATTTTAAAACTATATATTCGAAAAATCATTGTCGGGTTCTCTGAAATTTTGCATGATCTAAGTGGCTATCTAAACATTCTAAACCAGTGCTGAAAGTCTGTGAAAAAAGGTGGGAACCTCTTCAACCTTATGACTATTCACGAACTATGGGCATCGAGTGCTGGCCATCATTTACATTTGGGTAAAAACGCTTTTTAAATCAAGTGTTTAGTTTTGTTTTGTGACGGTGCTTTTAATTTTTCGAACAAACATTGAAAAATTATGGAAAAAATTTTCATGGTCCAAAAAGGTGAAGAAAACGGCGTCGCTGACTTTCAGCGCTGGTTTAAACTGGTTCCTGAGATCAGATTAGTGCTGTTATTTTCCGACAGCAGAGTCCGATTCGTGCGATTTCGATTGCGTCAAGAGTGATAGGGGAGCAGTAGGCCTAGCCGATCGCTGACAGTCTTGACGGCGTTGTTGGAAATACGTGGTTGATTAGTGAAGTGACAAATGCCAGCAGATAAATTAAATTCAATCATTTGCTTGATTGGCAATCAGCTGCTTGTTTTGAGAAATTGATAAAAATGCTAATATGATGGTTCTTGTGAAGTTTAGTAATTCAGTACAAGAAAATAATAAATTTAGGACTTAGTGTTAAGATAAACAGTAATAACGGCAAGACATTATAATAAAGAGGCAATGGAGATTTTCATGTATTTTATAAGCATCTGACCCAAACTTTTCCTTTTACTTCCGGCCAAAAAGATTGGCACTGATGTCCAGTGATTTGTTGCAAATCGGCAGAAGCGATGATGAATTACAGCGGACGGCTGAGAAAGACAAGCACGAAAATAGCGATCGAATGTATCGATGGCAGAGCCGCAGGACGGAGTAGGACCCGTGTGTAGCTCCAGTTACTCAACGCCCAACCCTTCATATGGGGAAGGAAATTTTATGATCATGAAGCGCTTTTGAAAATTAAGGTGATCGTCAAGATTATTCGTTTCCTCTTTACGTTGACAGCAGCTTAAATTGGAATCAATTTTCAATCAAATATAGCAAGAGGACATCTTTTTGTTTTATTTTTGAAATTTTTTAAAAATTCTTAGGCCTACTTTCAGAACCTTATATTAATCTAGAAAATGTCCAATCAACTTGCATTCTTTATTTCGCGGCATCTTAACAAGGAGTAAGTCCCTACTAATGCTCCATTTTAATAATGGAGGGTGACGAGGAGTCGTGTCGTCTGCTGAGAGCAAAGGGGTCGGGGTCAGAGGTTGACTGAGATTGATCGCCGTTTGCTCACAGGTGACGACGTTGAACTCTCAGGAGTCAGGCCATTTCTTCTCACGAGAAGCGATGAACTGATCTCAAGAATACTAACTATCTGGTCAGATTCTTTAAAAGCCTCAACATTTCTTTCAACATTTCCTAGCGATGATTTTCCAAGAATACTAACTATCTGGTCAGATTCTTTAAAAGCCTCAACATTTCTTTCAACATTTCCTAGCGATGATTTTCCCTCATCAACAGTCGAATGACACTTTCAAAGCGCTAAGACGTGTGCGTCCGTCTTGCCTGGAACGACAATAATGCGAACTCTTTTCCACATTTCCACGCCATCGATCTTTATCCGACGAATTTCTAAAACTATATTCTATAAATCATTGTTGTCTCTGAAATCTGCTCGACTCCAAGTGACCATCTAATCATGGTTCAAGCGCACCCGAGATCAGATCAGTGCTGCTATTTTTTCCCGGCAGAGTCCGACTACTCGTTTACATACTCACTCATTTGGTTCATTGACTCACTGACTTACTGTTCTTGAGGAAATGGAGACGTCATGGCGACCGACAGATCTGCGGGGAATCGAACCAGACTTTTGTCAGTGACAATCTTCAGGATTACTTACTTAGCATGATTTGAAGTGGCTTAGGAGGCATTACTGCCTGTGCGAAAGCCACTAGGGGCACTAACGGGGCTTGAACACGCTCCGTCAGCCTGACGCTCCAGCACGTAACCCACTCTGCCATCTTCCGCCCCCTCTTACTACTTTTTCATTTGATATATTGTCAATTTCCAATGCCCAATATTCTATTAATTAATTTTTATGTGTGTAAATTGTTGCAACTCGATTCTTAATGGGTTTCTAAATGTTTGTTTGACTGTTTATTTATTGATTCCTGTTCTAAAGTCAATGAATGTTGGCGACAGTTTTGCAATAAATAATCATCATAAATCACTCAATTAATTCTAACACTTCAGTGCAATTAGGCCTACTTAAGCGATCTCAGACACTCGTGCCAATTATGATAACATAGTTTCGAAACTTCATTGAAAATAAAAAACCGTTTATAATATAGCAACTGTTTATAACTATTTGTAAATAAATAAATATATAAAATATATAATAAATAATATATAATATAACTAGAAAGATGCACAGAACGCTTGAAGGTAACAGACATACAGAATAAGGATTTTAATATTATAGATGTATATTTGTATTATACTATAACTGTTTATAACTGTTTAAACTTTATAGCAAGGCAACAGCCAACCAGAAGATGTGCCTTGCGACTTCCAATAGCAACGTTTTGTTTATCCAAGCATCGCCATTAACTATTAATATATATAATCGTTACAGAAAAGATTTTAATATTATAGTGGCTTGGATCATACTATTCGAACTTGTTTTTTTTACCAGGTCACTTGGTTTATTACCACTATTAATATATATAATCGTTAAAGATTTCCATCAGATTCATTCTTTAAGGTCCTCAGTGTTAGCTTTGAAACCAGAGGGCATAATTTTAGAGATAATGCACTGATACAGATCTTAATATAGGATAATCCTATAATTACTTGTGCCTTTCTGTAGAACGAGAGACTTGTTGAATCTGAAACAAAGGCTAAAGACTCAGATGGACGGCGTTTAGGCCTAAATGCGGTACCGTTTAGATTTACGCAAAGAGGAGAATTTTTATAGCGCCGTATTAGGTTCGGAGTATAATGCTCTTATAGAATCAACGTTGCAAATGGCTTTTTAATGAAGAGCGAAGGCTTAGTCCCAGAAGAGGCGTGAAATTCAAAAGTCACGGCAACAAATTGACAAATTACCTGCAGGCGATGTAGCAATGCTGCCGTTAAGGCGTCGACGGGAGGATAGTGCGCACGCACGAAGAGCAGACAACTGCTGCGCTTGCGTTTTATTCCGTGCTCTGTATCGCTCCTGGAAAGTCGATCGCTCTGCTCTACTCCATTCTACAGTATCTCTCCTCTTCTATGCGCGCTCTCCAGTGGCGATTCCAAGAATTCTTGATGGGGTGGGGTGCAATGAATTTCTAGGAAGTTGGTGGAGGATGCAATGAAATCCCGAAAAAGGTTGACAAACAAAATAGGTCATTTGCAGTGTTTTTTGCCACTAAATAATGAAAAATTTGACAAGCAAAAAAGGTCATCAGCTCTGTTTTGCACACAAGGATAGCGGTTCGGACCCGGTAAACCCTGAACACGCTGATAGGCAAAATAAAGCTTGGTGGGGTATGCATCCCCAATCATCCCCCAACATGGAACCGCCTCTGGCTCTCTCTCTCTCTCTCTCTCTATTTTAGCGACCGACTTCTGAGTTTCATATAATAAATACCGAACTAGGAAACGTGTATGCGAATGATTGCAGTTCAAGACAAGCGTCTGCACAGAGAGCGAGAATTCCTACTCGTACGAAGAATCATGTTAGAGCGGGAAGTGTAACATTGCAGAGAATCGAATGATGTCGTAGAATGACCAAACGATTCAAATAGAGTTTGAAGGTTCGTCTCTATACAGATTGAACCTTCCGTGCTTTAACAGCTTCAGAAATGTCAAAAGCATTTTAGAATCAGTGTCATTGACTCATTGGAGCCGCAAAGAGTTGACACTTCTGGCGACGAAGCACAGGCACCACCGGTGTCATGTTTTAAACGACTGCTCATATAATAGTAGGCCTACTGTAGTAGATGTTTGGTCCGATGCGCATGCGCAGAAGAAAATAAAATACAAAGTTAATAAGACAAATGGACACATAGAAGAGCAGAGCAAAGAGCTACAGCACTTGGCCGGACAAAATGTCACGAACAAAATGTCACGGGTTGGGGTTAAGGTTAGACTTAGGGTTACATTTTAACCACATTACATCTTGTTCGTGACATTTTGTCCCCATGACATTTTGTCCGTGACATTTTTTCCTAGGACATTTTGTCCTAGTACCCTACAGCATGTTAACCTATTACACAGAGAGATGTAGGTAGGCCTAAGCAGACGGAGAATGAGATAGAGTCAGATTCGTAGACAAACTGCTAAGAGAGATAGAATCAGAAGGGTAATCAGAATCGTAATATGAACGATGTCTTATTATTGCAAGCGATTAGAAGAAGACCAGCTGAATAGAAACCTTAGGGTTGGTCCAAGAAAGAAAAACTTTTTTAGTGCAAGGGTTGTGGACAAATGGAACAGTTTGGACGAGGTGGGAGTGACAGTTGAAACAGTAAACGGATTCAAAGGCTATCTAGATAAACTAGGTTATTGAATGCAAATGGTTACATCAGTGGTTTTCACACAGGCTTACTTAGCCTCCTAAACCACTTAAAATCACATTATTATTATTATTATTATTATTATTATTATTATTATTATTATTATTATTATTATTATTATGATACTAGATTAGATGGGCGAAACATAGTGGTTCTCACACATGGCAGACTCTCCTGAACCACTTTAAACCCTTATTATTATTATTATTATTATTATTATTATTATTATTATTATTATTATTATTATTATTATTATTATTATTATTATTATTATTATTATTATTATTATTATTATTATTATTATTATTATTATTATTATTATTATTATTATTATAGGCGAGACAGAGGTAGAGCAGAGAATGAGTCAGAGAAGGAAATAAATGATTTTAAATGAAATTGACGAAAACGAACTTATATAGCGTGCAGTGAAACGAATCGAAAGAGAATAGAAGACCAGCTAAATAGAATCAGGGTCAATCAGCTAAATAGAATCAAACGGATAGAAGACTAACGGAAAGAGAGAGATCGAGGGGTAGAGCAAGAGAGACGGTCGAAGAGAGAGACTAGTCTCTCGATAAATTCTCTTTTCTTTGGCGTTAGAGCACGAAAACGCAGTTTCTTTTTCAGAGGAAATACAGCACACTGTTGAAAGTGTTGAGACGCAACTGCGCGTTCTTCTGTTTGCTGCATAATAATAACTATTCACAGAGCATTTGTTTTACTGGGACGCTGCTCGACAATCTGTGCTCGCCTCACTCTTGACTGAGTCTAAACAGTACAGAAGATAACAAGCTCCGATGGCTTTTAATTTGCTTTCTTTGAACAATAACTTTGAAATGAAATCCACGTTTTTCTTTTTAATTGTGAATATAATATAATATAATATAATATAATATAATATAATTAATATATATATAATTAATATAATATAATATAATATAATATAATATAATATAATATAATATAATATAATATAATATAATATAATATAATATAATATAATATAATATAATATAATATAATATAATATAATATAATATAATATAATATAATATAATATAATATAATATAATATAATATAATATAATATAATATAATATAATATAATATAATATAATATAATATAATATAATATAATATAATATAATATAATATAATATAATATAATATAATATAATATAATATAATATAATATAATATAATATAATATAATATAATATAATATAATATAATATAATATAATATAATATAATATAATATAATATAATATAATATAATATAATATAATATAATATAATATAATATAATATAATATAATATAATATAATATAATATAATATAATATAATAATTATTATTATTATTAAGACAATTTATAGAGCGCAGTAGCATAGTGAAGACTAAAGTCAAAAGCGCTTAACAATGAACATTATAAGATATATTAAACATATGCGTCTTAAGGCACTTGATAAACAAATCAGGGGAGGTCACAATTGTCACGTTCTTCGGCAGAGAGTTCCACAGACTCGGATTGCCCCTCCGGAATGATCTGTCACCGAAGACAGCCGTCTTGGACGGAGGAGGAACCACCAATTGACGACAGTTGCTTGAGCGAAGCCGCGATCGCCGATCGACCGCCGTAGACTTGATGACCAGGCCCGATAAGTAGCTAGGGCAAAAGGGGTCATACAGCGCCCGAAATGTTAGCCAGCAACGCTTGAAGGCTATGCGCTCCGGAATCCTGAGCCAGTGAAGATTATCACATAGAAACGGTGTCACGTGCTCGTTCCAACTCGAGCCAAAAATCAGACGAGCTGAGACGTTTAGCACCGACTGAAGACGATTTAGTTGGTTGGCAGGAAGTCCGAGCAGAACGCTATTACAATAATCTACTCGAGCTAAGACGAGGGCACGGATGAGATTGACGACGACAGGCACCGGCAGGTATCGACGGAGATCCCTGATCCTTCGCAGAAGGATCAGGGATCTCCGTCGATAGAAAGAAACAGGTACGAATGACGTTGTCCAAATGTCCGACAAACGAGAGTGTCTCGTCAAAAAGAACTCCAAGGAGACGCAGTTCTGTGCTTGGAGTGACATCAACATCACCGATCGGAAGCGTATTCCGTCATATGAGATGCCTCCTCCGAGGAGTGCTTAACCAGAGGAGTTCGGTCTTCTCCGGGTTCAGCGATAGTCGATTTTCATCAGTCCACCTCTGGACTAAGGAGATGCAATCCGTAATACGGGAACGCAAACATTCAACCTCAGATGGAGGGCAGGAGGCGTAAACCTGAACGTCATCAGCGTAGGCATGATGGGCGAGCCCACACGTTTCAATGATACGACCAATGTCCGCCACGTAGAGTATAAACAATAGTGGACCGAGTACAGATCCTTGTGGCACTCCACTAAGAACACGGCATGGAGCCGACGTGTGTCCATTCCAGCTAACAGACTGTCGGCCAAGTAGTTCCGAATCCAAGACAGAGCCAGCCCTTTTAGACCAAAAGTGGATTCAAGTCGGCGAATGAGGATGTCATGGTCCACCGTGTCGAAAGCAGCCGAGAGATCCAGGAGGCAGAGGAGGGCCAGATGTCCATTGGCGACCGCTTCAATAATGTCATTGTAAATGCGCAGGACTGCAGTTTCGGTGGAATGGCCCTTCCGATAGGCAGACTGACCTTTAGGCATTAGTCCATTCATTGTCAAATAGGTCACGAATTGATTATTAACAACTCTCTCAAGCAGCTTAGACAAGAAAGGAAGATTGGAAACGGGACGGAAGTTGGATAATTCCGCTTGGTCCAAGCCTTGCCGCTTGAGGTGCGGGTAGACAACCGCTCGCTTCCATGACGATGGAAATTCTCCGCTGCTTAAAGAGGTCGACAGTAGAGTCGTGAGAAATGGAGCAAGCGTCTCAATGGACTCTTTGAGGAGCCACATCGGGAGGGGGTCGGCTTGGCATTGTTTACAAGGTGACGCCATCACGATGGACGTAACCTCTGCAATCGAAGGAGCAGAGAACGAAGTGAGAACGGATCCAGAGTAATCCAGAAACTTGGCCGGGCCAGCGTTTGCCGTTCTCTCTGATTGCATTAACCTTACCATCCATGAACTGGTGGTAATCTTCAGCAGAGAAACTCGACGGCTGACAAGGCCTCTTGCCACGGTTACCCAGCAGCATGTCCAGGTGTTTCCAAGTCTGCCCTGTGTCACCTTTAGCAGCGTCAAGGGCGCTGTTCCAGTAGTGTCGACCCTTCTGCCTCACGAGGCGTCTACTGGCTTTAAGAGCTGAACGCCAGGCACGCCAGGCCAGGCCTCACCATCCATAATATAATATAATATAATATAATATAATATAATATAATATAATATAATATAATATAATATAATATAATATAATATAATATAATATAATATAATATAATATAATATAATATAATATAATATAATATAATATAATATAATATAATATAATATAATATAATATAATATAATATAATATAATATAATATAATATAATATAATATAATATAATATAATATAATATAATATAATATAATATAATATAATATAATATAATATAATATAATATAATATAATATAATATAATATAATATAATATAATATAATATAATATAATATAATATAATATAATATAATATAATATAATATAATATAATATAATATAATATAACGACGGCCGTTTCAAATGTGGTCACGTTTATCTGGGTCACCACCCCTCGGAGAAGGACGCTAGTGAGTCGTAAACCGTTCGTGATGGGTGATGCTGCCATTGTCCCCTCAGAGTGTGTGAGGCTGCTGGGGTCCTAGCCTGCAGTCTATTCTTAATCAGTCAGCGATTATTATATATATATATTATATTATATTATATTATATTATATTATATTATATTATATTATATTATATTATATTATATTAAAAACGCATCTGTTTGGGTTGGGGTATAGTTGAGATGTTAAAGCGCTTTTGTTGTGGGCCTCAGCCTTGTTACAGCGCTATAGAAATCGTCCAAGAATGAAATGAAATATAATATAATATAAATAGCTGTTAGCTGTTGGCTGCTCTTTTCGATGCCAGTACAGAAGATAACATGCTTCGATGGCTTATAATTTGCTTTCTTTGAACAATAACTTAGAAATGAAATCCACGTTTTTTTCAATTTTTAATTGTGAAATTTTCTTCGCTCTGAAATTTAGCGACGACTCTGTATCTCGTGCTGAATGCCGAGACGTATGAATACACGGGCGTCGGGCAGGAGGGAGTCGGAGTTCGCCTACTGTTTCACGGGTCGAAGGAACACCCGGTCCCAACGACCGCCTTCGCGGGGCTAATGCTTGCGCCTGGGCTGCACGCTTCGATTAACGTTCATCGGAAAGACGTAGGCAAAGTCACTCGTATTGGAATATTATTCTCTGCGACCAACATACAGTATTTATTCAATTAGGCACCAATCTTATCTCAACGAAACTATGCTAGCATTAACAAGTCTTCTGACCAGTCTGACAGAGGCGTCATTTGGGGGCCAGGGGGGGCGTGGTTCCTCAAGGAGTTGAAGAAATAATGTATAATGTATTAAATAAATAAATAAATAAATGTGAAATATGCAATAAATCGCAAAAATTGACAAACATTTGCCAAAAAATATCAAAAACTCGCAAATTTGCCAAAATTGGCACAAAAATTTCAAAAAATATCTCGCCCCAAGAAAACTGTGAAATGACGCTACTGAAATCTGACCAGGTTTATGACCGTTAGCTGTTGGAAGAACTTTAGGATATTTTGGTTTCGATTTGGTGGAACTGTTTGGCCTAGAAAAGGATAAAACGATCACCGTCGTCGAGACTATTTTTAAGCGAATAAGCTTTTTAACAAAAGAATTCAGTAAAATTTTACGGAAAAGTGCATGAATCGTGATACTTAGCAGCTCTAATAAGCGCTTTCTTCAACACTAGAATGCTTAGAACAAGCCTATAGGCCTAGAGACTCGTACACTTAGGCATTTGGAACTCAGGCACTGGTTAGCAGATTTTGAAATTCTTTAACACTAAAAACTGATAGGTCCACCTTCCTTTAGTATCAGAATTGATTTTATTAGTCCATGCTAAATGGAACAACTTTCTCAGAGTATTTCCTATGTCGCAAATTATTATCTTCAGCTATTCTTTTCGCATCACATGATATCACATGAGCTGCTTTCGGTCACGTGTCACGGCGGCTCTGTCTCTTCGATTATTCCTCTCTGAATGACGCTAGTCATTTTTGAAGGACAGGTGACATTCGTGTCATCGAGAGAATCACCTTGCTCGGGTGACCTGAATTACCGAGATCCACCTCGCTGTCACCTATCCTGCGTCGCCCGACAGCTGGAACAACGGTGCTCATGTCGGCCATTTTGGTCTCTAGCCAAAGGTAGGCAGCCCCTCTTATCTGACCTGAACGCAGGTCATGGCGCATGCGCAATAAGACGCAGATGTCTACAGTGTATACACCGTGAAATCTGTTCAAGGGCTTCCGTCACAGACTTGAGACGCGTGCATCGCGTATATGCACTATGCATGACCTGTGAATATCATAGCATGGAGCATATCACATAGTAATTTTCAGATTTTAAACTCCAACGTATGGGCTACAAATTTGTAATTTGAGAAAAAGCAGATATACGAATAAGTTAATGGCAATGGTTTTATTCATTCCGAGAACTAGATCAAGCACAAAGTTACACTGGACAAAAAATAGCGACATGAAGGTCAACTTAGTACCATAGCCCAAAGGTTCACAAAATGTGGTCCGCGTACCGAAGAGGGTCCGTGGAGGGTATGGCCGGGGTCGGCGAGGGCCTCCCGAAATATTCAGCAACGCTTCATAGTTTTAGCATTAACAGTCTGCGTTCTCAAATTAATGTGTGTCAATCAGAAGCCAAGACTAACAGACCTCAGTAGTCCGTTGGAAGTTGAAATGACTGACTTTGCTGGACAAGAACTGCAGGAGAAATTAGCTGATCTTTCATGTAACGGCAGTCTTGACAATCGGATATAAACAACAATCTTTTTGGCTGCGTGTAGCTTCTGAGAGTCTGTTATTGTCGTAGTCACGATTTTGTTACCGTTGGCGACAACTTTTTTATATGAGACAACAGTTTCAACAATAATTACTAATATGAAGACGAAGTATAGAATCAGACTTGTCGTTGAAAGTGACTTGTGTGTGTGCTTGTCAAAAAATACAACAAATCTGAACCAAGACTTGACAGTTTATGCAAAACGAAGCTAGCACGTCCCTCTCATTAGCAGTAGGTCTAATGTATTATATTTGAGATAATTTGACGGATTTGTGGGAATAGTCTACCTGTTATTTTAATTAAACATGAACTGTGACAGTGTTTGTTAAATAGTGTGGTCGGCGAGCTAAGCGTAGAACAAAGTAGAGGTTTGGTAGCCTCTGCCATGGCCTCCATATTAAAATATTCAAATGACTCGCGCTGAAACTGAATCACTTACTTTAGCCGAGATAAATTCTGATAAGAAATTTAGTTTTAACAGGAATTCTATCTTAAAATGTCTAGTTGCCAGAATTCATAATATGAGAAACATAAGTTAAGATATTCTATGTACAGTACATTGCCCTAAAGGCAATAAACGATTTCAGATTGTCATTTTTGAGCACCAGATGGCAGGCCAGGATCAGATCGAAGGCCAAAAGAGGCCTCTAAGCCAGTCGGTGGGAGGCGTCTTATAGAATGTTTAAATATTTTTGGAAACATGTTAATATTTTACGCCATACACTGCAGAATAACCACAAAGAAAACTGTCTTCACGTTCCAGATTGAAAAGTGAGATATTTCAGCCAGGAAGAGACTACCCGTCGCATAGAAATACAGTATACTGCGTCTTCCATCAATGTGGGAAAATGACCCGATGACGAACTTAACGCTTTGAGTATTTTGATTAACAGAAGCCAAACTCCTTAACCGTCTCTCCCGTATTTGTACATTTTCCTTCAGAGGCTTCAGATTAAAAAAGCAACTATTCGTCACTTTCTATATTATAGCAAGGTTAATACCTGCGCCGCTGCGCGCATGCGCCAGCTCTAATAGGAGACAGATTCTACTATGCCGACAATTTAAACGAGAGAAAGCTTTATATATATATATATATATATATATATATATATATATATATATATATATCGTATATATCGTAGTCTACAAAAATTACAAACGAGAAGAAAGACTTCACAGCTCTTTTGGCAACGCTCTCTATAGCATTTTGCGATCGTCAGCGCTTCTCGCCCTGCCTAAGTAGGCCTAAGTAAAATCTCGTGAATTTCTATAGCGCTTTCGAAAAGTAGCAGCGCAATTGCTTCTCATTCATAGGCTCTTAATCTTAATAGGAAATAGCTGTAACCAAAGGTGGGACCAGCCTTAGCTAAAATCGTAAAACGCTTTGAGAAAAAAAATTAATTAAAATTGCCGAACTCTGCCAACAAGCAAACGAGTTCGTCGCACTATAGTTTTCTGACAATAGTAGAATTTGATTGGATCCGTGTTGTTTGGTTTTGTCGTCAATTTTTAAGCGACTTTTGATAGCTGTTTGGACGGAATATAGACTCTATGTTTTCTTTTAGCAGCAGACAGTCGACACGCTTGGTGTTCTATGAAGCAACACACTTCCTGTGTCACAGCGATCAGTAGTAAGATATTTTCTATGAATTAGTGTAATTTCTATCTGTATGGATCTTAGTTGGCATAGGATAGAAATTTATTAAAATTTCCATTTGAGAATAATATTTTCCTAGACTTTTATATTTTACCACAAACGAGTGAATAAATTTCTCCACAGAACGAAACAAGATTGAATTTTTAAAGAGTTATAGTGAAAACAGCTGGTAAATTCTTCTCCTTTCAGAAGAACTGTCAGAACAGCCGTCGTCTAACTTCTGTTCCTGTCTCGTCAGTTGTCATTCGCAAGAGTTTCTCTGGGACTACACGTTCAGCCATCTCATTCCGGGTCACGCGTCCACCGACAGAGGTCGACGCTATCACAGTGACGTCATACCGGAAGCGCGATTGGCGGAAATTGCCGACGATAGGTGCGTAGCGGCGAACGTAGCGGCGCGAGCGTCCCGCGAGATATCCCGACGCGACGCCGACCAGATAAAAGAGCTCGACGGTGCTCTACTGGACGTCGCCAGACAGATGGCGCTGCTGCAGGGCGGCCTTCGAAAGACGGGGGTGGCGTTGAACGCGTCGCTAAACGACCTTCGTCTTCGCCTTGGGTTTCACACGAGCGTCGGTCTTCAAGGTCTGCGCAGATCGTTCGTTTCCGGTTTTGCCGATCGTTTCGATCTGATTCGCGAGAGGGCGCTGACGCCTCTCGTCGCCGGCAACTACGAGACGATATCGCAGCTGGAGAGAACGGTGAAACAGCTGAGGTTCACGTCGACGACCGAGACGATTGCGAGAAAAGTTCTCTACTACGTGACGGACAATCAACTGTCCGGAAAACTGGAAACTGCGATACTGGCGTTGGACAACATCACCAAGGTCTACTATTCGTTTCTCAACACGATACCCAGCACGACAGCCAAGCCGATCACCCCGGACGGTAGATACGACCCCCACCTCCTGCCCTACGGTCTTCTGTTGAAGACCCAGAACACCATGAAGACCTATTACGCTGGAATATCGGAGAACATCGCCGGGTTGATCGAGAACGTTCTTTCACTGAAGGCGGTTCTCAAGGACGTCTACCAGTCGAATTCTGCGAACGAGACGTTCTTCGATCAGTCGAGAAGGACTTTCATCGAACGAACACTGCACGTCAAGCAGTTCACTTCGCTGTTTCGCCAGCAGGTCGTTCAGGACTGCATCGATCGAATCGATTCGCGGATTGTCGACTTGGAAAAGATCAACGACACTTTGACGCTGGAGTCGGAATCCGTAACGCTCAGCATCGCCACGCAGCTGGGCGTCGTAGGCTCTTCGTACGCCGAGGCGTATAACGACGTCTTCGCCTTCTCGCGACTGATGCAACAGTTCCTGAGCGACGCTGACATTGTCAAGTCGAGCCTTACGAATTCCAACACGGACGTTTTCATCCAGTCGTCGGCCTTGGCCTCGCTGATGGAGATTCTGAAATCGCTGCAGGGCAAGTCCGCCGACCTGCGCACACACTGGGCGGCGCTCGAGGAAGCGGTAAGATCCGTCTGGACGCGCCTCCTTCGCGAAGACCTGCTCAGGGACTTCTATTTGAACATCCACAGCGACGTTGCCGAGATGACGAGCAATCCGAAGAGAATCGAACAGTTTCAGGAACTGCTCTTTCAGTCTTCGACGTTCGGTCTGGCCGCCGCCTTGCATCCGGGGACTCCGAACTATGCACCGAGCGACCTCTACACTCTCCTGAACGCTGACGTTGCGGTGACGAACTTTGACGCCAAAATGACGAACATAACGGAGGAATTTCGCGAACATTCTCAACGGACGGACTGCAGCGAAGTGCTCGGTTCTACCAGAGTGGAGAGACTCGTCAAAGCCTTCAGCGAACTCAAGAATAACCTAGAAGAGCTTCAGAGACAGTGCTCGATCAGTCAAGAACTCATCAGGTACAGGCGAATCCGCTTATCAGCATATCGATTAAGTGCGCAAATTAAGTAATTAAGTGCATGCATTATCTTGAGCGCACGACTGTCCCAGTGCGCCTCCTGTGACGTCCTGTCACCTCTCTTAATTGAATGTCTTTGCCAAGTATATAGGCCTACATGCAGAGCTGAATTCGTGCGCACAAGAGCTATTCGCCGTATAGCTATTAGAGCCTCGCGTGATTCATTGGCGGCCTTCAACAGTAGTTACTGTAGTTTAGAGTACGATAACAAGTTTTTGCAAAATCACTAGAGTTATGGCAGCGGTCACTAGTACACTCAATTCGCACCGAGTACAGAATTTTTGTTTTTGCGCCCGTACTCTGGACCGAGGTACTCGTCCTTGGCGGTTGTTCTCGTACTCAGAACCCAAATACTTGGACGTAGCGGATTGTTTGCGTACTATTTACAGAAGATTAGAACGTTGGCAACTCGCCAATATTTAATCACGGACTCGAATTACGATTATCTCAAGCTAGAGACATTTACTAAGCATGTTGTAATGCACTCCATTCGCCAAACTTGTCAATTTCACGCGACGCAACATCGTAATAAAAAGGCGTCCTTTAGTTTCGTAGTCAACGATTTCATTCCATTCGAAATCCAGAAGTTCGGTAACGTTCATCATGACTGCAGCGAGTCACGACCAGCAAGTAAGACGCTCACGACTTCTGGACGGAAATCTTTCCAAAGTCCAGCAGGAACATCTTTTGCCGTCTACAATTTTTGGGGCGAGTGGACATTCAGAACCGCTGTCTATCGCTCCCATGAGGATAGGGAGAGGGAGAGGACGCAGAGGCAGTGCTGCTTTTATCGTCTCCATTGTCGGTTGTTGAATAGGAAGACTAGGAAGACGGATTATTCCGACAGATAGCAAAGCTCTCTGTCGAAAATATCGCCTACAATGAATGTTGCATACACAAAAAGATACTATGTTGCGTCATAAAAATTATGTAGCTCAAAATATAGACCACCCTCCAAAGAAAGACACTTGAAACATCACTACATCTCCGATTGAATGGAAATTCGACCGCCATCTTGATTCCTGGAACTTGTCGACATCTCAACTATTTCTACAATCTTACGACTTAGGCCTAAAATTCTTCTCTTTGTCGATATGCAGTAATCGAGCAAGAGCGCTTCTCTGTGTGTGCGTGCGTGTGATTCTGCAGAAGAGACGCTATACAAATATTCTGTTGCATTACAATCTGCAGCGTTTGTTTCGGTGTTTGGTGCAATTTTCCTATTGCACGCAATGCGATATGTCACAGTGACACTGTGGTCAGGACTGTAGTAACATGGCTGCATCCTAGTGACGTGTCCAAAATCACAAACAGAGGCGCAATGCTGTCCGCTCGATAACAATTGCTTTCAATAGACTGCTAAGACTCTGGAACTATACATGCCTGTTTTTCTAACGCACCAAAGACGTTTTACACAGGCACCTGTCACGTGATGTGATTTCAGGGTTTAAGCGCTCTGATTATGCTGACTTAGGCGATATTTAATACGTAGGCCTACAACAGGCACCACAGACCAATTTTGTGTAAAATATGTGAGCGCCTTATTATAATCTACAAAAGTGCATATATATGATATGTATATGATAAATATATATTAGATATATGGACAGATAGATGATTAAATAAATATATATATATAGATGGATAGAAAGATAGACAGAGAGATAGACAGAAGATAGAAAGACAGACGGAAGTAGCAGGTGGACGGACAGACGGAGGAACAGACGGACAGATGGATATATAAATGGAAGATGACGATTTTCAATTTTTCGGTGGCTAATGACTTGTGTTTTTGTTTTTCAGAGAAAATGTTATTGTTGCGGACATAACTTTCCAGAGCGACGATTCGCTGCATCGTCCGAAGACGAACGATCATGCCTACTCTCTGACGTCATTGCTAGGTGAAGACTCTCGCAATATTTCATCCGCGTATCCACATTAGTACAGTGGCGGCTCTAGGATTTGGCAAGTGGGGGGGCCGTTGGGGGGCAACTTCTAATCATGGGGGGCCAACTATTTGTTGTTTAATGTATGTAGCATTAAGTATAGGGTCCCAACTGGGGGGCCACTGGGGGGGCCAGGCTCTCAATAGGGGGGCACGGGCCCCCCTGGCCCCCCCGGTGGAGCCGCCACTGCATTATTATAATTATTATTATTCGTTGCTGTAATTTAACATTTGCTAAGCGCCTCTTATTATTTCTACTCAGAGGCAGTATACTGGCATTGGAGTCGCATGATAAAGCAGTGAGACTTTAGATTCACATTGAACAGAGCAAGGGAGTAAGAAGCGAGACCATGTGTGTATATGTATGTCAGAGATGGACATGGGTCCATTTTTTAGAACCCAACCCAACCCGACCCATCAAATATCCAACCCAACCCAACCCAACCCATGCCGGCAATTGCAAGTATTCACCCAACCCAATCCAACCCACCCAAGCTTCAAGTAAACATATTCAGCAAATTTATTGCTAAGCAACAACTTGTCAAATACTGCATACAAATCATTTTTAAAAATTACCTCTCACATGTCGCTGTAGGGCCTATGTTTTCCGCCATTATAATTATCATTGGCGTGCAAAGGAAGGTAGACGTCCGTGTTATAATTTGTACTTAGACTATCTAAAATTCAGCTTCAAATGTTGACAGACTAACGAATAAGGAACCCTATATTAATACAGATAAATGCTCGGTGATGCACATTGGGAAGAAGGGAACAGATCATGAATTTAAGTTATGTGGGAAGGGACTAAAAGTGACAAACGAGGAGAAAGATCTAGGGGTCATCATGCATAACAGCTTAAAGCCATCTAGGCAATGTGCAGAGGCAGCTAATAAGGCCAACAAAATTCTAGGTATGATCAAAAGAACGATAGTGAGCAGAGAGAAGGATGTAATAATAAGACTTTACAAGACATTGGTACGTCCACATTTAGAGTATTGTGTTCAAGCATGGTGTCCATTCCTGAAGAAAGACATAGAGACCTTAGAAAGAGTGCAACACAGAGCAACAAAGATGATCAAGGGATATCACAAACTAACCTATGAGGAAAGGCTAAATCACTGTGGATTGACAACCCTGGAAAAAAGAAGAGAGAGAGAGAGGGGATTTGATCGAGACATACAAAATACTAACAAACAAAGTGGAAATGCCAAAGGAAAGATTTTTTACAATGAAGGAGTATGATCGAACCAGAGGACACAGCATGAAACTGTTCAAGAAACGGGTTGGGAGACATAAACAGCATTTTTTTAGTGCAAGAGTGGTGGACAGATGGAATGAACTGGGTGAGGGGATAGTAACGGCTACAACTGTAAACGAGTTCAAAATAAACCTCAGTAGTTTAGGATATTAGATTGGACGGGAGCAACAGTGGTTCTCACACAGGGCAGTCCCTACTGAACCACTTTAAACCTTGTTATATTATTATATTTATTATTATATCCATTATAGCATATGCTTAGCAAGTTCGCACGCACTCCCACGCAGTAGCTCATAAATGTTATTGGAGTCAATAAGGGGATTAAGATAGATTTACAGTGGATGGTTCAAAGAAAGTTACTTCGTTCAAAGAAAGTTACTTCCTTCATTCATCAATTTCGACTCTCGATTCCAATGCCTTGAATTATTTACTTCCACCGGTCTTATGCAAATATCTCGTGGCTGCGGATCAACATTTACCTATAGGCATATGACGCTGCACAATATCGAGAAAGCAATGGCCACAACGGCGAGGGGGGTTTTATCTATCAAAGGAGATAGACTTATGCCTTTAATGCTTTATTATATAGGAACAACTGTGTTTGGATCAATAGAACCAGAGGATCAAGACAGTCCTGAATATAACCCCCCACCCGCTAATCGCTTAACTAAGAGCCGTCATAAGCCAGTATTGCCAGCGACAGTTTGGCGGCAATTTGTTACATGAAAATGTGGAAAACGATAACCATTTTTTATAACCAATGTATGGTGTGTGCACTGTGCCACGTGCAAATCAGCGTTTTGCAACCCAACCCAACCCAACCCACCACAACTGCCTAAATTTATGACCCAACCCAATCCAACCCAATCCAACCCAACCCAACCCAACCCATGGGTTAACCCAACCCATGTCCATCTCTGATGTATGTATAAGCCTATGAGTGCATGTGAATGAGTGTGTGTAAACTGTCATATTACAATTAGGTCTATATCGTCTTAGAGCTCTGATAGTGCAAAAACGCTTAAAATTTTAAAGAAATCTACTAATCACTGCAACTAGGCAAACTTGGCGATCAGTATCTACAACAGCACTACATCTAAGAAGCCATCACGTTCTGAAAAGATCAATCGCGTTTAGTATATAGTCATCATCATCATCATCATCATCATCATCATCATCATCATCATCATCATCATCATCAGTTCAAAATCCCTCAGGAACCGTCGAAACCAGAGGCTTGTCGAACGATCCTTTTCCAATTTTCCCGATCTTGGACCTCATTCAATAAAATTCAATAAAATACTCAATAAGAAATCAGTAAAAATAAGAGAACTGAGCCATAAGTGGAATTCTCCAAATTTATGGAAAGATTTCTCTATCCAAATACTGTATTTCGTCCTTTGTTATACTCTTGATTTGAAAGAAATGTAACTTTGGAACACAAATGTGCAGTTGCCTAATTGTCGTATTGCTTTATTCTTGCATGATATTAGATTTATTTTTTGGCGTTTTAATGTTCGGTATAAGATTTGCTTAAACAGATTTGCTTAAATAGATTCTATAGATTAAATAGAGCCTATGCGAATTATTCTAAGAATGTTTGCCGTTAAACGCAGCGAGATACATTGTGGAAATGGGCCGATGCAAAGCCCCTCAAATCACGCACTTAAACGGACTATTAAGGCAGCGCGAATCAATGTTTTTATGCATAACAGACAAATTTACAGGTTGCATTACTGTGATCTGTGCACAGTTTATGGGACCGACAGAACTCAACCTCTCAGCCCTTTAGGGACCCCGGGAATCTCCCATTCCAATGTATGACCAATATGCCCATGCATATGCGTAATTTACCGAGAAACGTGGGAAAATTTATCTGCAATAATGCAATGCAAATCATCTGTATTACTCAGCAAATTTAATAGAAAATGGGCGCGAAAAACTGGACTATACTTTAGAACTAGGGAAAATAATTCCAATCCTAATCTTAGCCTATTCCTTTCACCGGCTCTAAATCACTAAGATTTCAATCGACGGTAACACAATTTAATAAGAGGATGTTGCGTCTTAAACCTAAAGCCTATAGTGTAGAGCTGTGTTTCATCATAATTATTTTACTATATTATAATTGATGAATTCTGTCAGTTTGCCTGTCTTCTGAGTAGTTTCTTTGCCTGTCTGCCTTCATCTGTGTGTCTCTATTTATATATGTTTATATTTTATATATGTTTATACATATCTCCCGCTGCAAGTCAGTCTATATCAAATTATCTGCTTTTCTGTGTGACTGCGTCTTTTTTTCGATCTGCCACTTTTGTCTATACGTGTGCCACCCGCTGTCCGTCAGCTGTCTGCCTGTTTACATGTGTGTGTGTGTGTGTGTGTGTGTGTGTGTGTGTGTGTGTGTGTGTGTTTATCCGTTGCTGCTTTGTAGCGAACGTCGGCGGTCTGTTGGCGCTGTGTTTGGGGGCGAGCGTGATGACCGGCGTTGAGCTGATCGACGTCGCCGTCGAGGCCGTCTGTCGTTCGATCAGACAACGGAAATCGAATAAATTCGCCGACACTTCAAAGCACGTTCTCTTTCGCCCCGTCGACGTTCTCGATGACGGAGTGGCGGCGGCGGCGGCGGCGGCGACCCTTCGCCTCCCGCACGCGGCCAAGATCCCGCTTCCGGCCAGCATTCCGAAGGTCAAGACGGAGACCGCCCACAGGGAAAAGCACGCGCAGCATCAGGCGGAGACCGACATCTAAGTCGACTCGGACCTGCTTTTCACCGAAGACGGATTGGAACTCGACGTTTGGGATTACGATGGTGATGATGCTGATGATGATGATGATGATGCTGATGATGATGCTGCTGCTGCTGATGATGATGATGACAAACGAACTACGACGACAGTAAGGCGCCAGAAAGTTACCCTGACTAAACGACGATGACAACGACGTAGGCCTATCCTTCGCCAGATAAAGTATATTCTTTCTGAAGCGAGAAGAGTTGAATTTGGTCGGAGAGGTTCATCGTGTGGAGTGTCATTGCAGCTGTTGAGGTCTTGGCAAGGGATTGAATGCCGAAGCAATGCCTGATCCTATCTGTAACCGTATCTCTGCATCGTATTGGCAATAGATTCCCGTGCACGGCAAAAGAATCTAAAAAGAAAGTCTTCTAGTGAAGTGGTGAGATAGATAGGCTACATGCACAGAGAGAGACAGTTAAATTCGTAAAATTGTTGAAAACGAAAAGTAACGAGTGATAAAACGATGCTACATTGCAAAGCAGAACACAAAGGCAAGACTTTTGAACAGTTTTCTGGATTTTTGCGAATTTCTTTAAGTGAATGGACTTCGCGCGACAAAGGAAGCAAAGACGCTGAAGGAAACCATAATATTACGAGGATATCGATCGATCTACTAACCCCTCGTGGCTCCACTAGAACAATGTCTCCTTTGGCACCTGCTGAAACCCAGAGGATTTGGAACCAAGCCAAATCGAAGCTTCTCCATAGATATCATCATATCAGCACAAAGACATAGGGCCTATCAATAACAGAATTTGAATGCTGAAGAAACAAAATACAGTAAATATGTGCAACAACGAATGAAAATCTAATAGAAAATCTAGCTGAATGCTTTTTGATCGTACGATAATCCACTTGCGAAGATCATTGAGCTAAGCTCAGCTAACCATATCCACATGCCACGACTTTACAAACCGCGAGGCAGATTTTGGGTTTGATTCAATGTTCGACTGTATGCCATTGCATAACCTTTCAAACAGGAACTTTGTGTTCATTTTTAGGAGTTTAAAAAAAATGATCACTAACGAATTCCTGATTTTCTATTAATTTAACTTTCCGATGTCAAAATGTAGAAAGGGGCCTAAAGACGAGGTGACAAGATAGCAAAGCATTGTCAACTGCATAAAGGCAGGCTTAGGGAAGTGGCGTTTGATTTAATTGCACTCTCAAATGTAATGATGAGGTGGACAGAGTACATATTTAATGCGTCTCAGATTTCAGTTGAGACTGTGTTTGTAAGATGGAACTCCTTTTATTGTGAACTGATAATAAGTTTATTTGAATCCGGCCATTACATAAAAAACTGAAATATAGGCCTATGTCTACGGACGATAAAGTGTTAGTACAAGAGACATCATAAGATCAGTATGCATTCGATTATCATCCAGCATAAGCATAACAAAGACACGTGGTTCTTCTAGCGAATGCCTTTCTTTCTCAGCCATTCAACGGCATCAGGTTGAGCCTGATGCAGGGTCTCGAGTCCTCCTTCGAATCTGGTGAGGTGGCAGTCATTGACTATGTGGTTCATAGTCTGTCTGATGCCGCAAGGGCAATTCGGGTCATCTCTGGCTCCCCAACGGTGAAGCATAGCGGCGCATCGGCCATGGCCTGTTCGATAGCGATTGAGGTGGACCCAATCATAGCGCACTAGGTCAAAGCCGGGTTGGCGCTTGCAGGGGTCTGTGATGAGGTGTTTGTTCTTGACCTCAGCAGACTGCCAACTCTGCTTCCATGAGTCCGAAACAGAGAAGTACAGTATAGGCGCAGGAAACCAGATTGGATGACGAGACGTCAGACGTTGAGCAGGATGGTCAAAGATGTCCGCGTGTATTGGTAGGTCTGGTCGGGCATTAATGTGGGCAGTGAGCTTGGATGTTGCGGCTTCACGACGGATAGCTGGCGGGGCGATGTTGCTAAGGACTGGCAACCAGTGAGCCGGAGTAGAATGGATGGTTCCAGAGATTGTCCTCATGGAGGAATTCAGTTTGGAGTCGACCAAATGGACGTGGGGGCTTCGGCACCATACTGGGGCACAGTATTCTGCAGCAGAGTAGCATAGTGCCAGTGCTGATGTTCTTAATGTAGAAGCGCTTGCTCCCCACGTAGAGCCGGCCAGTCTTGCAATGATGTTGTTCCTCGAGCCCACCTTTGCCGCAGTTTTTTTGAGATGCTCATGGAATGACACAGTTTTTTTGAGATGCTCATGGAATGACAAAGTGCGTTGACCGCCACGTGACGCCAAGATAGACTGGCTGGGCTTCACGTGGTGTTCAGCCAGAACTGATCCAGTACTATTTAAATGCTAAAAAAGTGAAAAGCCTAAAAGTTCAAGCACTGAACTTTGAGGGGCTCGACGACAAGGCAGTTCATCGAGAGTGATCGTCAGGAAAGGTGCTGTACAAAGTAATGTTGTTTCAGAAATTGTAAATCAATATTTAGAACGATGAAGATAAATGAACAACGTGGAAGAAAACAAAAAAATCTACAGTATTGTCGGTATTTTAAGATGGCCTGTTAGTAGTTATCGCTCGATATTCATAATACGACTATATCAGTGGCGTAGCCAAGGGGGTTTTGGAGGTTAAAACCCCCTTCTGGGCGCCGACGAAAAATTGTGTTTAATGTTTCCATGCATTCTAAATTTTCGGACAAGGTTTTGAGAGGCAAACCCCTCTTTGGGGCTGCTGACCAAATTTTTAGGCGTGACGACCTTTTTTGCTTGTCAGCATCTGAAAGGAAAAATTTTGGAAGGAAAGACAAAGGATAGATACATAGGATGACCTTTTTCTTGCTTGTCAAGATTTGTCGAAAGTTGGTTACGGTCAAAAGTCAAAACCAAACCCCCTTCCGGAAATCCTTGCTACGCCACTGGACTATATACTGTATAGAATGCAACTGACGCGATCCTGCATTACAATGAAACTTTGTGTAGCTCAAGCATGTTCGAGTATGTGATTAGTGCATCAAATCCGATAGGGCTGGACCCCGTGAAATTTAAGTCGTGTTGCTTGAAATAATTAGACCTAAATATCTTAAGACTAACACTATACTTAGGCCTACCTTTTTGACGTGTTTTCAGTCTGTTGTGTTCTGCCTAATGATGTTAGAAGAAAAATATTTAGGTCTATATTTCGTAATGTATGCAAACAATTGAAGAACTGTCGTGAAAGGTGTTTTGATGGAAATAAATCTAATAATAGGAATGCTACACTAAATATTAATTCTAGACAGAAACTAAGCAACAAATGACAGTTTACAGATTTGCATCACTGTTCTTCAATCACAAGACCATATTTGACCCGAAACAACTCAGGCGCGAATCGTATCCAAATTCTGTAGAGATCTCACAACTTCTGTTACGGTTCCTAACATTTTAAAACGTTTGATGTTTATTGTCGAGACTGATATTAGACTGAATCAATATATTTCACAAGAAGTGGGTACATAGATAGAATTAGATCACGATATTTTAATAAATCGAAATAATCTTAACATTTTAAGCATTCTAAGTCAACTGAATCCGAGAAAAATAATCGACTGGCCCTATGATTTTCAATATCTTAGAAATTAATTAAAATTAAATTTGATCAAAACATGTTTCATAAAACCTGATTGCAGGTGAAAGTGATTCATATAGCTAAAGTACAGCCTAGTAGACCCTGCAAATTAAAATCTCTTGGTTTCTATGGAGCTATGCTCCATTACAACTGAGTGTATATATAGGTAGACGCTGATATTAAAATACCAACAATTAATAGATTTTATTAGTATTCTGCATTGTCTGCAATACTCATATTTTGAATTGTGCTACAAGAAGCTAAAATAGATTAAAACGAAAGGGCGGAGACAGATCTTTAGAATTATGTCAGACTGAAACAGGAACAACCGGAGTTAACGGACAATGGAGAGAGCTGGAATAATGATGCAGCGGAAGAATGTGACGGAGAAGAAATAGCAGGCAGTGGATGCTTTTGGCCGAACAATTGCATCAAAACATGAAACGGTTTGGCAATAGAATAAGCAAACGGAAAAGATGAACATGATTAAGCAAAATCTCCGAAAGAGAATGTCTACGGGAAGACAAAACAAACAGCGAAATAATGCTAAGCAATTACGTCACAGTCGCTCTTTATAACAACGATACTCAACAGACCTTTCCAGCAGTTGGGCCTTAGGTCTATAGAAGCCGAATTTATGTCTTTAATATTATTTTCTTATTTGTATAAATTGTGATCGCCAACATCTCTGACCTGAAACTTTAGACTGTCCAGCGATACGTAAGGCCACAATTTCAAATCAATTTTAAGTAGATCAATTTTTTACAGATATAAATTCATGTCCCGTTAGTTATATCTCGATTATATCTTAATATCTGGATTACTTTGTCGAGGCTTTTTCAATCGAGCAACGAGAGAGCGTGACTAAACGTAAGTATAAACTTTCGCATTTTTATCGACTCCAGATTGCCTTTTTAAATTAAGAAACACCTGAAGAAGCGCACGATGAAAGCATACGTGGAGTCGATGGTTAGGCCTACTTGCGCGTCAGAGACTTGGACACCAAAGGCAGCAGACGAATGTTAGTTTAAATGCCTTTGAAATGTGGATGGATAGAGAAGGATGGGAAACATGAGATGATTTCCTCGAGAAAGTGACAGAAAAAAGATGTCTTGCTAACAATATCAAAATACAGACAACGAAACTGGATGAGACATTCACAGAGAGAACTCGAATCAAAATAGAGATATAGAAGGCATAATGGATCGAATAAATTACAAGGCAAATCATGAATGATACTGTTAAACTAGGCAGCTGAAACAATGCTATCATTAG
This sequence comes from Metaphire vulgaris, assembly GCA_018105865.1. Taxonomy (NCBI): domain Eukaryota; kingdom Metazoa; phylum Annelida; class Clitellata; order Crassiclitellata; family Megascolecidae; genus Metaphire; species Metaphire vulgaris. Next base: position 10,561,780 of record CM030833.1, on the reverse strand, counting down.
GGGCCTAAGTAAGGTAGGTCCCGTACTCGAGTCCGAGCGTTAGATTCCGGCTCTTATCTCAGGTCTATGCAATCAGCAACGTAGGTGGTATAAGCCATTAATCTGGAGTAGGTTGCCATTACTATCCCCAGACCTATGTTTTACATCGCAGCCTAACGCTGTTCCTCATTTTACCACGCCCTCTAGCGAGTAGGCTGAGATGACTTTATGGCTCCTGCGGGTATCAAACCCGCGACCTTCTGCTCCATTGTCCAGTTAGTATCAGTTCCGTCAAATAATCCGGGCAGGTGGGACCTCGGAGCATTGGGGATGTTAGCCAACATCGCTTGTACGTGATCCTTTCCGGGATCCGCTGTCAATGAAGCCGATCTCTTAGTAAATGAATTACATGCTCATTCCACTTGGTGCCAAAGAATGCCCGAGCAGCCGTATTTAGAACTGACTGCAGCCGATTCAACTGAGCCCAAACAGATGATGATGACGATGACGATGACGATGGTGTTGTTGCTGCTGCTGATGATGATGGCTGCGATGACGAATTGACGATGTATCGCAAGTGAATGTCTGCAGCGCATCAATAATTGCTAAATTTTCTCATAAATCTTAACCTGAAAGTGATTTCTTATTTGTATATCATGGTTTACTATAATATCCAAGCAAAAGAAAACGCCAAACTGGCAAATATTTTTAAAAGGCCAGCGTATACATCAAGTAAATGCATTCAACTGCGTCGGAAGCTGAATCAATAGTGTCGGAAAAGAAGACAAAGATATCACAAAACAACAGCCGTAGCAAATCAGCTTTTGCTGATTTGAAACACATATTAGCGAACAGACAATCTCGGTAGTCATCAAAGTACGGGTACTAGAAGCATATGTCTGGTCAGAAAAAGTTAGAAAACATAGTTTGAAAAGAATTTTGAAGATACTATGGATTGGAGAAAACTAATAAAAATATCCAGACACTGGCAAACACATGACGAAAACTGTTGCATGTCATTCAAGCCATTTCTGTTGTTTAAGTCACGTCATTTGGACCCATAATGAGAGAAATCAGACTGAAAAACCTAGCTGCAACCGAAAGGGTGGAAGGTCAAAGAGCAAGAGGGCAATAAAGACGGATATTTATCGAAAGCTTGCTATGCGGCATGAAAGATGTAACGTAAGCAATGGAGCCACTGCAAATAATATTATTTACAAAGGACAGCGAGAGAGAGAGAGAGAGAGAGAGAGAGAGAGAGAGAGAGAGAGACCGGACTTGGACGCCGAATTCAACGAATTTGTCTCATTCGACCACTTTCGACTACGGCCGTAACTAAGTCTTTCAGCGTCCTGTAAAATGATGACTGTAAAAGTAGGCCTAATTCGTTGTTATCAAGTAATTTCTCTTGATTATGATGTGTAGGCCCTATACATGCATACACGTACTCTCTAGAATTCTGCTTCAAAGTTTGAAACCTTGTAAGACTACCCGGTTAACTTTAGTAACGAATAAGGAGCCATTGTACCCAATGCTTTGCAAGTTCGCATAGATCATACATTTTATTGGAGGCAATAGAGGAGAATACACTGTATGTGGTGGGTTTACAGAAGAATGGTTCAACGGATGTGACTAAAACAACGTTCATTCATCCATCTCTATTCAAATTCTTGGCATTGTTTTGTCCCTCCGGTCTTATGTATAAATGCTCTGTGATAGGAACAACTGTGATAGAATCAGTGGCGTAGCGTGACTTTTGGGGGCCCGGGGGGCATCTTTGTCATGGGGGCCCCAAAGTTTCAAAGTTTCGCGCTGACGAGCAAAAAAAAAAAAGGTCATCGCCTCCTTTTTTACCCTGACGAGCAAAAAAAAAAAGGTCGTCAGCACGTTCACTTCTATGGCTAGGGTTAAGAAGTTAGGGTTAGCCCTAACCTAACCCTAGCTTAGACCCCTCTTTGGGGGCCCCCCCCCGCCCGGGGCCGGGGGCAGTCAACAAAGTGCCCCCGCCCCCACGTTACGCCACTGGATAGAATCAATAGGACCCCTCTTTCGGTGAACACTAATAACCAAGTTGAACGATAGCATTAGATTTTAGTTGCAGTCCAGAAATTATTGTCTTCGTCACCCACCAGTGTTGCCAGCGAAAAAATGCCTAATTCGGCAGGACATGCATATTCTGACCGAATCTGACGTATAGACGTACCAATTTGTTTGCAGAAAATGCGGGGAAACTATTATTTTTAGCATAGAACACTTGTCTTTTCGGCTATAGTTATTGAGATTTATATAAAGTAACTTATAAAGTTATCAACGGAATGAAGGCTGCTTCTGTCCAGTCATTTGGCCAGTCTCCTGTCTTCCACAAGTAATAAAGCAACTTTTACTTAGGCCTATATTTTATATAAGTATCTCCAATGTAAAACGTCACTGTTCACTAACTTTTAGGACTGCATGTCAATAGCTTCGGCTTCGGTCGAATCTATTACAGTTACGGCTTAGCTTCGGCTACGGCCGAATGTAGGAGTGCAGCTACGGCGCCGGTTACGGCTACGGCCGTAACTGCAAATTGCAGATTCGGTCTGACTTTAACAGAGAGACGTGGAGCAGAGGTTCCCAAACTTTTTTGATCGCGGACCCCTATTTTGTTCCCAGCTTAGCTCGCGGACCACATTATTTAACAAGTGACAAGAAAAAAAGATTATCATCATTATCATCCTTCCTAAATGTAGTGACAAGCAAAAAAGGTCATCTGGGTTAGGGTTAATTAGGCCTAATCCTAACCCTAACCCTCAATATTTTGGGAGGCTCTCGCGGACCCCGCCATACCCTCCGCGGACCCCCTTCGGTCCGCGGACCACAGTTTGGGAACCGCTGACGTGGAGGACCATGGTCACCAACGTAGGGATACAAGGCGCCTAAAGAAGAAAAAGGTTTACTATAAGTTTGAATCAAAGGCTTAACCATGTTTTCTGGTGGGCATTTTATAAATTAATGTTTGCAACTTATGATCTCGGAAATTTAGCGAATTCGTTTTCTCGCCGATCGAGCAAACTCTGGCTTTTGTAACCAATGCAAATAATTATACACAATAATGCACATCCTCTGAGTGCATCAGATGAGAAAAATGTTCGTCGTTCAAAGCACTGTGCTGCACTTTTTAGGTGAAAATGTAATAAAATGTCTCTTTCTGGTATTTGCAATGCGTTCGGAGCTAAATGGAACTTAAATTCTGGCGTTGTACTATAGCCACATCCACTGCACCTCGTTTCCATTGCATTTAGGCCTACAGTGCATGCTTAATTGTGATTAGGCCTAAAGCAAAGCACTTTTGTTCGTCGTAGAGCATCAAATAGACCCACAATCGAACGACAGATAGGCCTACGTCGATGGACAACAATCAAGGCATCGGTGTGGTCGACCGCTTTGCGTGCGGCGACCCTCCGCCGTCGCCAAACAACATTCCGGGAGCTGCGTTGGGGCCGCCTGCGCCCTTTCAGGGTGGTATCGTGGCCGGTCGGATGGCAACGTCGCCGCCGACTCAGGTTCAGTGTCCCAACTGCCGACAGCAGATTTTCCTTCCTGATCGCGACGAATCCGGCTACATAGAGCTGCTGATGGATTTCGGAGCCGGGGCCCTGGTCGGAGCCATCTTGGGCATCGTTTGCATCACAGCTGCCACGACCGTCTTTCGTCATCCTAACGCTAAATAGACGCCCGTCGACAGATATTTCAAATTTCTTGGAGATATAACATAATTGTCTCTTAGGCTATCTAGCAGTTATTTAAAGAGACACGAGCTTTGAAGACTAGTTATAGTAGTTAATATTCTGGAATGTATGCCAGCGACCAGCGTTAACATGCACATCGTTAATAATGCAATTATATCGAACCTGTTGCAAAGCAGGACCTACTTACAGATGGATTTATGATAGTAAGAAGCTGCATTAAAGTGTGTACTCGTATTAAACCGGCCTCAGAGATTTGCTAATAAGGTCCATGATCAATTAGCCTATTGTCCTGACTTATGGAATGTTAATGTAGATCTTTCAGTGTTCTGATTATCTATAATCTTATATCATATTAATCCTTACAATGAACCTAATTAGTTTTTATTCCATTTTATAAGAATCATCATCCTATGTGCTTGAAAATTTATTAATACGAAAATTCAGTAGCCAAATTTAAAGATTTGTCAGTATCGCTGAAATCGCTTTCCACAAAACCTAAGGTACTGTACATTGCCGGTAGTAAGTCTGTGTAAGTCTATGTCGTATGCAATTTAACATATATTAGGCCATTGCTTCCCAACCTTTTTCCAGACACGGCACACTATCCAAAAAACATACAGCCAACGCCGGTACACTGCAGCCGAAATGCGCACATTTTATTTTTAAATGATGCATCGATCGTATAGGCCTACTAGTACTATATATTATACTCTAGTATAGTATACAGTACAATATTGGCTACAGTTGTCAGTTCTTCATCAGTACATATTTTCTTTGCAATCTGTATCACTATTTCAAAACGTAAAGCTTAACTTCATTGAAGAGATATAATTCATTGAAGAGATATAGGCCTAATTCAACTTATAATGAACAATTAATCCAGCACCAGTATTAATTTACTATTTTGCAATATTTTGCCACGGAACATTTTTACCGTCGCTGCGGCACAGATGTGTCATGTGTGCCGCGGCACACAGGTTGGGAAGCAATGTGTTAGGCTACCATTGCCCAATTGAGATTGAGCGGTATATTTGAAGTTGTGATTTAAAATAGATGATGCGCTAATCGAGATTGATTAAGAGGAGAAATAATCGGAGATCTACACTCTACAGTAGGTTTATGTACCAGTGGCGGCTCCACCGGGGGGCCAGAGGGGGCCCGTTCCCCTATTAAGAGCCTGCCCCCCCAGTTGGGACTCTATACCTAATGCTACATACAATAAACAACAAATGGTTGGCCCCCCATGATTAGAAGTTGCCACCCCAACGGCCCCCCACTTGCCAAATCCTAGAGCCGCCACTGCTATGTACTTCGTCAGCATTCAGTAATAATTTCCACGAAGGTAAAAGATAGTAATATTAAAATTTCATCGGAAGATTCTAACGAAAATTTAACGATTAGCCAGACACTTGTCAGATAAATGAATGTCTTTTCCGATGAAATTATGTCAGAACCCTTAAAAGCTTTTGGGTTTCTTTTGGTGAGCAAAGTAGCAAAAAACAAACTTGTTAACGTCAAAAGCCGCGACTTGTTTTACTCTTGAGTAAGTAAGTAAACGAATATCCTGGATTTATATAGCGCTTTGAAAAGTAGTACAACCGTAGATGCTTATTCTTAAGTGCTTAGCCTTTCTTAAAATAGCCACGGAAAAGGTGAATGATCAACCGGGCAATGGTCAATATGCTAGGTTGTTACGAGAGGCGTAGCGTGCCAATGGCTATCGTGGCTTTAGCTATGGGCGGCACACATGACGGGGGCACAGTCACATATAAAAATATAACGTACTGCAATGTAAGCGACAGACTGCACATTCATAAATCACTGATAATTTCAAGTGTCATTAACAACAGGAATTCATTTGTAAAAAGTAATATTAACAAATCCTGTACCAACAAATCATAGAAGTTGCCGCATATAAAAATCAAGACTTCTGTAAATTATTAATAACTCTCACATAAAAACTCTGACATAAAATAATTTCCATAAAGTAACTCTAATTCCACCAAAAATTAAGACTTCTGTAAATTATTAATAACTCTCACATAAAAACTCTGACATAAAATAATTTCCATAAAGTAACTCTAATTCCACCAAAAATTAAGACTTCTGTAAATTATTAATAACTCTCACATAAAAACTCTGACATAAAATAATTTCCATAAAGTAACTCTAATTCCACCAGAGTATACATAGGCATAACTTCAAAACAGTCGTAATGCAAACCCTGAACAACTGACAAACCATTTCAATCACTCAAAAACAACATCTATGTAACTATTAACCCTAGGGCCCATAAAACCGGTATTTTCCGGGTTCATAACCTATCGGTTATGCAAATTGACAGGACCAAAGGATTAAGGCAAGAACATGAACAATAATTATTTGTCAGTTTGGCTGCAAATTATAACAAAATTTCATCAAAACTGCCATAGTCAATATCAGCTACTAGTAACAAGAATTGCTAAGAACAATTCACAAGAAAATATTTAAAATATTGAAACATAAAAACATAACAATGATATGCATGCTTTTAGAAAATAATGAAATTTCCTGATTAATCACAATGTACAAAAACAAGTGCATGATAAGAGAACAAACGGAAAATACTAATGACAATCAAATAAATCAAGTGAATATATCAAAAACAATATATAAACAGTGCCACAAAATGTTATCATAATGCTGCTGGAAGATTCGTTGTTAAGACTGGAAAGAACTACAAAAAGATGAAGAAAATAGGGTAGAAGTTAAATCAGTGAAAGAAAGTGAAAACAATGAAAAGTGAAGTGAAAATAATGAAAGCCAGTTTTGCTCCTTACCAGAATGAAAGAGAAAGACCATAGCAGACTTTGTTATGAAAGAAGAATAGTTCACATCAGTGACCAAAATCTAAACAACTCCAGAGAAGGACTCAGATTATCCTCTTGTGATAGTAGAGATGAGAGTAAGGTATGATAAGAGCAGAAGCATTGGCAAGATATGAGATGGCTTAAATCAAGGAAGAAAACTTGGGAATCGGAGAACAAGTTTCAGATGCATTTCAAACTGATCTGGAAACTTGGATGGAAATGAGACTGCTGAAAATTAATAGAAAATGTTCAAGAATACAAAAAAATTTTCTAAGAACCACAGGGACATCACAAAATGGAAAAATAGACTCGACAGAAAATGAAGAATATTGGAAGTACGAGATTAGGGTATACATGATTTACAACAACAGCCTTCCCATGCATACCCTACTTAGCTTTGGCTTATATTTGGGCATTGAGTACTATTACAAAAGAGAAATTATCAAATTTTATAGTCATATAAAAGTCAGTTCACATAGGGGCTTCTTATTGCCAATGCTATTGCTCGATACTTTAGAAATCCAGGTAACAAAGTTAAAAATCAGTAGCATTACACTATAAATTAAATTTAAGCAAATTAACTTGAACATTATAAAATACATCCTAAGAATTCATCAAAAACAAGCTTTTACATCAAATAATTTATCACATGCATTGAGTTGAGACACATAATCAATGGCACTGTATGCAAGTCTACAACACAACAGAAGCCAATTATCATTTATGGCATTAGCACTTCTAATAACTACAAAAAGACTTGCACAAACACTTCAATTGTATTATTATTCCACCAATATTAACATATACATTTTCTGTCTGGGACTCTTATTATGCTATAATAAATCTGCAAGCACTTTTGAGTCATGTGGAGAAGAAATAAATCTTAAAAACATTTAGTCACAAATTACATGCATCAGATCCAGCCAATTAGAACCACAACAAAAGGTGGTAAAACAGAAATCTAATCATCAGCTGCTTCATCAGCTTCAGCTAGAGTGAGAAGGTTCGAGTTCAAGAGAGCGAATGACGGCCTGTCCTCTGGTTCCTATGACAAAATGTATCCAATCCAAACAAGTATTCAGTCAGAATTAAGAATCACACAATGGAAACAGTAAGAATCAAAATATCAGCATGTAACAATCCAGCAAAAGAATCTGTCAAATGCCACAATATTTACATTAGTGTGCTGATATTTCCATTACTAGCATTTCCATTTTGATTGTTAATGTTCATCTACAGCTGCTTACTGTTCTCATCTATGGATGTAGTTGAATTCAAACTCCAAACTTGCATAGAGTAAAATCTCAAGTATAATGTACACTTTTTCGCTCAGAATTTTCCATAAAGTTATGGGTGCATATTATAATCATATACTACTGAAATTAGATAAATTTTTCATTCCCCAACAACTTAATTTTACCTACACTTTCCTTAGCATTTAGCATATCATTGAAATGGCAAAGCAGGTGGTATTAATGAGGAAGATGGAGAGAAAAATTTGTAGGGAGAAGAGAACGAAGAGAAAACGACGACTTGGAACTGCATTAACCCCTTAACCGGGCATGAAGAGAGCGACTCGTCCACCATTATCCTTCATTAATCAGGCGCCCCAAGCATGACTCATCCTGTAAGTTTTTAAGTGGTTCCTAGATCGATCGCAACGAGTCAGACTCGTCTTATGCTATAAATCACTTTAATATCTATCCATTCGCTAGATGACACAGGTCTGTTTTAGCTAATTCGGCTCTATGTGCCAAGGAATATATATTCTTTGGACCAAGGTGGTCTACCTTGGGATGCACTGTGTAGAAAATAACTTTGAGAAAATGACTTGCTCTGGTTAGAATTGATATATCTTTACCAAATGTTGACCGATTTTCAAACTTTTTGATTTATTTTGTCCCAATGACATCCCCCTACAACTTCGCCAACCACCAGATTGGGGTTACCACTGAAAAATTTCACTATGGAGCTTCAAACATTTTTTGTGGATGGGTTCTATTTTAGGCCATAGAGTGGACTTACCCCCAAATTTCTTTGTTTTGCACAGATGGTTAAACAGAAGAATAAAAAAGCTAAACAATGATGCATACCTTATCTTCTTAGCTCTTATATAGCCTGATATAGCAAATTTTTAAAAAATTACAGGTTTCATTTTTGAAGAATGTTTTCCCAAAAATAATTCCCCAGTATGGTGATGGCATCTAAACATTTAATCCCTGGTAAAGGGGTTAATGGCCCTTAATGACTCAGCCTATTGTTAGTAAACACAGGCTTAAACTTCTACCAGTAAATCTCTTGACATTTGTAATATTCACAGTTCTGCCAACAGTAATTAAGGTTTCCAGTGGTCAAGCAAAAAGTAATCTAGTGCGGAAATTTAAGGGTGCACATTATACTTATGAAAACAGATTTTAACCCTTGATCTGCACCTGGGAAGCTGTGTGCATTATACTCCTGTACACATTATAATGGAGATTTTACAGTTATCCAATGCTGAAGCAGCCATACTAAAGTGAAGAAGCAATATGATTAATATTTGGTTTTAATCATAAATCATTGATACAATTTCTATCTTACCGCAGCCCAACAAGAACGCATTACTTTGTATATATCATCTGAACAACAGTCTGACTTTGGAAGGCGATATCTTCTGTTGCAAATGTTTTCCACGACTTCTGGATTTTTCCATTTCACGTATGGTGTATCGCCACAGGTAAATATTTCCCACATTAAAACACCTATAAAATCAAGAATATCCTTCCTTGCTACAGGAAAATTCTTAAAATGATTTCATTTATATAAACAGATCATCAATTTCAGCTTTTTATTAAGTATAGTAATTAATTGACAAAATAAGAATTAATAACTTTTTACTTGATTCTAATTAATTTAATTCTAATTAATAACTTTTTCTTTGTTACAAGCACAAATTGCTTGGTCTGTAGGAACATTTTAGTTTTAGCATAATTTTAATAAAAGTTGAACGTTCAATATGATTTTACTAAGCAAAACCTTACATGATACAGAAAAACGGTTGCTATATTTGGAATTAGCACAAAAAATACTATAAAATCACATACAAATTTCAAAACATTGGACACAAGATAAAAATTTGCAGAATAGTGTTATTGAACTAGATCATAAAATCTAGATCATAAAATCAATAAAATTCATATAATATTTACATGTCCACATTATACTTTCCCTAGCTTGATCTCATCTACTTTTATTTTCTACTGCATGTATTAAAATACTAAACAGAAAAACAAAGTGGTTCATACTTTTATTATTTTAAAAATTCACAAATTGCTGGACTTTTACTAAGAATGTTTGGAAACATTAAAAAACTCACTTTCCAACCAACTGTATTTTGAAATTAAATACCAAAAAATGTTATACCATAAGCAGAAAAAATATCAAGAGCATTCAATTCTATATTCCATTCACATTGCACACAATATTTATAAGAAAATGCATGTTCAACTGCAGTAAATTAACATACTTCACATGAGACATATTGTCAAATGAACCCTATGGCTGAGATTAATTATGTCACCAAATGCTGATTCTGTGGTCAGAAAAGAATTGCTGGACTGGTACTATGAATGTTTTGAAACATTACAAAACCCCAGTGTGATTCCCGTTAACTGAAACTGAAACTGAAATATCCGTTAACTGATAAATAATAAATCCGTTAACGGGAACTGGAACTGGAACTGGAAAATACGCAAAACTGCAAAAAAAACTGAAACTGAAAATAAGCAACTGAAACTGAAAAATCGAGTCATATCAGTATCATTTTAGTTTCAGTAATCTGAATATGGTAGGTGAGCATCAGGGCAGCTGTGTGCACGACAGGCTGGCTATTGATCTTTTGTCCACATGAATGTCAGTACTCAATAGTCCAGTTGTTTACTGCTCGCTGGACCTATTGCCGGCCAGGGCAACAGGACGTCACGCCCGCAGTGACAGTAGTTCTTTGGCCCCTTAATTGACGGTATTCGTCAACTGACCTACTTTGGTCATATGGACATACTATTGGAAGAATGCTCTTTTTATGTACGTGTACTTTAATGAATGATTAATGTAAGCAATTTATTTACTTAAGTTATGTATGTAACTGGCATGATGTTCTGTTTGAAATAAACCCATTCACAAATAACTTTGTTTCTACTAACTTTAAACTTCACATGTGTAATGTATAGACTTTCAGGCTGTGTGCCCTTATAACCAGTTGAATAAAAATGAATATGAAATGTCAAATAAACGTTGTGCTGTAATGATGCTGTTGCTACAGTATTTAAATGTAGGGCTTTCATCCTATGTCTGCGTTTTTATTAGAACGACTAAAAACTGGAACTGAAAAATACCTGCAACTGAAACTGAAACTGAAAAATATACAGAACTGAAACGGAAACGGAAACTGAAAAATAAGTTTGCAAAACGGAACTGAAACTGGAACTGAAATATAATGAGCAACTGGAATCACACTGCAAAACCCACTTACATTTACGTCTGCATGAATACATAAACAGAAAAGCCAATAAAAATCTGCAATGATTTAAACATGATTCTAGATAAAGAATGATCACAAACCAAATGACCAAACGTCTGATTTACTGCTGAACTTCGTGTAGCGAAGAACTTCAGGCGCTGACCATCGAACAGGAAATTTCGCACCAGCAGAACTGCTGTATTCGTCATCAATGACACACCTATTTAAAAACTAGTTCACTAGAATACCGTATTTTGGCACAAATAATGCGAGCAGCATGCACAATTTTTCATACCATGCACTCCCCTTGAGTGGTTTTTGCAAAGTTTGCTATACCAAAACTTATTTACAGGGAGCTGCACTCCATATATAAAATCTCTGCCATGAATCATAGCATGAACTCATCCAGCAGTGGACTCGTCCAGCGGTGGATTTGTCCAGCAGTGGACTTGTTCAGTGGTGGACAGGCAAAACGTTAAATGATCCTAAAGTTGAAAATGAGACAATGCCTGTTTTGAAATTGTATGAACTCAATTAGACATCGAAAGTGACCCCCAGATGGAAGCAGAAGACGTCATTTGATTCGAAAGGGCATTAATGATAAGACAATTCTCGAGCTAGTCAATCAGAGGCACATGCACTATATAAGCAAGGGCACATTATCTGCAAACTTTATTACATAAAAACCCAATTTCCGCATATTAAATGCAGGTGCGCATTATTCACAGGTGCACATAATCCATGGGCGCACATTATATGCGCCAAAATATAGAATTTGAATACTTCTAAATCGGTGTCCGGTCTTTTCATCCCAGTCACTTAATCCCAGTCACTTAATCCTAGCCATTTAATCCCTAGTCTTTTAATCCCAGTGCAGATAATCTTAAGTCTTTTGATCCCAAATACCTGTACAGATAATCCAATGACACTCAATGATATAAAAAGAAATGTTTGTATTACAAAAACATAGTTAAACATGGTTATAGGATAAAAACAAATAGGGTTAGTGTTAGGGTTGGGGTTAGGGTGAGAGTTAAGTTTAAGTTTAAGGAATACATTTTAGGATTAAGTGACTGGGATTAAATGGATAGGATGAAAAGACTTTGGGATTAAGTGACCGGGATTAAGTGACTGGGATTAAATGGATGGTATTAAATGACAGGGAACCTTCTAAATCAGTGGCGTAGCTACATTGGTGCAAACCGGTGCAATTGCACCGGTCGGACCACCCAGGGCCACTTGTGCAAATCATGTAAATCCGATGAGATTTTTATGGGGGAGGGTAGACCTGGTATAGTAGGTTCTGCAAAACTGCAACTGGTTGGTTATAACTTTTTGTGCCAGACTGGCTTCTTCTCCAGTCTGGCAGGTTCAAGCTGTGATGTGTTCATAGTCTCATCGTTATCGCATGGAATCTAGCATGACTCAGAGAACTGTGCTGCTAAAGGCTGCCAGCTCTACTATCTCGGGGTCTGAGCAGAAGACCTCCACTGTGTCTACTACTTGGCACCCACACAATAGCTACATTTTCCTAGTTCAGGATTGGTGTAGATCAAAAATGAAAATAAAACTTTAACTTTAAAAATGTGACAATTAAAGAAGTCTAACCTAGCAAGCCCAAAATCAGCAACTTTGACAACATAGCCATCGCCAACGAGACAGTTGCGAGCTGCCAGGTCACGATGAATGACACTGTGTTCTTCGAGAAACTTCATTCCAGATGAAATCTGAAGACTAAAGTCAAGAAGCTTACTTGTTTCCTTTGGAAGACAACTCTTGTTACGCCTCAGGTACTGAAGCAGAGCTCCTGAACATAAACCATCACATACATTATATTCATATAATATTTCTAATTAAGAAAGGATTGATTCTGTAGTTAAAGATAAAGGAAAAAACCTATAATCACTTTATTTTAAGGAAAGTTGTCATAGAGTGTTCTGAGAAAAATGAATGCTTAAAGTATTTACAATTTCAAGAAGTGCAACAGATTTAAAACTTAAAATACTCAATGATGTTAAACATGAACATCATTTTCTAAAAACCATAAAATCTAACTATAAAAGATACTGAAAATAACATCAACAAGGAATAAGCAATGTGTTTCTCCAAATCATTGGCTATGAGCCAGATATTTCTTACCATATTTCATGAACTCCGTAATGATAAGGATTGGTTTGTTCTTCGTACACACTCCATAGAGTCTCACCAGATTGTCATCATTTAGTTTCCTGCATTGCAAATAAAATGATGATCAATAAGAACTTTAGAAATGTGAAGCGTACCTAAATGATGTGATCAGGCGATGCCAATTTCAACTGAGAAGAATACGATCAGTCCGGCGCTATCTACCTGTATCCGGTGTGGTTCACTTGGTTCAGGCCTTGGTGCTAACGAGGATTGATTACTGCAATAGTGTGTTGTGGGGTCTCCCGGTCAATAAACTGGATTGCCTGCAGTCTATTCTTAATCAGTCGGCGAGGATCGTGTTCGGATGTCGTTGGTGCGAGCACGTAACTCCATTTCTCAGGGATCATCTTCATTGGCTTCGAGTCCCTGAGCGGATTGTGTTCAAAAGATGCTGGCTGACGTACAGAGTGCTGCATGACCCGCACTGTCCGGAGTATCTCGCCTCTCTTGTAAAGAGACCGCAGTGCAGTGATAGGAGATTGTCACTCCGGTCAAGTCGTAGGGTCAAACTTCAGGTTCCTCCTCCCTCCAAGACTGCCAAGTTTGGAGAGAGATCTTTTACACGCGGCAACCCTATCTTGTGGAACTCTCTTCCCGATGACGTCACCACGGCTAATACTCCAGAGCACTTCATCAAGAGCTTAAAAACGCATCTGTTTGGGTTGGGGTATAGTTGAGATGTTAAAGCGCTTTTGTTGTGGGCCTCAGCCTTGTTACAGCGCTATAGAAATCGTCCAAGAATGAATGAATGAATGAATGAAGCCTTTGTGTCACAAGTCTTATCTATGGCACCGGTAATTATTGGATTCTGTCTAAAAAAGTGTGGCTGAACAACAGCATCAAAAGGTTTCACAGAACAATACAATAAAATTTTTCCTGATATAACAAAAAAATTGAATATTACATCCAATAAAAAATCATAATAAACACAGTATTTATGTAAAATAAATATTTGGCAATCAAAGTCAAATTTCATAACAAGGGAAGTTGAGTACAAGATAACAAGGTTTTATTGTCTAATGCTGTAACTACTCCTTTTATAAACCAGAAACATAGCACTGCATGGTCAGATTCAATAAGAATTCAAATTTTGTGATAATGCTTACACCATAGTTTTGGCCTCATCTATAAAATCATCTTCTGACATTGATTCGTCCTTCAGCGACTTTATAGCAACTTCGATATTGCCTTTATAAATGCCTTTGTGCACTTTCTGAAAAGAGTAACAAATCAACAATCATTATTGTTGGGTGAAGACCTTGTATGCCACATTTAAATTTGTTAGACATTTGAGGTTGTCATAAAATGCAGTTCTTGACTTTAAATATTGAATTAAAGAGCTCATAAAAGGCATGAAACTCCTAAATTATAAAAAAGAGATTTCTCCCATTTTATTTAACATTTAAACCAGTGAAAACAGACAGACAAAAAGACACAGAAAAGATGAAAGTCTTTCAGTGTTGGTTCAATAAAGTAAAGGCAAAAAGCAGGTAACTAAGACTTTAAACCAGTGGTTCCCAAACGGTGGTACGTGTACCCCCAGGGGTACAAAATGGACTTCCTAGGGGGTATGCGGCGGAAAGTGGAAAGTCAATAGAATTCTTATGCACTGATGTTTGATAGTAACAAATTTCACAATATTTGCAAAAGTTCTAAAAAATTTTGATTGGATTTGATTTTCTCAAACTGCAGTGACAGACGTAGACCTTTTGGACTCCTCTAACCCGTCACCCCTCGCTATAAGTTTAAAGTTTAACCTGTCCTATCACCTTGTGGTATTGGACTCTTCCTTGGTCAGCGCGGCAAATTCAAAAATCGCCCTGTGTGGATCAAAGACGCAGCCAAGATTCTCGAAACTGGCTGATGAGATGCAACCTCATCCATCTCATTGATTCATTTTATTTGACCGATAGGTTATGCAAGTTTAACTTTGAATGCTACAAGTATGATATTTTTATCCTAATAAGCTTTAATAAAACCTAGTAGGTCTAGTAACTAGTTAATGATTATGGCTAATGCAGTCCGATTACATGTAGGTTTGAAGACATTATTAAATTTCATGATTCAGATACCATGTTTATGCTTTTAAAAATCAAAAGTGTGCTTCCTTAAATTTACTTTGAAAATTAGGGGTACACGGATTTTCGAAAAATGTCTGAAGGGGTACGCTGACCAAAAAAGTTTGGGAACCACTGCTTTAAACCAATGCTCCCTCTAAGCTATGCAGCCGCACACATAAGAAGAAAACGCCACGCCACAGTTTCCAACTGCCATGCAGTGATTTTTAATGTCACAGTGTGATGTACACTTAATGGAAATCAAGCCGCTGGACTCTGGACATTAGTCTGAAGAGTGGAGACTGGATGTAGGTCGAGCGACATTAGGCGAGCATCAAATGACAAGCAGTAGGCAGAATCTGCATGCAACACAGCACATCAGCACCCCATCTAATGCCACTATAGGTCTGCCGTGTATCAAGTCAACACATCTGGCTGGTTGTGACACTACAGGACAGTTGGGGAACAACTGAGCCGTGCCCGCATCCTTGAAAGTTGGCTAATTGCCTAGTTGCGATTCTGCTCAAAGCAGCGAGTTCGGTAGTGTGTTCTGCTAGTAACTGAGTCAGAGTATTTGTAGTGAGTACCGGTACTAAATAGGCCCTAACAGATAGGCCTTGTATTTTTCATTTATTTGTGCATTTGCTGTAAAGAACTGATGTTGAAATGCAAAGCTAATGATAAGACTGGAATAAACGTTGTTACAATGAAAAAGTACAGCTTAAGTTTTAAATCAGAATGGTTGAGAGAGTGAGTAGAGACTGAATTCCTGACTTTATCCAGAAAACAGTTAACAAATCTGGGCGACATCTTCACTTATCGTGAAAGTAGTGATGACATTGTTTGTCAGAGAAATTCAAGTCTGGATTAATGCACTCAATCGATGTAGTCCTCTTTGTACTACGAAAGCAAGTTTGGATTGCTGTCACATCTGCTGGATATTTGCGCACCATTCCAAGCGTCAAGTGCCAATTGCAATCAAGGTTTCAGCCTGATGAATGCATCAAGACCAAAGTTTTCAATTGGCTGCAAACTGAGCACTTGGATATTTTGATGTGAATCCGATCTTACCAGACTTCAGCTAAGCAGATTGATTGCGACAAAGTGTACTCGGAATGATCGTTAAAGAAAGATAGACGGCCTTTCAGTGACAGTGTACATTACCGCAAACACTATACACGTATTCTAATATTGCAGACTTGCAGTATTATAAGTGATACTAAAATATAACACTTTTAATTAAGCAGGTATATTGAATAAACATAACTTTGAGTCTCAAATAACACTGATTTTCTTGTTGTCTTGGGTGATATCTGTGAAAAAAAAATCAGGTGCTCAGGCATGAAAATGTGCCACTCAAACACTAATTTTCTGTATACACTGAAAAAAATCAGAGGGAGCATTACTTCAAACATCTACTATTGTCTGAAAATTATTTTTAAAAAAATTTAATCACTAGAATTGATATCAGTCAAAAATCCAGAATGTTCATTTGAAAATTCAATGCCAACTGACCCCAAATGTTCCTGCCCCCACTTCTTCACCAAACTTGAGAAGTGAAACATCGATTTCTTCAGTTTCTAAAACCATTTTCACGGAAATTTAAATTCCACAATTCCACCGGTTCAGATCCAAGAGAAATCAAAAAAGAATAAAACAAAGATGCAGCTAGGAAAACTCTGATTCTTAAAACATGCACTTGGTTAATAAATCATTTAAACTTTTAACAGAAAAAATAATAATTTGAGCCAAAAATGTTAAGATAATACACAAATTAAATTATAATCGTGTAAAAACTGTAAGATTAAGTGAAAATGATAATAACTAATACATACACCTTCTCCTTATGCTTATATAAAAAAATGGTTTAAGCACTATTTCACTGGTGATGTTTATGGCCTGTGATCTAGTTTCTGCCTAGTTACAACATTATTCTTAAAGTTAACAAAAATTGATTATTTCACCAGGAATCACAATAAGAACTGGTTTCATTCGTTCTTTGGGAGGAAATCTCAGCCTCACAATCAAACCTACAAATCACACATGCACACACTGCATAGATCTAAATAAAATCCCAGGTTCTATCCCAGGCATTGACAACCTACACAGCACACAAGCCAGGCCAGCACACATAGCAATTTTTGGCGACATAATGAAGACCAAAAAATGCAATTTCTTTGGCAGTAAAGGTTCTACACCAGTCATTGCATTGTATTGATAGTGTGAGGGCCCATGAGCATTCCAGATGCTAAATAAGAGAATGCTCTATTCTCCCTAAACAGTTCAGGCCTACTGTGTTCAGGTTAACTATGACACACTCAGGCCACGATAGGTTGTTGGCTTGCTGAATGAATTAGAGCTCCAACTTTGGCACAATACTACCAAAAGGTTGTCAATATCTGTTCTATCTTATTTTAAAAAGCATATGCAGTCATAAATGATCAACACTTTGTATGGAAAACAAGACGTTGACATACTCATTCCTAAGCTACTGTAGAATACATGCATTACATATTTGCTCACATGCTAAGTGATGGCATATAATGCACAGCAAAGCATAGAGCATGGCAGATGTGTGTATTATTATATTTTGCAGCATAACATAATCCATACAGTTAGATGCATGAAAATTGCAGCATTGCTAGCTCACACCAAAATCATACGAAGCATGACTATACTATGTATTCATACTTACCACCACCGTTGTGTTTGTGATAATATACAAGTTCTGGAATAGTTGCAAATTGGTGCTTTTCAGTTAAATAGTAATATGCATTTTCTGACGATTGTTTTATGTGATAATGCTTCACAATGCTCTTCTCAGCTCTACACAAAACAACATCATAATTCAAATTGGCTTTCAAAAAGGCAGAATGCAGATAACTGCATCAATTATATTCCAATCAATACTAAACAAAACAGACATAGAAGAAATATCACCAGTAGTGTTCAACAGGGCCGAATTAAGCATTTGTAGGTTTGTTTCTCAAATAAATCAATAGGCTCCGACGGCACTACCTTACACAAAAATGTCTTTAAAATATGAAATAATAATATTGAAGTGTTTTTAAACATTGCTGTAGCACTTTTAGGAAAGAGATAAAAATTCAGATAAAGTTGATAATACAATATTATTAATATACGCTGATTGCAATATGACAGCATCGACTGTTATAAAAGCAAAACAATAGGCAATTTGCAGCACTTGTACTAGTCTACTACAAATGGGTAAAGCCCTCTCATATTGATTTGCCTTGCATAATGCATAGTGTGCAATGTCAAAAATCTCAAAGTAGGCAAAAAAGAAGTAAGCAGTGGGTGCCAATTGCTGCAACTACAGTTTAGCCAAATCTTGTGCTCGAAAACTCAATCTGAAAATAGATTCATCAGCCGATGACTTTTGAAACGTAAGCGGCTGATGAATTTTTGCCACAACTAGAATTTCTGTACAGTACATGCCATTCTATAGACTAGACTATTGCAAGATACCGTATATATTCGTGATAAAGTCGAGAAATTTAAGGCCAATTCACAGGTTATATATCTTGACCTCGACTTATACTCGAGGCACTAACTGTTGGGTAAAGTTTCCATACATAGCATGTCGAAAATAATTAATTTAGCTAACTTTGCGTAATTATTTTCAACATACGCTACGGCATCTAAATAAAAGTTTACATCGGCGCTTTTAAGATTGGTAATTTATAGGCGCCACATAAATATTAATTAAATATTGGCGCTACATAAATATAAAAAAATTCAAGATTACCAGTAATTAAGATTTTTATATTGTCAAGAATGAGCGAATAGCAGGTTTAAAAGTTTCTTAATCGTCAGGAATCAATCTGGGAATGTCAAAATCGTTCAGTTTCTCGACAGTTCAAAGCCAAAATGCAGTTTTTCAATCAAAACAATGGCCCGCTGCCGCCACATGCCCACTTCGCGTCCGCCATTGTTCCGACTCTCACTATCACCTCAAGAGGGTTCGCCGCGGTGACGTCGCTTCGACTTATAGCCGGGTCAATGACTTTAGACACCTTCAAATCCCCAAAATCTAGGGGTCGACTTATACTCGGATCGACTTTATCTCAAGTATATACGGTAATAAAGATTGTAAGAGTTTAGAGCTATGTATATTATAGCAATATAGCCTATTCAGTAGGATCATGACAATCCATGAGTCAGCACCAGTTGCGGACTGGGTCTGAAAATATTGGTTTCCAGGAGACAAAAGGGGCCAATTCTGGGCTACCAACATTGCTGGCCGCTAACATATTCAATTATTTAGCATTACATTCGCACACAGTCTGGGGCCCGTAATGTTTACTGTCAAAGGGGCCCTTTTGCTATTGGGCAGGCTGACAAACTGGCCAGTCTGCCATTGGTCAGCAGTGGTCAGCATTGGTCAGCAGTGGAGTTAAAAACTTACTTAGCAGAAGCCCTTCTAAAAACAGAGAGCGTGTAAACGTCCTTTTGGCTGGAATTTCGAACCATGAAACAGCCTTCTCTTCCATCCTCTTGTAAGACTGCCTCACTCTGGGTCTTTGATGTCTTTTTGTAAAACCATCTAAAAAAGCAAAAAGATCGCTTCTCTGCTCAAGGTTTTGATAACTGACAGTTAAAGAGCAGGGACACAAACTCCTGGAATTCAATTCTATTTACCAAAATCTTCAGCTAAGAAGACTTTTGAAGGACCCATTGAATTTTTTAATGTCTGAATATCATTTTGGCTAACCACAAATCGAGTAACAACAAAAAATATAAATGACATTCTTACAACTCTGCTTCCCTTTGAGGGGTTACATTCAGCTACAGCTTACTATTACAATAAATTCTAGTAGCAATTTAAAGACTGAACTTCAATATCAATGGAGGATTCATCTCTTGACTCCTATTCCACTATTAATTACAAGATAATTCTGCTACTATAGACAAGAAATAATGAGCACAAACCTCACAAGACAATTTTACAAAACTCACAATGTTCAAAATGTCAACATGTCACCAAAATATCAAATGCACATCTTTTTAGCACTCAATATAGGTACAACATAACAACGGACTTGTTCAGCAATTTAAAATAGATAAATTTAATAAATCTGAAAACAATTTATTATGAAATAAGTGAAAAGCAAACAAATATATTATGAAAAATTTTCAGTGAAAGCAACTCACTCATATTCTTCTAAATTTCCATCAGAACTTTCTTCCCCTTCATTTCCTCCTCCTTTACAGAGTTTTACATGTGATCCAGGAATGTTGCCAATTAATCTGTAAACAAAAATAAGCAAGTAAATCCTAATGAATAAGCAGTCACAGCAAAATCAACCTTCTGTGTCTGCAGGAGGTCAGATGGAAAGGACAGGGGCCAGAGAGCTAAGAAACAGATACAAGCTAATATACAGTGGCAGCAGAAGCAGACAAAATGGGGTTGGAGTGATACTGGACCCAGAGTTAAAATGGTAATCTTGTGTCCTTTTGTCGGTATTTTGAGGTATTTTCTTTGTGCCGTTTTGTCTGCGCCACTTTGTCGTGCGCTGTTTTGACCAGGTACCGTTTATTTGTAAATCTGGCTCTGGTCTAAATTGAAATCTGATACAACTCTAAAAATAATGCATATTAAAAGCCTCAAAGCCTAAAAAAAGAATGAAAGGCATTTTCTAAAATGTCACAAGAAGAAAACAAAACAATTACATAATACACGATTGTCTATCATACCCGCTTGCATTCTTTGCTTTTAGCCATGCTTTACTGTTGAACTTTTCTAGAAGTTCAAACTCTTCGCCCTAAATGCAAAAATTAAGAACAAATTAAGAAAAAATACAAAAGAAAATGGTCAATCCAATATGGCTAATTAGATGTTGACAGACCTTGCTAATCTGATATTTGCATTTGCAAATATATCCAGGTTCTTAGAAAAACACCAGAAATTATTATAAAAACAACTTTGAAAGTTTATCACACATTGTACACATAAGCTGTGAGAATGACAGGTCAGAAAAGGCAGAAATCAAAATGGAAATATCAACTCACTTTATGATTCAGCAAAAGCATCGATGGCAATGGACACAATGCTTTGCTGGATCATTTCAGTGTGAAGCAATTTCCATTTTGATTTCTGCCTTTTTTATATGTCATTTTCACGACGTATATACAGTATATATAATGTGTGATAAGCTTTCAAAGTTTTATATGATAATAATTATTATTATTAGTATTAATGTACTCATAATTGATAATTATATAGTACCATAACTAATAAATTATTGCAAGAGGACAGTACACTATAGTTTTAAAGCTATCAAGGTAATTATTTACACTATGCACACACAAATAAAATAACAAACAAATAAACCTAAACAAACACAATGTATGAAAACCGTAAATACATTTAAAAACACTAAAACTATATAAAATATTGCAAACTCAAACAAACATAAAAGAAAATCCACTCAAACTTTAGTGACACAAAAATATACAGTGGGCAATAAATTATTATTTGTTTAGATGTCACTATGTCATAAACCACCTATAAAATGCACTGTTAGCTTTATCGTAAGTCTAAGATAAAGTTGCTCAGTTACTAAGAATGGAAAACTAAACTTGTGGCCCATACACATCATTAGATTGTGATCTGTCACAACTGTTAGCTTCACCGTACATGTAACAAACACACTGCAGCATCAAAACTGATGAGAACAGTCACAGAAATGCAATATCTCAAATCACAAATAACAGTACTACAGATGCCCATGCATAACAAGATTCACGGCCCAAGCACAGATTTTCAAACACAGAACCATAGAAGTGCTACATAAGCAAAATAACAGTAAGATAAAGATGTTATCTCTAGTGCTGTTATATAACCCAAAGATCTACTGCATCAAAGTAGAATGCAAGTCCTAACCCTACTCAGGCTGAGCTCCATGTCATCGCTAGCAGTGTAGTCATACAAAGCAAACACAAAACCAAATGAATTCTGTAAGAAAAGAGAAATAAAACAAAATCTCATATATATATATATATATATATATATCCACTGAAAGGTGGGGAAATATTAATTAATTAATAAATAAATTGCTGGAACAAACAGCAGACATAATCATCACCTAATCGTGATCTTCAAAGTTTCAAAGTCAACTAAACAAAATCAAACATTAGAAATTTATAAATTCAACATAAAAATACCAAAATAAGCCACAGGATGAAAAATTGCAGATCAAAGTCACAAACCTCAGTTTCTGACTTTCTTTTGGTTGTTGGTTTTGTCTTGGCGTTGTCTTCTAAGGACAAATATATCATCAATTTCAATACTCTAGGCATATACTCTACATCAGTGTTTCCCAAATTGTGGGTTGCAACCCCAGGAGCACAAAATTAGATTCAAAAGTGTCATTTCTAACCAATACCATAATGTCACTAGCCTTGTAAAGTTGCAAGTACTGTAGGCTAACTGGTAGTTTTACTAAACTTATATACCTGCAATTCAAACAAGGACTAATATTATAATTATTAGTATTTTATCCACTTCAGTTGACACTAATTTTGCAAAGTTACAAAACTGCACAAGTGGGTCATGGTTCCAAAAAGTTTGGGAAACCCTGCTCTACAGCATCGAAAATACTGGAATTAACATGCAACCTTTACCAAGTCAATTGAGTGACTGAAGTACAATCATAATAATTCCAACTACCTGCAAGCAACTGCCTTTCGGTGAAACTATTGAATTATCTATCTAAACATTTGCTGAAAAACCAACCGCTTTTATCATCATAATTATGATTAATGCTGTAAATTTTTGCGGCAATCGCAAATTTTTGCATTTGCCAGAAAAAATTTTAATCATGTCGCAAATCGCAGAGCTTTTTGGAAATTTCAATTTTTGCACTAATTTTGCACTAATTCGGCATTAGGCAGTCCATATTAACATGCTGGTATCTATGTTTTGACATTTGGCTGGTTCACTGTTCTAGTTGATTATTGTCTATTGTCTAACTTGGTCATAATGTAATGGAAAAGAACTTATAAAGCGCATCTTATATTTCTACTCAGAGGAACTCCCGGCTTTAGAGTCGCTTGATAAATGTGTAGTTAGTTAGCAGCTACTAATTAATGAGCGCATTTCATTTAAATGAATAACAGTGAAGTAGCTAGTCCAGTGAGAAGAAAAAGTGCTGTTTTTGTGAGATTGTGACACCACAAGCATGGGCTAGAGTCGCTAGACAGTTTAATCCAATAGGCCGACATTTCGCATAATTGGTGAGTTACTGTTCTACAGTGTGTGTGCAGTGTGCCCATTGATTTCATTCACAAGGACAGCTGTATGAAATATCTGGACAGTAACTTTCAATGGCTAGACTTTTAGTCTCACTGGCTTTTCATTTCCAGTTTCATACTAGTTTGTGATACATATGCTTCGAAAACTATCTGCATGTTACACACAAATAATCGATTTCTGGTGTATTGTACATGTATATGGAATGTTATGATAGGCAATACACGACGCTGTGAAGTCACTGCAAAATTCTGCTCTTTTTGCTGCGAATTTGCCTCGAATTTTCTAATTTATTGACGCAAACAATTTACAGCTCTAATCAAAATCTTACAACATCTCTCTCTATTTATATCTGGGATTACTGCCTTATATGCTCATTGCATTTGTTTCAATCGTTTCTATATACACTCTCTACCTCATATTGATATCATTGGGTAATGAATAAATATATACAATTATACATAATTTATTAATGCAACGTTGTTCGGCTGCTTTTAGCTACCGGTACTTAATGATTATGATTATCCTTAACTCTTTGCATTTGCAAGGGACTTTACCCTTTCTTTTTCTTGTGGCATCCATTTTCGATGCCTTTGCCAATGTACACGTTGCTGGTTGACATCCTTCTGTTCGCTTGTTTAAACTTTCACAGCAACTGTACTTTGCTCCCTTTGTCAGCCAAACTCCGGGGTGGTATTTCATACTAAACTGGGTGCCATAGCTAGAACACGCTGAACAACAAAATAACCAAAACCAGTAACACTGCCAAATTTAACTAGCAGAGGACAATGCAGAATTAAAATTTAAAAGTTTGAAATAACGTAGTATCACCATTGCTGCTAAAAAAGTAGATACTTCTCAATAACAGTCAATGAATCATTATTTCTCAAGCACAAAAGCTTAATTGCATACTTAAAACCAAAATTGTACTTAAAGTTATGCATCACTGAATAATTGCATCAATCAGAATGGAGTATGATTTGGTGTACATAGCATGACAAATGAGAGAGTGAATGATGTGCAAGCATGCATGCCAGTTGTCAGCAAGCCGCATGTGTCAACTAAATCAATTCTTGCAGGTGAGAAATTCATTGACATATAAGGAAGGCATGATGATGAATAACCATAATACAGATAGTGATGGTGCTATTAAGTGCTAGTAAAGTATTCTGTATCCATAACACACATAAGAGGGGGAGATTGTGCTCATCATCATCTTCATCTTCTCCTTGTTCCTTCATGAACTGAAGTTAAGGTGACAGCATGAATTTCTTTCCACCAACCATGTCGATCCTCTGTCTTCTTGACTGCTGCTGACATTTTCATTCCTGTCCACTCTTCCACGTCATCCGCCCATCTTCTCCCTGGTCGCCCTCTTCGTCTAGTTCCCGACATCATTCCTTGTTGGATTGTCCTCTCCAATGTTGACCTAGTGTCGCTGTTCCGCTGTACGTGTCCGAAGTATTGCAGCTTCCTTCTTTTGCACATGTTGAGGAAACGTCTTTCCGTGCCTGACATTTTCAAAACCTCTTCATTGGTTTTCCTATCTCTCCAGCTTATGCTTTGCATGGTACGTAATGAGTACATTTCAAAAGCTTCTATTCTTCTCTGTATTGTGCTAATGTAACATAATTAACATTATTCAAGTCTAAGCTAGTATGAATCTTTATGTTAGGGAAGAAGAAACAAAAAATGTAAATAGCATGACATTCTTGCTGCCCTTTTACTTCTATTGCTAAATGTTTAAATTGGCATAAGAGTCTTATGGCAATACTTTCAAATAAGAACACTTTACTTGCACTGAACTTGCATTTTTATAAATATATAATCCATGCAAGCAAATAAAATGTGAGAATGTTCAGAACAAGTTGCCTCAGGCAACTAGGAAATGCAATAAACTCTTATTCCCATTCCAAACAAAATATAAATCTTGGAGCTCACCATTTCGGATGGCCTCAATCCAATCATTCTTCTGTTGTTCATACACAGCAATTATGTACAAAGTGCACAACCCTTCACTCATCCCCTCTCCATATTTGTATACAACCTGCAATTGACAAGTTAAGGCCTATTTAGCTTTCTTCATTTATTTACAGATAATATAAAATTGCATGAGCACTGCATAACGATATTAAGTATTGTTTCATTATTCAGGGCTCTAAGTTACTTCATGTGATTAAAGTGTGAAGTGTGATTAAATTTAATATAGTTCATACCTATCATCAAAATTAAATGATTTAATATTTTAAAATGAAATTTAGACAAACATTATCAAGAAGGCAGCAAAATATTCAAAATAAAATTTACATATTCTTCCTTAAAAATGAGCAAAATTCAATGAAATAGACCTGAAAAGCATGAGAACGATTTCCTAATGCCTCTGCCTCTGTACTTTCGACAGCAGTTACTTGGGACAGTTCAATCTGACCTTTGACCCTGCCAACACCATTCTGAAACATCAGACATCACAAATAACAAACAGCTAACAATTTAGATTTAAATTAAGTTAAACTGCTAAGATTTCATATCAGGAGTTTTAAATATTGGACCAATAATAACAATATAATATTTGATCATAATCTGGTAACCACTGATAGCACTGAAATTGCTTTGCTTCCAATGTTTTTGCCATACTGATTCTTTGATAATAAAATAATTATAATCCAGTAAATTTCTTCTCTATCTAAAACTTAAAGCAAATTAAAAGTGGCAATGATGATTTTGATCCTGATACTATCACAGGGTTGAATAAAATAACTTTAAATTGAGTTTTCAGTAATCTCCATAAAGAAAAGTCCTTCCCAAGCTCTCAAGGCTCATAGGGAAGCACTGATCTCCGTTTACAAGGCCCTCAGCCAGGCGACTGGTGCAAGTTACATGATATGGGGCCAGTGTTCTCATGCAATGCGCCTGTTTGCTCCGCGGATCAATCCGCTACTCATTTGCCATCACCACCTGGCAAAAGAAGGCTGAGTCAACCTTAGGGCTCCTGCGGGAGTTGAACCTGCGACCTGCTCCATCATCCAATGTTGTTACCGCTCTGCTAATTTCCCATGCCATTAGTATTAGAAATTAAATAGTAATCTCTGTAAATTTGTAGCTAATTTACAGAAGCCTACTCAATTGCTGTAGTAGTGCTGTGTCAGAAGAGCTAAGTAGAGACAGCTCTATGAAGGCTGTGTCGGATATGGTAATGATCCCAATTATGATAATGGGATGATATGAACACAATTAATGTTCTTGCTAGAGAGAGACAGAAAGAGAGAAAAAATCAAAAATCATATTGAGATCGTGTACAAAAAGATGTTTCTAGGGACAACAGAGCCTCTTAATGCCACTTATTTCAGATATTCAACTTTACTGGCCCATACTGGGATATTGCCTTAAAAAGCAAGAACTCAGATTCTGTTGGATTAAGAAGTTTTTTTAAAAATCCATATGCAACAAAGAAAGCAAGAAAGCAGAAATTAAAATAGCAAGAGAGAAGTTAGCAGAGAAGTCATTAAAACAGCCGGACATATCATGTTAATGTAACAAGAAAATCTCTAAACACAAATACTATATAACAAAGTCTCTAAACAGTAAGAACTCACATATAGAATCAGAACAAACTGTTGACTGTGAAATAATAAAAACCATTGTTCACTAATTTTTTTACTTCAAATACTGCAACATAGTCTAGGGAGGGGAGCTGGAAAATCAACAAAACCAATTTTTTCCATAAACAAAAGCAGTTATAAGCACAAATGTGTCATAATAGTTTGCAAATTCAATAAACATCAGTGACATAATATAGCATCATAGGACTAGATAAGGAATAAAATAAAGAATCAGAAATAGATGAGCAACAACAAATACTTCAAAAGGATTTTGAAAAATTAAAGCTATGATGAAAACCTCAATAGAACCATCACAGTATCGCAGAACAGAAGCAGTCAGCTGAAACCATCGACTCTTGTAATTTTCAGTTGTGAACTTGCCTTTCATCTGAGACCGCTTGAGCATAAAATCTGTCTTTATGACATCAGACATTTTGCTGGAAAACATATAATCCAAAACTGAATTTAAAACAAAAGAAATAGATTAAAAGACCTATCAAAACACAGTGACCAAAACATAAAAGCAGTATACCACAGACACTTTGACTCAAAAAAAAGCTTTCAAGATTTTCAGCCAAAGCATAAAAAACTTAAAATATCTAAAAACATAAATGTTTTAACACTCTCATAATAAAAGCCTAAAATGATATAAAATGCTTATAAGACATGTGCAAAGACAAGCCAAAAGTCACTCAGAAGTGTCTGAACAAACTACTACAGAAATTCGGTCCTAATCCAGCCACAGCTGAATTTCTTTCCAACATTGTAAATGAGATCTCAAATTTACCCATTACTTCATAACTTTCTTGAACAAATTTTAACAGAAGTATAAAACAAGTGCACACCCACAGCCAAATTCACCTCATCGGTTAGCTGACAAATATCTAAACTTATTGAATATGTTGTGCTCAGTCAAATAAAGTGATAACTCTCGTGGCACAATCTAAGCCACCTGCATGCCGAAAATTTAATTTGATCGAAGGGAGTTGTACACACGATTACGAGGTGAGGCCTAACAAATGAGTCCCACAGAACACTATGGTTTGGATATATGTCACCAGCTACCTTCACAGAAAAAGATGAGAGACATGACTGATTCCGATCCTGATTGTGACCTCAATCTTGTGTGATTGTCATTTGGTGTGTTGTCAGCTGATGCTTCTATGCATTACAAAGTGGTGCAACAGAAGTTTAAGAATTGATGAGAATATATTAGATTAGCAAAAGCAGTATCTGAAAAACCAAACAAAACTGAATAACTCTTTATTAAAATTTCATGGTCAATGATATCAAATGGAGCTGAAATATCAGTAAATGAAGGTGATTTTTGGTTTACTGATGGTGGCTACCCATCTATCATCATTATAACATAATTATGGAGATGATTACTATGCTTAATACTGGGTAATAGCACGATCAAGTCAAGTCAACACCCCATTGTCACTTGGCGACGGTTTGCTGCATGAATAGGTCAGCGATCGCCAGTGATCTCTATCTTGGGCAGCCCTTAGCAGACAATCTCCTGATAGACCAGTCCATGTGACGTGATGATATTGTTGTCTTGCCAACATAGTCTTGGTCGTCCATGTCTTCTGACTCCTTCAACGAGTCCTGTGAGAACACTGCTTTCAATTGTATCATGCGGTTGTCTCATCACATGTTCAAAGTATTTCAGCATCCTTGACTTTACATGCAGTAGTAGTTCTTTCTCTGTTTTGGCAATATTATATACTTGTTTGTTTGTTAATAACCTTGTCCATGGTATGTGTAGCAGTTTCCTTATGCATCTGTTCTCAAAAGCCTGGATGCAATTCTCAGTCACATCCATATGTTGTCACAGGTCATACCAAGGTTGTCATTAAGCACAGTTTGGTGGCAGTACTTATTGATTTGTTTTTCCATAGTTTAGCTAACTTGATAATTAGTTTGATCGGATATTCTTAATTTCTTATTCAGAGTTTACTATGGAAGTGGTTTGATGATCAAGTGAAAGATATGTAATTTCTTAATCACCAGAGCTAATAATAATATTATTGCTGCACAGTCATTTTCGAGAGTAATTGATCCAAGCCACACTGTCTGTTTGGTAGGGAGTGTATATAGTCAATGTGCTAGCGGAGTGTTCACAACCAATGTTCCCTCTAAGGTGGGCGCGTGGGCGCGCGCCCAAAAACGGCAGCCGTGCGCCCAAAAAATAATTTTCTATTGCCCAAAAAATGTACAGGTTTTATTTTTTTTTGAAAAATTTTCCAAATATTTTACAAAAAAGGTAATCACCACGACATGACTTGTAGGTCTATACTGTATTTATCGTTGTCCGTAAAATGCCTGACAAGCGGAGAAAAGGTAATTACCACTTTTTTAACACTTAGCAAGTGGTTTATTATGGTCGCGAACTTAATTTTATACACACACACACACACACACACACACATATATATATATATAACAATGCAAAGACTAGTGATACAGTAGGCTGATATGCAAAATTCAGAAGAGTGATGAAACAAATTAAAACCACATTTCGTATGTCCCCAGCTTAGCTGAATCAAACTGTACTAGAATTGTCAATATATTCTTCCTCAATTTTATTCTAGAGCACTAGAAATGCCACGAAAAATGGTGAGCCATTTGAAATGACGCTAGACAGAATCTATTCTCTGTCAAATGTCTACAAAATCGATCGAGAGATAAGAGGGGTCTAGATATAGCTGGTTTCTTGTATCTCAAGCTTTATAGACCACAAAAATACTATATAATTGAAACCCTGTTTGACATTTGACAATGCAAAGATTAGTGATACAGTAAGCTGATATGCAAAATTCAGAAGAGTGATGAATAAAATTAAAACCACATATTCGTTTGTCCCCAGCTTAGCTGAGTCAAACTGTATACTAAAATTGTCAATATATTCTGCCTCACTTTTATTCTAGAGCATTCAAAATGCCACAAAAAATGGTGAGCCATTTGAAATGACGCTATACAAAGTCTTTCAGAAATCTGTTCTCTGTCAAATGTCTAAAAATTCGATCGAGAGATAAGAGGGGACTAGATTTAGCTGGTTTCTTGTATCTCAAGTTTTACAAGTTTTATAGACCACAAAAGTACTATGTAATTAATACCCTGTTTGACATATATATATATATATATATATATATATATATATATATATATATATATATATATATATATATATATATATATATATATATATATATAGCCACACATGAGTTTCTTTCCTTGCGCGTAGTAAAATTGCCCAAAAGTTAGACAATTGGGAAATTGTTGCCCAAGAGAAATTTCTTGCACACATGGACCCTCAAGAATTAGAGGGAACATTGTTCACAACCTGCATTTATAACAACAAGGTGGTTTAGTACAATCTGTTCTGAGAACCACTTTTCAGTTTGAGCCAGAGAGTGATAATCTTATCAGAGAATAAACAAAGATTCTTTGGCACGAATGACGATTACCGGTAGGTGGATTGGCATTAGGCAATTGAAGCATTTCAATGTTGTAGTCATCACAGGAATGTGGACTCGGCTGTCAGATCTTCCACAGAATCGAGTATTTTCCGGTCTAGACTAAAAACCCATCTCTTTAACCTTTATTTTCCCAACGTTCCAAGATGGGAACATTGATTTGAAGGCAGTGCAGGCAGTTAACCAAGCTATATCATCCTGGTTTTCATAGCTTTCGTTTAGAGCATGTGTCTATCTTTGAGTTTTGCATAAAATAACTCTGCTAAATTTTTGTACTTTTTGTACAAATTGCATTAAAATTCAGAAAAATTGTCAAAATCATAGGTATAGCAGATACATTTTAAAATAAAATCTAAATGTCAACATTTATTTTACCATAAGGGCTCATTTTATTCAACTATGACCCCTATACATGATTTTGAGTCCGATTGACATGTGTGACCAAAGGCTAAATTACAAGACATGATTGAACAGCCATGTTCCCAATTGGGAACGTTGGGTTAATGTGGCTAATAGGCTGACAGTTGTTGATATTTCACTGGCATTGGCCATTGGTGTTCCAATCTGACAAATATGTAGGACAAATTTGTGTGTATGTTCTGCTGATACTTTCATTGAATATAATGACTTGTTCTGTTGCACACAATTGTGTAGCTATTGTTGGACAGTAGCTAAAATGCCTGTAACAACGCGATGTTTCGCCCTCTCACAAGCAGTTGAAGCAATTTTTGAAGAGTCCTTCAGTGATGATGATGATAATGCTAGTATTCCAGACATTTGTATACTACCTCCAAACAGGGCTGGATTAAGGTCCGAGTGGGCCGGGGGGCTGAGAAAAAAAGGCAGTTGCCTATACTGATAACCTCTGACGAGCAAAAAAAAGGTCATTGCCTTTCAAATTGTGCTGATGAGCAAAAATAAGGTTATCTCGAAAATCAGTGGGCCTATTTTCATGGTGGGCCTGGGCTGCAGCCCCCACAGCCCCCACCTTAATAATGGCCCTGCCTCCAAACAATGGGGTAGATTATGAAGTTGAAGCAGTAGATGAAGATATTTTAGGTCCAGATGAATCATCATATGTTGGTGTGAGCTTCATGTGTTTCCTCATGTTGCATATGAAGGGATCCAGGCCTCAGCAGGACCCTGTGAAGATGACAAGACCTGTGATTGTAAGCTTAGTAGCTCTGAGTTGAGTCATAACTATGCCAACCCTGTAGCCATGATAGAACGTCGTGTGAATGGAGTTTGAAGGAAATAAAAATTTCACAGCCACGAATGTTCAGCAATTACGCAACGGAAATAGACACTGTTGATCTTCTTGATCATCTGCTTTTGACATACGGACCCAAGATCAAATCCAAGAAAGAGTGGTGGAACTTGCTTGTCAAAGCATTCAATATTGCAGTGGTTGCAGCATGGAAGCTACATGCTACTGGTTTCTTCCAGCGATCGCCTCAATCATCCTGAATTTCGACATGAGGTGGTTGCTTGGCTGTTGAAAGACACACCTCGACAACGTTATGAAGAACCCACTGCCTCTGTTCCAAATCTTTTACGACATGATGAAGTCAAACATTACCTAGGGTCTATTTCCCAGGGGCGATGTGGTTATTGTCAGACAAATGAAAGACTGAAATGCTCAAAGTGTGAGAACTGAGAGGCACCTTCACATCAAGTATTTTGGGGTCTACACACCAATGATTAATTAATTATTTATTTATTTATTTATTTATTTAATGACCTTAAGATGATACTCAAAAACAGTATTTCCCACATACTATGCCTATATGAGGCATATTCAAAAATTTACATACTGTACAGCACTAATGTTAGGGGCTGTCCATTAATTATGTCAACAATTTAGGGGGGAGGGGGTTTGAAAAAGTTTGACAGTTGTTGACAGGGGGGGTCAAGAGAAGTTGATGTCAACAATTTCACTTTTTACAAATAATCAAAAACTAGGAAATTTCATGGAATACTACTTATTATAATGGAAAAAAGCATGGCAAAAAGGTCATAACCATCATATTTTGACACTCGACGAGAAAAAAAGGGAAAAATGGTCATCATCCCAAAAAATATTAACCTTGTTATTGGGACCTGTCATTGATCTGGAGGGGGGTCAAAAGTGTTTGACGTAATTATGGGGGGGGTAACTGAAAGTTGACAGTTGTTGACAAGGGGTGGGAGGGGTCAAAAATTGCCCAAAAATTGTTGATATAATTAATGGACAGCCCCTTATAAAATTACTGCCTTTGGTATTTCCAGGATTTTCGATAGTCATAATGACCCAACGTTCCCATTTGGGAACATGGGTATGGTTCCGTGTTCTTGAATAATTTTTTTTCTGATTTCAACTTTTTGTGTTACTATACATCAGAAAGTGTGTAAATATAAGTTTTCTTGAGTGAGTGTCAATGCTGAATGGGTCTGGGAAAATAAAGGTTAAATTGGCATATCCTCCATATCTCCGCCTCGCTTTCTCACTGACTGATCCCTGAAATGACCTCGTCTTTTACTGATGAATTTGAAGTACTATCGATTGATACCTCTAGAGCATTAGAAATGGTGTTATAAAAGTACATAATAATAATTATTATTATTATTTAATTGTATTATTCGATGGAACAGGGAAGTGCGCGGTTTCTCATCCACAGCGGCCGCAAGAGTATCTGATGAATGGGGCTCATTATGAGTTGCCATTTCTTCCCAACAGAAAGACAAATTAAAAGCTCGTCGACTGAATACAGCGCAAATTAATCACCTGTTAATTATGAAATTCGCTATTTTAACGTTAACTCATGATTCTATACATTCATAAAACCCACGGCAAAACGACACACAGCTTACAGCTACCAAGTGTCGTTAGTCGTTACTGTTTATGGTGTCATGCAATGCATCATCAGCATAAGCCCAAAACAGGCCAATGGCGACGATAATGCTGGTCATAGTGATTATGAATTATGATGCTGGTATTAATATCCAATAGTACACAGATAACCATTTTACTTTCAAGGTATTCAGAATGTAGGCCTAATGTTAAAAATTGGCAAAGTCTAAGAGTAGAACTTCATATTATAAACAGTGTACACACTCAAATGACTATGGTTTAATATTTCAATGATAATATAGTAGTCACTATATAGGGGTGCAAAACTGTGAAAGATGTAAATAGCGCAAAACGTTCAGCGCATATTTTATACCTAAGGGTTTTCCTGGGCCTACCACCGAATTCCCACAAATTAAGGGCCTCCAAAAATCTTTCAATTTTACTTCTTCTTATATTATTAATTTATTATTCTGCTTGATGATTTTATATAGCGCTATAGTTTGGATATGGCCAAAGTCGAGAGCGCTTTATTAGGGGCCATCCATAAATGACGTAACGCAATGTTGGCAGTTTTTTACCCCCTCCCCTTCGTCACACGTCGTCACAAAAAGTCAGACCCCCAAATGTGACGTAACAACGCTTTAATCCCCTCTTGTCGTCTTTCGAATGTCAAAAATAACGTTTCGTTTGAAAATATTCATTATAACTAGAAAGATGCTCGCTTCGCTCGCAGTGCAGGATAATACTAATAGTAATACTAATAGTAATACTAATCCACATCGCGCAATGCTCGCTTCGCTCGCAGTGCAGGCTCGCTTCGCTCGAGGCAACGAATATTCCAGAACGACCGATCAGAACGCTCACCCAGCCAACCAATCAGAACGCTTGAACGCTTGAAGGTAACCAATCAGAACGTTCGATTGTGCAACGTCGATAATTCTTGCGCAACGTCGCAACGTCATTTTGCGCAACGTCGGTTTCACCAATCAGAACGCTTGAAGGTAACAGACATTACAGAGGAAGGATTTTAATATTATAGATTATTATAGCTGAGCTGAGCGCCTAAGAATAAGCAGCTACTGTTGTGCTGCTCTCTAAGGCGCTATAGAATCCACGAGATTTTACTTTACTTTACTTTACTTACTTAGTTGAAACAATATTCGGAAACTTTTTCAAATTCTTTCTTTAAAATGAAGTGTATAATAATTATAAGTGTAAAATACGTTCAATTTTGCGGTAACATAGCATTGCGGTATTAATAAAAATATTTAGTATTATGTGACGTAACATTTATGGAAACCAACCCCCCCCGCCATCGTCACACATCGTCAAAAGCCCGCCGAGAGAAGTTCCGGGCCCCCCTTGTGCAGAATGGCCGGCGGGCCCCGAATTTTTTTAAAAATTGCTGACGACCCTTTTTTGCTTGTCATTGGTTTAACCCAAATTAAAAACTCTACTCGCTGTCAGAGGTCATCTAGACCTACTGTAATCGCCGAGAGCCCCTAGCTGTGCATTGCACAGCATGCACAATCTATTGTAACACCAATGCTATGAAAGACTCTTTCCATGAATACGCCATGCATGATATCACTTGCATGCAAATGTTTGACACTCAAATAAATAACGTTGAAGTAGCCTATGTGAAAAATTATTCAGACAGGCCACGGTCCGCGGCAAAGTTCGCAAACCACGCTACCTGTTATGCGACTGGTTTTTTACCCCTCTCCTTTGGCTATTGTTACTTCATACTACGATTAAGCCAGCGTTGTCCAACCTTCATGCTCTTGCGGACCGCACAAAAATTTTTAGACTCTTGGCGGACCAGGCAAGTTGTAGCACTTAATATTGCATAATTATGATATATGTACGCAGTGGCGTAGCTACATTGGTGCAAACCGGTGCAATTGCACCGGTCGGCCCGCCCAGGGCCACTCGTGCAAATCGTGTAAATCCGATGAGATTTTTTATTGGGGGGGGGGGGGTAGACCTGGCTTATTAGGTTCTGGTTGGTTATGCACTTATCGCGCCAGACTGGCTTCTCCAGTCGGGCAGGTTCAAACTGTAATGCGTTCATAGTGTCGTCGTTATCTCATGGAATCTTGTAAGCTTACTTTGTATAATAAAATGTGTAAGTTTCCACAATTTTATAGCTACGATGCCAGCCGTATAGTAGGCCGTGAAACTGATGCAGATAGCAGGTACTGTAAGTCGACAATACTATAAATAATTAATCAAGGATTGAAACATGTATTGCGATAATCGTGAATTTCGCTTCAAAAGCTAGACATAAAAAGTGACGTCTGGAATTGTGTAGGCCTATAGTACGTGTTGTAGGCCTACATCTATAATATTAAGATCCTTGTTCTGTATGTCTCTCTGTTACCTTCAAGCGTTCTCATTGGTTGACGAAGAAGCGTTTGACGAAGCGTACGTCCCGGCCCGCAGCGTCAAGCGGACCGACATATAGTTTTGCTCGGCATGCCGATGTCGGTAAAACGATGGTCTACCGCTAGCAGTCCACTACTCGGCGTATTGGCTCTAATATAGGAGCACGTACGTGTTGCCGTTAGTCTACCCAGCGTGATTTGCGGCAAGAAGCGATGCTGCGAGTGCGCATGCGCGCATATGTAAGTGCGGCCGAAAAGGAGGGAACTCATTGTTTAGCATGCCCGAGTGAAGGGAAGATGGCGTCGTCGTTGGTAGACGTAGAGTTCTCGTTGGATGGTCTTTTGATAAAGAAGGAGACCGGGGCCTGGTCCTTCCTCAGCAAGTATACGGACTGCGACGGACGCGGAGTTACGATCGCCGTCCTCGACACCGGCATCGATCCTCTCGCAGCCGGACTCCAGGTTCACAATCGCCACATTTATGTAGCGCAAAATTTCTTTAGAATAGACCTCGTTTAAACTGAGCTGAGGCTATGGTCAGATTGACAGAGCACGATCTCTTTAGCTGCTAAAGTTTGATCACAGTTGAAGTTTCTTTTAATAAAACCTACTTTTCATTAGCAATTGTACTGAAGAGACATTATGGGTCACATTTTTATCTAATACAATTTTTTAGTTCTTGGTCTGGGTTTTGGATGAGTTGTATGTAATTAATTGTTTTGATCATATTTATCCGGAGTAGTAAAGAATTGACAGTTATTGATTAAAATGTTCTGTGGTAGACGACAACAGATGGTCAGCCAAAGATTGTTGATATAGTTGATGTCACAGGATCAAGGGATGTTGATACATCAACAATAGTAGAGGCAGTAGATGGAGAAATTACAGGATTGTCTGGAAGAAGATTGATTTTATTCTATTTGTTTTCATTTGTTTGTGCTTTCCTCTTGTAGCAAAGACGAATTACGTTGTGAACGTTCATCAGAATGGAAATCTACTTGAAATTGTCACCAATTCAGGTTCACTGCCCAGTGCAGCTGGACTTGATTTGCTGATTTAGCATTTGATGATCATTCAATTATATTTACAAACGAATAAGAAATATTTAGAAATATTATGATGCTGATCTAGTGAATGGAGGAGGAGATTGCAATAGAGCAAGCAGGCTTCAGAAAAGGACGTGGCACAAGGGATCACATAACAAATTTAAGAATAATAATGGAAAAGGCAAAAGAATTCCAGCAGCCACTGTACATCTGCTTTATAGACTATACAAAAGTATTTGACTCTGTACCTCACGAAAAATTATGGTATATAATGTTGGAGATGGGCTTTCCGGCACATCTGGTTCAATTACTAACAAATTTGTACAAAAACCAAAAAGGTGCCATACGAATAATGGGAACAGTCACAGAATTGTTCAAAATAAAAAAGGGCGTGAGACAAGGCTGTACAATATCCCCACGTCTGTTTAATATAATAGCAGAAATGATAATGCGTGTGGCTTTGGAAGGGTTCAAAAGGGGATGCAAAGTTGGTGGACTAACCATTAATAATCTAAGGTATGCAGACGATGTGGTTTTGCTGGCATCGAGCGGTCAGGAACTTCAAGAACTAGTAAGCAGAGTGGAACAAGCGAGTGCGAAATATGGGCTTCAAATAAATGTAAATAAAGCAAAAGTAATGACAACTAACGGAGACAAAGTTTCAATCAGAGTAGATCAGAAGGTAATTGAACAAGTGGGAAAGTTTACATATCTTGGCGCAATTATATCAGAAGACTGCTCCCTAGAGGAAGAAATAAAGGCCAGATTGACAAAAGGAAGGGTTGCCATCAGAAAAATGAAGAACATTTGGAAAGACAATAATATCAGCATGAGAACAAAGAAGAGGATAATCGAGAGTGTTGCATGGAGTACAGCATCATATGGATGTGAAAGTTGGACTCTGAAAAGAAAAATACAGAGAAGCAGGGCTTTTTTGTGACGGTACGCGCCGGTACGGCGTACCGGAACCTAGCTTTTTCAAGGTGTGAAAAAAAATGTTCTTGTGACTTTGCAGTTGTGATTTAGCTAAAAACTTTAAATACTTAATAAATGATATGCATCATTATGCTTCCAAAATCGCTTCTATGTTAAATTCTAG
Source organism: Metaphire vulgaris (assembly GCA_018105865.1). Lineage (NCBI taxonomy): Eukaryota > Metazoa > Annelida > Clitellata > Crassiclitellata > Megascolecidae > Metaphire > Metaphire vulgaris. The sequence goes on along the minus strand of CM030833.1, from coordinate 10,523,764 downwards.
CCACAGACCACATAATCGTAATGGAAAAGTTAAGCATTCCACCGTGAGTACCGGCACCTATTTTTTTTTACAAAAAAGCACTGCAGAGAAGAATAGAAGCTTTTGAAATGTACTCATTACGTACCATGCAAAGCATAAGCTGGAGAGATAGGAAAATCAATGAAGAGGTTTTGAAAATGTCAGGCACGGAAAGACGTTTCCTCAACATGTGCAAAAGAAGGAAGCTGCAATATACTTCGGACATGCACGTACAGCGGAACTACGACACTATAGGTCAACATTGGAGAGGAGAATCCAACAAGGAATGATGTTGGGAACTAGACGAAGAGGGCGACCAGGGAGAAGATGGGCGGATGACGTGGAAGAGTGGACAGGAATGAAAATGTCAGCAGCAGTCAAGAAGACAGAGGATCGACATGGTTGGAGGAAAGAAATTCATGCTGTCACCTTAACTTCAGTTCATGAAGGAACCAGACATGGGTCAATTACAATTATAATTGTAATTCAATTGTAATTAATTACATTTTGCCAGTGTAATTGTAATTGTAATTGATTTGTGGAAAGTTCAATTACAAGTAATTGTAATTGTAATTGTCTTGTGTGTAATTGTAATTGTAATTGAGCTATTGTAATTGATTTACCCAATTACAGGAATGCGAGTTTTATAAGTTCTAATAGCGTATTAGCATGTATGAGCCGAAGTCTTGTCAGTCTATGAATGTATTGCAGTGAATACAATGGGTGGTTAGTGAATTATCAAAGCACAACGGTTATTGGTAAATGGACTCACTGCTCTGGTCAGTTGCCATGCAAACATTTACTTACCGGCATTTACTTTTTACTGCCTTTCAAATTGGAAGGGAACCAGCTTATCATGTCTACTTCCTATGTTCTGCGGCTGCGCTTTTTGTGAATAAAAGTTTAATGCCAGCTACCAGTAAAGATGAGCGTAAATCAAGCGGGAGTAATATGGAATTATTTGAAAGTCTGTTGACTTTAACAATGCTGTTTTCAATGCAAATGTTAATTAAAGTGAAGTGCCGGTTGTGTGGTGAATTAGTGTCATGCTCGAAAAAGGCTACTTCAACGACTCTGTGGGGGACACCCTCTATTTCTACCAACTCCCCTTCTAAATCTTGTTCCCCTAGAGCGGCTTCTTCCTCCCCCCTGACCCGATGTCGTTCGTCCGCTGGGTTCCCTTAGTTGATGATAACCGAGAGATAATGGATAAGACTTTCTTAGTTTTAACATGTGATTATTATTAACATTATAAGGCTTCCAATAAACATATAACAATCGTCAAGGTTGTCTAAATGCGAACTAATCGAATTTATTCTACGACCACTACGCAATACAGAATTAGCATTAAACTTCTTACCATCACCACTCGCTCCTGTTCCGTCCTTGGATCTCCCTCCTTCCGATCCGTCCTTTCTTCCTTATAATCCAGGTCTTTCCCGCTGACCGCGTCTTCCCGCGTCTCTAGCAGACCTACCTCGGCCGCAACGCCAACCAACCAACCAAGCTCTCTTCTACCCGCGCTTCCCTCTTTTATAAGCTCCGCTCTGGCACGCTGCCATCTCCTTCGGCCTCTCCATTCTCTACCAGCGCCGGCCTTTCCTCTCCGTCTTATTCTCCATCTCCTTCTCCCCTACCCGTTCAACTCTCTCACTGTTTAAACCAAAACCCATCTCCTCCATCCGATCCATACTTAGTAACAAATATAAAATTGACATGCTAAACTGTATATTAAAGGTTAAATCGAAATTGTTTCTTGATGGTGTTGTTTCGGCCTAAACATATTTTCGATTCTATAATGCAATCTGGCTGCTAATGTAAATTATTATATAGCTCTAACATACTGGTAATCCTACAATCAAATCAATCCAATATTAATTCTCCGTTTCACTATAATGCCATCTCTACCCTATAAAAGCAACTTAAGACATTCTGCAACAATTATATGGGTTAGATAGCCGATGGAGAAGGTCCGACTCCAGCGACAGGCTACTTCCACGAGCGTCTGCTGTCTGGCGTCTCAGCTGGTTGTCGTTCTCCATCGTGATACTTGGGATCGGCATCCGCAACGCTCCTGACGGCGCCCGCGGATCCACTGCTCTGGCTGGGTCTCCCGAAGGGCTTCCGACTGAAGCTGGTCGGATACTGCCAACCGTCGACACCGTCTCGAGGCTTGGACGGGACGTCGCCATCGTCATCGGCGGCGTGATCTTCAGCGTCCGCTCTCTCCGTGTCTCCGCCTCCTCTCCTTGCCCGACTTCCATGACGTCGGATCCCATCGCCTGTCAATCACTTCTGTCGCCTTCGCTATGTCTGCGTCTGCAAATACATACTACAGAGGCAAATTTACTCTCCCCTCCCCACCCTTTTTCAAAATTCGGGGTGCATTCACCTTCTCCTCCTTTGCCTTCCAGCAAATCTTCAACATCCTCTTATCTCTTTTCACGATCTACTCTTGCCCCGAGGGATCTCATTTTCCCCTCGTAAAATCATCCTCTCTGCGTCTCTAAATTCTTGCTCTCCGTTTTTTCTGTCTTCGTCCAGTCACTCCCCAGGGGTCTCGTCTCGTCTCAGTCGATTCGAAATTCGAAAAAGGTCAACTACGTCCACTTCCATGTTTCTGTTAACCTTCCATCCTTCCGTCGCTATATAATTGTTCTCTTCTTAAAGTCTTCCCCTTAATTCTTGTCCATCTTCCTTTTACTAACCATTATCATACTTACTCACTCTATTTTCCTGTACATACCTATTTATCTTCTATTTCTGTTGCTTAAATTTCTACTTACTTATTTACTTCACTTGTAGTCCTTTCTGTTTCTACGCTATTCCTTAATGCTATATAACCTTTCAGAATGGATTCTGCTTAACCTCCTCTTACTGTCCCAACAGTATCATGCACTATACATATATATACAGTTACAGCTATTTCTACCTGCGTTTCTTGAATTTATTTTTATTTTTATTGACTTTTTTTTGACAACATAGGTTCTATATACAGTTCTATCTTAATTTTATATACAATGCACGTCTAAATATTCTGTATCCTTTCCGTTAATTTCACATATATCGTATCGGGGTCTTAATTAATCTCTTGGGCCGGTTCCCTTGGTCTGGGTTAAATTCTGGTTCAGGGTTTGGGTCAAGCGGGTCATTCGGTGCACTTTCCATGTCTTCGTTTAAATCTTCTCTCTGTCTTTCTTCAATCTCAGCGTCTCCCGTTTCTCCCGCATCATTATCTCTTTCGTCCTGGCTTTCCTCTAATCCTGCTGCATCGTCTTCTCGGCATTTCTTTAACTTGTCAATGTGGGTTATAAAAACTCGCCCTCTGGCGTCTAATTTCCGTATTTCTACGTTTACCGGTGAAGTCTGCCGGATCACTTCGTACGGGCCGTCGTAGCAGAGCTGCCACTTGGGGTATAGGCCTTTTCTCTTTTGCGGAGTATACCAATAAACGCGGTCTCCGGGGACAAAAGTTTTGGGCTTTACGGAAGGAAAATATTTATCTGCCCTCCTTTGAGCGCATCGTTCTAATCTAGTACGGACTAGGGCGTACGATGCCTCCAAATTATCTCTCAGTCTTGTGACATATTCGCTAGGGGTCGCCACTTTTTCGGACGGCGGTATACCATACACTAAATCCACGGCCATTCGATTTTCTTTTCCTAGCACCATTGCGTTCGGTGTTTGGCCCGTGCTCTCGTGGACCGAAGCTCTATATGCCGCGGTTACGAGGGGAATGACGTCATCCCAATTACGGTGATTGGCTTTAACACATTTTCCCAGCATCCCGTTCATCGTACGGTGCCACCCCTCCACAAAATTTGCCCGTGGCCAGAAGCTGCTGGTACGGACCCTATGCACCCCCAAAATTCTACAGAGTTCGCTAAACAGGGCACTTTCAAACGCGGCCCCTTTATCAGTAAGGACCCGGTGGGGGACCCCAAAGCGCACGATGACGGATTCGACTAAAGCGGAAGCGACCGATTCTGCCGTTGTCGATTTTATCGGGATGGCTTCTATCCACTTGGTGAAACCACATAAGGCGGTTAAAATGTATTTATTCCCTTTCTCGGTGCAGGGGTGGGGGCCAGTCCAGTCGATTGAGAGAAGCTCAAAACTGTCCCCGCATTTGTGTGTTTGTAATTGTCCATGGTGGGGAAGGGGTTGCCGAATGTACCGACGACATTTCTCACAATTTTTCACGAATAGTTCTGTGTACTTTGACCAGCCGACGAAATATCCTCGGCTACGAATTGCTAGACGGGTGCGTCTCACTCCCAAATGGGCCAGGGTGGCTGGGTTTGAGTGTGTCAAGGTCAAGAATTCATTTTGGAGGGCTTTCGGTATGACCAATTGTTTAACTTGGATCGCACTGATTCTGTACAATATATCATCGATGATTACCGCTTGACTTAGTTGGAAATGCCATTGCTTCAATTCGGCGCTTTCGTATAAAATTTCCGCTGGCTCTGGGGCGCCATCTATTAACCACTGTCTAACTTTACTTAAAACTGGGTCATCCTTCTGGAAAGCTATTATACGGGCAGTAGGAGTCGGGAAATACCTGTCTATTTTTATCGGTTTCTGGTGCACTGCGTGCACTCCTTGGAACATGACTTCGTCTATGTCTCTACCCTTGTCTTTGTCTGTCTCTTCATCGTTCTCTGTGCCATTTAGTCTCTGTCCGTCTTCTGCTTCTGGGTTCACTGCGTGCATTTCTCTTATTGTCTCTTCGTCTCCGTTTCTGTCTATGTCCGTGTGTGTATCTGTCTCCCCGTCGTCGTCCGTTTGGGCCTGTCTTTGTTTGTTCGCTGGTTCTGGGTCAACTTTGTGCGCCTCTTGCGGTTGGAATTTCCAGTCATTTGTCTCGGTCGTATCTTGTAACCATTCAACGGTCGGCTTTTGCCCTTCCCTCCCGTCAGCCTCGTCTTCATTCCCATCAGATTCTATGGCACGCCAACGACTCAATGCATCAGAATTTCCATGTAAAGAACCTCTACGGTATGAAACAACAAAATTAAATTGGGATAAAAAATCTATCCACCTCGCATTTTGACCATATAATTCTGGGGCTTTAAATATGTACTTGAGGGCCATGTGATCTGTTCGGATCTCAAACGGTCTTCCTAAAAGGTGATGTTTAAAATGCTTAACGGCCTGGACTAAGGCGAAAAATTCTCTTCGAGTCGTCGAATAATTTCGCTCGGTGGGGGCAAGTTTATAACTATAATAAGCTACGACTTTTTCTTGTCCTGATTGAATCTGACTTAAAACGCCGCCTAAAGCAAAATCGCTAGCGTCAACATCCAAAATGAAGGGATCATAATCATTTGGCATCGCCACAATTGGTTCAGATGTGAGTGCCATTTTTAATTTTTCGAACGCCGACTGACATTCGGCGCTCCATACAAACGGTTGCCCTTTGCGTGTTAGATCAGTTAAAGGCGCAGCCAGGACAGAAAATTTTTCTATTAATGACTTGTAGTACGTGCAAATTCCTACGAAAGCTCGTGCCTCTTTTAACCTCCTTGGTATCGGCCACTGTTTTATTTTTAGCATCTTCTCTGGGTCCGGGAAATCCCTGAGCCAAGATAGAGTGTCCTAAAAATATTAATTGCCTCTGCATGATCTTACACTTATCTAATCTGAATTTAAGGCCTGCCCTTTCTATTCTATCAAACACTGCTGCAAGTCGTTCTATATGCGTCATCGCATCTGGGGCGAATATCAGGACGTCATCCAAGTAGGCCAAAGTACCCATATAGTCCATCCCTCTAAGAAGTACACTCATCAAGCGACAGCACGTGATGGCGGAGTTGCGTAATCCCATGGGTGTTCGCTTAAATTCAAAAAGGCCTTTTCTTGTTCTAAAAGCAGTCAGGTGACTGTCTGATTCCTTTATTGGAATTTGATGGTATCCAGAACGGAGATCGCAGACGCTAAACCAGGCACTGCCCCCTAGCGAATCCAGGCAGACTTTAGTTAAAGGGACTGGATAGCTATCATATCTAGTTTTCGCGTTAAGAGCGCGATAATCGATGCAAAATCTTAATTTTCCGTCTTTTTTCTTTACTAACACTACATTTGACGCCCATTCACTCTGAGAGGGCCGTATGACGTCCTGTCTTAACAACAGGTCAGTGTGCTCGTCAATTGCGTCTAAATATGCGCTAGGCTGTCTCCTAAGGGGTTGTCGAATCGGTATATTATCAGTCGTTGTTATACTATGTTTTATCAAATCAGTGCATCCCAAATCAGTATCATTCATTGAGAATACGTTACGGTAGCGAAGCAGTACCTCGGTTAATTTTAATTTTTCTTCATCGGTTACTTCAGTGGGTAATTTTTCAATAATTGTGGCTACAGCGGTTTTCCATACTTCGTTGTTTTCGGGGTCGGTTTTATGGCCTTTATTCTGGACAATGACTGGGGTGAGTTCACCCAGCACTTCATTAGCTCTTATAACAGCGGGCTTCGGATTCGTATTAGTCATCTGCACTGCTGCTTCCCCCGCCCGGCCTCCGTATACAGCGCGGGCTAAATGTACGCCAGGGCTGACCTCTTTGTGTTCGAGCAACCAACCTCCTTCCCCTTCTCCCTCGGCGTTCCCTATCAACATTTTGGCCGGTATTATACTGGTCGATTCGGGGGGCAGGGTTATTTCTCCCCCTAACTGAACCCGTCTGGCCCAACGCTGACCAACAAAGGTCGTCAATTTTATTATTTCTTGTCCGATTTGTAACGTGTCGGTCTGAAAGTCTAGCTTGCATTTTTCGCTTTTAAGAAACTCCATTCCTAGTAATATTTCACTTATATCATCGGACACAATAAACCTGACTTTAGAAACACATCTGGGGTTAAATCGTACAGTCAAAATCGTCTCGCCCTTCACATTAATTCTGCTACCGTTGGCTGCATATAAATCGACAGCAGTGGGCCTGATTGTGGCGCCTCTAGTGAAACGACTGTGGATCAAATTTTCAGTAGCCCCGGTGTCCATGAGTGACCACAACGGTCGGCCATTTATTCTGGCTTTCACATAAAGTGACTTCGGGCCCCTACAATGCTTTCCCGGTTTACACTTTGGTTCACTTGGGGTCTGGGACTTCTATTGCGCCATTTCTCTGGGCAGTTCCGTCTAAGGTGCTCGTGGCTTAAGCAGTTCCAACACCGAGGAGGCTCTTTTGATCGGTTATTTTGATCATAGGACCTAACCTGTGTTTCACGGTTATCAGGGGCGGATCTAGATCGCCAATTATTATCATGTTTATTCATCTCTGGCCCCTCATGTCTCGGTGTAAAGAATGGTGTCGGAGACGGAGCTGGTGACGGACGATTGTTCACTTCGAAACGGACCTGTTTTTCGGTCGCTTGCATCGGGGGAGGGCTGGTTTTCTGACTATACATGGCAGCCATTTTCTGCAACTGGTCGTTAACGGACTGTTGGAATTTTTCCTGCGCCATGTTCTGGACTCTTATGGCTTCTTCAAATCTACGGCAAATCGATTCAGCTTCCGATCCCCCTTTCGTCCCCTCCATATATTGGACCGGTTGTGGTGTAATTTCGGGTCCGCTCAATTTAGAAAAACTTTCTAACCGAAGGGCTATTTTGAAGGCGTCATTTAGGGTCGTGGGCTCTCGTTCACGGACCTTCAAACTTAACTGGGGGTCTGCTATAGCCTGAACGAATACATCGCGGGCTATACCTTCAATTGCATCATTATTGCTCTGATTTGGGTAAGATAAACAGGTCAACTTTCGTATCTCAAACACTAGGTCATTTAAAGATTGAGACTTTTTCTGTTTATATCCAAATAATTCCGCCCTATATGTCTCTGACTGGCCCTGACAGCCAAATCGCTGTCTTAAGCGGTCCACCAATTTCTCATAAGTAAGGTCCCCTATGCCTTGTAAATTCCATAAAATTTCAGTGGCGCCGCCCTCTAGTGCCCACTGGAGGAAGTCACATTTTTCACTTGCATTCCAGGCATTATACCGTGAGCAAATTTCGAATTGTCGGATATAGGATTCGACCGGCCCCGTCCCATTATATTTGGCAGGTTTCATGAACTGTCTGGGTTGATTACCGGGCCTATCGGTTCTATCCATTGTCCTCGGTGAGTCATGGTCCAAGCGGTGGTTAATATCAATCGGTCTAGTGATCAATGGTAGCGTTCTGCCTGTTCCCCATCGGTCATACTCGGTCTCAGGCCAACGGTTGTCCCGGTTATATACTCTATTCGGATCAATTGTCGGATAGCAATGATTTTTGATCAGGGTAATCTATTCTGTCTGCCATTTCGATCGGACCCCTGTTCAATGGCCTAAAACCGGGTGTTTCTGGTCTATAGTACTCGGCCCCCGACCCTCGATTATCACTGCGGTTCGGGTCAATCATCTGTGTGGTGGGCCCCGACCGGTATCTGCTATCATGATTTCCTCTGTGATCGGTGTCTATCGGGTAATGATCTACGGTCACCCCTCGGGGTCTGTCTAGGTAGTAAAATTCTCCCCCCGTTCTTCGGTCGTGATTGCAGTTATTTTCCCTCCGATCGTAAACCTGATCGTTTTCGGGCCGAGCCCCCCTTTCTTCCCTTCTATAAATCGGTATCGGACTAAGGCCAGGCGATTGCGCCTCGTGTTCGGTGTTTATGGCCAGGTCGACACCTTTTGCTAACGGTCGCTCACTGTTTCGGACCCCTCCTCGTCCTACCCGGTCCCCAGGGTGCTGAGATAATGTTCTGATCGTACGCCTCGGAGACGGGCTTCGCAACAGGCCATCATTAAGGTTCGGACCCCTCGCTACACTGGCGGTATCATGTCCCCTCCCTCCCCTGTCGTGATCGAAGGCCGTTCTAGCGGGCGGTGTAGCTCCCCGATTATCTCCCCCAGGCTCTAACGGATCATCGAAACTAATTTCGGGATCGTCGGGCACCCTTTCCATACTCAACAACGGTATCGACATTCTCGAATCTACCCGCGTCGATCGTGCCGCCATTTATGCAAAAATGTATGCAAGACAATTTTTTTGCAATCACGTTATGCACACAAATTTATGCAATCAAGATTATGCAATCCTCACAATAAAATTTCTCTCTCAACTCCAAAATCTCTCGAAAGGGATTAGAAAAAATCACTTCTGGTACCAATTTCAACGACACTGGGGGGGCACACCCTCTATTTCTACCAACTCCCCTTCTAAATCTTGTTCCCCTAGAGCGGCTCCTTCCTCCCTCCCCTGACCCGATGTCGTTCGTCCGCTGGGTTCCCTTAGTTGAGGATAACCGAGAGATAATGGATAAGACTTTCTTAGTTTTAACATGTGATTATTATTAACATTATAAGGCTTCCAATAAACATATAACAATCGTCAAGGCTGTCTAAATGTGAACTAATCGAATTTATTCTACGATCACTACGCAATGCAGAATTAGTATTAAACTTCTTACCATCACCACTCGCTCCTGTTCCGTCCTTGGATCTCCCTGTCCTTCCGATCCGTCCTTTCTTCTTTAGCATCCAGGTCTTTTCCGCTGACCGCGTCTTCCCGCGTCTCTAGCAGACCTACCTCGGCCGCAACGCCAACCAACCAACCAAGACCTCTTCTACCCGCGCTTCCCTCTTTTATAAGCTCCGCTCTGGCACGCTGCCATCTCCTTCGGCCTCTCCATTCTCTACCAGCGCCGGCCTTTCCTCTCCGTCTTATTCTCCATCTCCTTCTCCCCTACCCGTTCAACTACTTCGAATTTGTTGACTCATTTGCGGGTTTGTGAAACTTTGTGTTACGGTTTTTTAAATAGGCCGTAGTATATGAATTTGTTGAACTAATTTATGTTAATTATTTTAGACACTTAGGCCTAAGTTTTTTAAAAGAAGCAGAAAGAGGAATGAAAAGTAATTGTAATTGTAATTGTAATTGACACGTTTGTAATTGTAATTGTAATTGGTTCCTATGTAATTGGCTGTAATTGTAATTGTAATTGTAATTGACAAAAATCCGTATAATTGTAATGTAATTGTAATTGCCTAAAACGTAATTGACAAGGAGAAGATGATGATGATCCTATATAGTATAGGTCAGTGCTTCCCAACCTGTGTACCGCGGCACTTAACTGTGCCGCACAACTAGAGTCAGACCGAAGCTGCAATTTACAGTTTCGGCCGAAGCTGGGGCCGAAACTGCAGTTCTACATTCGGCCGAAGCCGAAGCTAAGCCCAAACTGTCTGTGATAGATTCGGCCGAAGCCGAAACCGAAGCTATTGACATGCTGTCTTAAAAGTTAGTGAACAGCGACGTTTTATGTTGGAGTTGAAAAATACACACATGATTAATATAAAATATGAGCAAAAGTTACTTTCTCGCTTGTTAATTAACTTACAGTGACTTTTTACTTTGGTTATAGAAAAATACACATGATTAATTTGTTTGCGACATTTATACTGTTGTGTATTACCTCTCACGACGACTGCAACTGAAATGTAATGCCATCGTTCAGGGATATTTTTACACCCCTTAACACCTCCAACACCCCCAATCTGAGACCGACACCCCCTAATCGAGAGATATTTTGACACCCCCAACACCCGCCCAACACCCCCGAATTTGAAACCGACACCTCCCCAACACCCCTACCCGCAATCTGAGCTAGGGATGACCTTTTTCAGGCTTTTTGGATACTCGATGAGATATTTTTGTTTTGTTTTTTTGGTTGTCAGACTTTTTTGTCAGACTTTTTGGAGACTTGATAAAGTTTTTTGCTCATCAGACTTTTTGAAGCTTGATAAGGTTTTTTAATTTTTGGGGCTGTCAGACTTTTTGGAGACTTGATAAAGTTTTTTTGCTTGTCAGACTTTTTGGAGCTTGATAAGGTTTTTTTCTTGTCAGACTTTTTCCAAATTCCGACACCCTCCCCCCACATTTTCCCGAGACTTCCCAAATTCACAATCCTAGAAATAACCCTGCTATCGTTCAACATGGCATATGACGGCTATTAGTTAATCGAATGAGGGTTCTATTCAGGGGCGTCGCGAGCCCCTGGTTCTTTTGATCCAAACACAGTTGTTCCTATAACAAAGCATTAAAGTCATACTCGTTTGATACATAAAACCGTCATCAGTTCTCAAAGCCAGTTGTGACCGTTTAGAGCACCCCTACCGTTTTCGATCTTGTGCAACTTCAAATACCTATGTACTGTATACATGTTGATCCGCAGCCACGAGATATTTGCATAAGACCGTTGGAACTAAAAGATTCAAAGCATTGGAATCGGGAATCGAAATTGATGAATGAAGGTTATTATAGTTACTTCCTTTGAACCATCCGCTGTAAACCCATCACATCCCTTTAATCCCCGTTTTGCCTCCAATAACATTAATGATCTATGCGAACTATCACAAGCAAATGCTACAATGGCTCTATTGTTCCTAATTCGCTAGGCTACTTAATCATCATCATCGTCATCATCATCGTCATCATCATCATTTCTAGGCTCATAATTAAACCTAATGCGCCTCGGCTTGTGTACTAAACAAACATGTTTTCAGAGATGCGAGAAAAGTTTCGCGGGAAAGTGTTTCTCTAAGAAATGGCGGTAACGAGTTCCAGAGTATTGGGCCATTTACTCGAAAGGAACGATCACCGATTTTGGTTCTTGTGCGAGGTACTGATAGTATTCGCGTCGATAGAGACCTCGTGCTGATCGATCGGTTTCTGCCAATGTCACTTAGTAGTTTGCAGTCCCTCATAAGGTAATCTGGAGCTTCAGATCTTAGGCATTTATCTACGAGCGAGATTATCTTGAAAATAGTCCGTTTTCGAACTGGTAGCCAGTGGAGGGTCTGGAGGATAGGTGTGATATGCTGGCGCCTTGGAGTTCTAGTTAAGAGGCGTGCCGCTGAGTTTTGGATTGCTTGAAGTCTCCTGATTTGATTTTCTGGGATTCGGTAGTATTGCAATAGTCTAGATGTGTCGAAATAAATGCATCTTTCAACCTATATGAAGCGCAATTCTAGAGAGTATACCGTATACGTACACATCATAATCAAAAGAAATTACTTGCTGACAACGAGTAGGCTAACTTTTTAATAATAATAATAATGTGATTTTAAGTGGTTTAGGAGGCTAAGTAAGCCTGTGTGAAAACCACTGATGTAACCATCTACATTCAATAACCTAGTTTATCTAGATAGCCTTTGAATCCGTTTACTGTTTCAACTGTCACTCCCACCTCGTCCAAACTGTTCCATTTGTCCACAACCCTTGCACTAAAAAAGTTTTTCTTTCTTGGACCAACCCTCTGCTTAAACAATTTGCACTTGTGGCCTCTTGTGCTGCTATAGTGTGCCAATGTAAAGAATCGATCATATGGCACATCTACTTTCCCAGTCATTATTTTGTATGTTTCTATCAAATCCCCCCTCTCTCTTCTCCTTTCTAATGTTGTCAGTCCACAATATTGAAGTCTTTTTTCGTAGCTTAAATTATGGCACCCATTGACCATCTTCGTTGCTCGTCTTTGCACTTTTTCTAAAAGTTCTATATCTTTTTTCAAGAATGGATTCCAAGCCTGAACACAGTATTCTAGATGAGGCCTTACTAATGACGTATAAAGTTTAATGATTATCTCTTTGTCACGACTCACAATTGTCCTTTTCACCATTCCCAACATTTGGTTTCCCTTTTTTGCTGCCTCCATGCATTGGTGAGATGGATTCATACTTCTATGGGTGATTATCCCCAATTAAGTCTCTTTCTTTTTACAGTCATCAATTATAGGACTCCTGAAAGTGTCGGCTTATGGCCAAAACTCATACCTAGTTAAGGCCGAATATTATGAAAGCGATTAGGCCGTAGGCGAATGTTGGCCGAATCTGACAGATTCCTTAGATTAGGCGCCGAAGTCGAAGTTCGGTCTCTCTACGCACAACGGTAGAAGTGTGCGGTGACAAAATATTGGAAAGTAGTAAAATAATAATGGTGCTGTATCAATTGTTAATCATAAGTTGAATTAGGCCTATATCTCTTCAGTGAAGTTAATCATGAGGTAACATTACATTATTTAAAAATGAAATGTGTGCATGTCGGCTGCTGCGTGCCGTTGATTGTATGTTTCTTGGATAGTATGCCGTGGCCGGAGAAAGGTTGGGAAGCACTGGTATAGGCTGTAGGTGAATTAAATCACCCTTTCTTCTTGTCGTAGAATTAGCAACTTTCACCTCGTTTTCACCGATTTGACGTTAATATGATCTGCGTGGCGCTTCTACAGGGTGAACAAGCAGAAACTGACCCCGTTTATGATATTTAACATCTCTGCCGCGTGTGTAGCGATTTAAATGGAATTTATAGACCATATATATACCTGAGAATGTTTCTGATGTAATTGCCAAATTTCATGCTGATATCTTTAGTATATTTGCTGAAATATAGCAAAAAAACTAATTTGCATCATATACCGCCATGGGCGTCCGCAGAAATTTTTCCGGGGGGGTGCAAAACAGGGTCTTGTGACGAAAGAAATGAAAAAAATTTCCAGGGGTGCGAAACAAGGTTTAGTGACGAAAGAAACAAGTAATTTTACTTTTTCCAGAACTCCACAATTTTTCCAGGGGGTGCAATTGCACCCTTGCACCCTCCGGACGTCCATGTATACCGCTTACGTGTATTGGCGGTCTAGCAGCTAGGGAAGCCGACCAGCACAAGGGACCTCACGGCCAAATGCATTAGTGACTCGTCTGAGGATCTGTTTTTGCCCCATACACTGTACGTGGGTGTTCAATCTAATAAATTTTCGCTATCTTAACCTCTGCTTTAAAAATCGTCCGGCAGTCGGCATGCAGCGGCTGATTCCAGCTAAGTGCGTTCGGTGCGCATCGCCTGTACAGTAGCTAAGTAGCCGAAAATGGGTTTTAGTGGGACACAGAAGAATGCAAAAACTTTAGTGGACCAGAAATCGATTGACTATCTATTGCTAAATATTTGGCCTATTTTCTTTCAAATTATTCGGTAAGTATGAGCATTATGTAGGCCTACTTCTTTTTATTCTAGCGAAGATTCGCCATTTTAAAGGCCTCTAATTTAGGGTCACGCACTATTATCAAACGATGAAACTTATGGGTTTATTAATTGAAACATTGGAAAGTGGACCATCAAACAAGAATTGATGAGCGCAATCGATATTCAATCTCTACAGTGGAATGCATTCGTAGGCTACAAGGATAGTTATTAGTCACTCTAGGCCTAATTAACGTGATTAATGCGTAGGCCCTAACTTTAAATCAAAGAAAGGACAAACTTCCTAATCCTACTATGATGGTCTACGGCGAAACTTTATTGATAGTCTTGTAAAAATGATTATTGAAAGTATTCATCGCAAAGATAACTGCAGGGCACTTCTTTAAGATTGAAAACGGTGAAGACAAAAACAAGGTTCAGGGGCGTAGCCAAGATTTGGGGAAATAAATCTTGAAAAACTTCGAAAATCTTAAAAAGCACATTAAAATGTTATGGTAGTCTGATTTGGGGGTATGTATGCCGATATACCTTCCCGTTGCTACGCCCTTGACAAGGTTAGGCCTATATGATTAACTTTTACTTTTAGTACTACATGTAGACATTCTTGATTAAAAGTTATAATTCATCTGCAGCCGTAGTTTCTATAGCCTAATGATCGCTGAACGTCACAATGCCAGATGATACTATACTTTCCAACGGCACACACGTTAACCCCAAAGTCTTCTTCTTCTTTTTGATTTCGTATGAAGTTTTTTTATCGAGTTATTTAAAGCCATGTTCCTGGACTTTGACGTCGGTGCGGCTCTCCCTTGCAGCGCCAAAGTCCGCCTGGGTGTACGGGACCAGCGTACGTAGGTAGGCCTATAGCGCAGTCTTGAAGAAAGAGAAGTTAGATTTATTGACACATCCGACGAAGCGAGCGACCGCGTAGTTTGCGTGTGTGCGGACCGAGTGACGTCCGAAGAAGAACCGGCTGCGCAATGGGCGATCCCTTTACTTGGAAGTTCACAGAAACAGACGGCGCGTGAAGTGGTAACTTTCGTTTTGCAAGGTCCAGTTAGGTGCACTGTAATCGAGAGTAACGCCGCTTTATCACAGTAGGCAATACCGACGGGCACTTTTAAGCATGCAATTTCTAAGCAACGATTGGCATTCTAGGTATCTTGAGTTTCAAAAGTACTTGGCACTCGGCTCAGCATTGCCCAATTATCTACCCCTCCCCCTGCCATTATATTGGCATCAAACCCTGACCTATCGCAAAGCCTACGTGGACGTGCAGTATATAAAGTAAAGGAAGAGTTGAGCTCTGTGTTCAACGAAGTCACGGTCCATGAGTTGAAAAAAATTGAACAGATACTTAACAATTAAACGAAATTAACTAAGAAGAACGCCTAGAGAGTAATAGCAATATAATTTATGCCCAGTAGTAGTAGCAACGCCGGTTCGTTGTTTTCCTGGGCCGTTGTTTTCGTCTGTTTTTCATCTGCAAATCTTCCGACGCGAAGGGGAAAGTTGACGCTCTCGTTACATGTACCATGGTAAGCGGTTCTATAGGCAAAATTTACAGTAAACAATATAGAGCCTACTGATTTTTTTAAAAATAGGAAGTGCAATAAAGGCGTCGACTTATCTGACACCGAATGAGATAGATGACGCAAATGTAGTATCGTAGGCCTAACTTTCGGTTTAGCCTCTTATTGTAATGTAATGTGGCATTTGTATAGCGCCTCTTGAATTTCTACTCAGAGGCGCTCCTGGCATTGGAGTCGCAGGGTAAAGTAGTGAGACTTTAGCTTTCGTGTTGAGCAGAGCGAAGAAGTAGGAAGTGAGTCCCGAATGGATGGGTTCAACCGTTCAAGGCATTACGGTACTTTCCCGTTATCCGGACTCCAGTGAAGAGATACTAAGAAATGCTTAGGGTTAGGGTGACGGTTATAGGGTTAATTAGTGTTAGGGCGAGGGTTAAGGTTATGGTTAGGCTAAAACTCTAACACTCACCCTAACCCTCACCCTAACCCTAACTCTAATATCTTTTCACTGGGGTCCGGATAACGGGAAAGTACCGGCATGACAGAGGGAGGGTCCAGTCACTGCAAAAGCCCGGCGCTGAGTAAGAGCAGTGCGTGATCTTGGGACATACACGTTCTTCTGATCAGTGGAGCGGAGCAAACGATGTGCAGTGGAAGAGGGTGATTTGAAAAGCTCAGTAATGTAAGACGGAGCCTGACCTCGAAGTGCTGCAAAAACAATAATTACTTGTTTGAATTTAATGCGGTCATAAATTAAAAACCAGTGGAGGGTGTTAAGCATAAAGTCTGAGATGCTAGAGTAGCGAGGAGCTTTAGCCACAAGACGAGCCGCAGCATTTAGGACAGATTGCAGAGTGGAAAGCAGGCTTTTGGGAATACCAAGATAAAGAGAATTGTAATAGTCTAACCTACTAGCAACAAAAGCATGAACCAGAGATTTGGCTGCAAAGAAAGTGAAGAACGAATAACCCTAATTTGCCTAAGTTGGTAAAAGCAGGATCAAGAGAGTCTAGCAAAGTACTCTGTGAAGATCAAGTTACTGTCAAAGTAAACACCAAGGTTTTTGATACAATGTGAGGATAGATTAGGAGAGAGTTCAGTGAGTCGTAATCGAATTTTGAGTGTGCACAGATGTTTATTACCAAGCCAGATAAGTTGAGTTTTGTCAGGGTTCAGTCGAAGTATATTTAAGAACATCCAATCCCGAAGATTCAAAAATCAAAATGCAACCACGAACACATTGAAATGGTTCAAAAGAGCATCATGACCATTGTTATGACGCTTCTACAGACTACTGGGTCAAGTTAGTGTGCTGACTTCTGATTAGGCCTACTGAATTTGTATTTCCCCCATGTGCCTTTCGCTTTCCACTTAAATAGTTAGGCCTTTAAAGAACTGTTCTGATGATCATGAGTGACACGTAGGCCTACTGACCTTAATAAACTTCGGTAAATTTTAAATGCTATCAAATACAGCACATACAAGTGCAATTCATTTTTAGCAACTTGTCTTAAAAGTTTGTCTAATGTGACGTACTGTATCAAACTAGTCCGCAGCTTAATATTAGGCTATAATCAGTGGTTAAAGTGGTCTGTTGGAGGTGCCGAAGCCCTACGCTGTGAAAACCCTGGGCCCCTATATGTTTGTAGGGGCTGATCAATGAGGTGCCGGGGCCCATAACAGAGGTGCCGGGGCTGGGCCCCGGCCCACTTTAACCACTGGCTATAATTAATAACGCAATATATAGGCCACTGGCCTGATAAACCGATTACCCTGCTAGTTATTATTATCATTTATTATTGTTATTATTATTATTATTATTATTATTATCATTTATTATTATTATTATTATTATTATTATTATTATTATTATTATTATTAGTAGTAGTAGTAGTAGTAGTAGTATTAGTTAGAGTAGCAGTAGTAGTAGTAGTAGTAGTAGTAGTAGTAGTAGTAGTAGTAGTAGTAGTAGTAGTAGTAGTAGTAGTAGTAGTAGTAGTAGTAGTAGTAGTAGTAGTAGTAGTAGTAGTAGTAGGCCTAATAGTATTAGTATTATTATGCCTAAACTGAAAATTTCTTGTGCGCCATATTATCAAATGTTAGGAGCAAGGGCACATTACAGAATCCAGATATACAAATAAACTGAATAAGAGTAATCACATAAAAACACAATGAATGGAATACAAACTACGTTATGCTCGTCTTCAATTCCGGGCGAATATTTTTGTGCAATAGGCATTCAGTAATTATACGTCGATGTAATTTCTTCTTCCTGTTATAAGAATACTTGGCTTAGTCTACTCTACCGAAAGAAAATGTTATATATATATATATATATATATATATATATATATATATATATATATATATATATATAACTGAATAGAACTACTAATTAGGCCTGTTAGTCTGCCTATCGAAAGGGTCACTCTACAGAGACGGCCATTCTTCGAATCTACAACGACATCGTTGATGCAATATCGAATGGGCAGGTGTCCCTTCTCTGTTTACTTGATCTCTCGGCGGCGTTCGACACTGTCGACCATGAAATAATCATCCGACGTCTCGAACTCACCTACGGAATCAAGGGTGATGTTCTTTCCTGGCTCCGGAACTACCTCACCGGGAGAACGCAATCAGTTAGCTGGAATGGTGAAATGTCTGTTCCTCAACCGGTCCACAGTGGCGTACCGCAGGGTCAGTAATCGGACCGCTTCTGTTCGTCCTCTATGTCGCTGACATAGGAGAAATCATCAGGTCTTTTGGGCTGGCGGCGCACTCCTACGCCGATGATGTTCAGATACATTCCTCATGCCTTCCTGCTGACATGGATCGGCTACGAGTCCGTGTCAGCGATTGCATAACCAAGATCAATCATTGGACTGAAGCCAACCGCTTAGCCTTGAACCCCAGCAAGACGGAGTTTCTGTGGATCGTGACCCCCAGGAGGAGGCATTTGATCAGTCATGCACCGTTCCAAATAGGCGGTGCTCTCATCGTTCCGGCCAATGAAGTGCGCCTTCTTGGTGTACTCGTTGACGAAGCGCTTACGTTTAATACGCACATCGGGAATGTTACTCGTACATCCTTCTATCAGCTCCGGCGGATTAGAGCGATCCGACGATACCTTCCATTGACAGCAGTGATTCAACTCGTCCGATCCTTCGTTCTTACTCGGGTAGATTACTGTAACAGTATTCTCCTCGGCCTCCCGGAAGTACAACTGAACCGCCTGCAGATGATTCTGAACGCGTCTGCTCGTATGATCTACGGAGCTCGATGGGGTGACCATGTCACCCCCTTGCTAAAAGACAAGCTCCACTGGTTACGTGTTACAGAGCGAATCACCTACAAACGATGTTGGATGACTTTTCGCGTACTCAACGACCATACTTGCCCGGGCTATTTAACCGAACTTCTCCATAGGATCATGCTAACAGAGCGTCGCCTTCAGCTGAGGTCAAGTACTCGGGTCCACCTGGCGGTTCCTCCCCCGTCAAAGACGGCCAAATTTGGAGAAAGATCCGTCACTCGTGGGAATCCAATTTTATGGAACTTGTTACCAGACGAAGTAACTAAAGAAACGAAGCCTGATTCGTTTGCAACGAGACTAAAGACACACTTATTTAAGATCTCGTATAAGTGTAATGTGTGAAGCGCTTCGCTAAGCCTGACTTTAAATAAGCGCTATATAAGTTGACATATTGACATATTGACATTACTTCTGAAACTACTAAACGTGCGCACACCATCAAGCTAACAAACTCACCGATACAAGTTGCATATAAGTTGACATTATTCCTACATTATGACTGCACCCCCTGGAAAAAGAGGAGGGCGCCGCACCCCCTGGAAGATGAAGCTGTTTTTTAAATGGATTTTTTTGCTTGTCGCTTGTCAAAAGTCACTTGTCAAACGTCTTAAAGGACGGTAGAGACTTTTTGCTTGTCGCTTGAAAAGTGATAAAAGTGAGGACCCTTTTTGCTTGTCACTTCGCGGTGACGACTGTTTTTTTCTTTGTCGGGGTTCGTTTTGACGGTAAATGATAATTCTTTTGCTGCGCCCCTGAAAGTCTGCACCCCTGCTCAGGGCCGACGAGAGAGGGGGACAGGGGGTACATTTTTACCCGGGCCCGGCGACAAACAAAGGGCCCGCGCTGACCAGAAAAAATTTATTTCAATGTAAAAGATGTAAATGACGACATTTTTGGCTTGCCAGCATTTATTTACTTTTTTGCTTGTCAACAATTATTTAATATGAGACGACCTTTCTTTTTTGCTTGTCAGGAGCGTTCTTGGGGGGGGGGGCAGGGAGGCCACGCCTCCAAGGATTTGAAGAAATAATTTATAATGTATTAAAAAAATAATGTATGTGAAGCTAGATATATAGGCCTGTCATGCTGCGACTGAGTAGTAAAAGTCGAAGTTTGACTTTGATATCTCACAATATGGCCATCTTACATGCAAATGAGATCAAAATAAGCAGAATTGTGACGAAATATGTGCTGTGCACGTGTGGAAATTTTGATAGAAATATATTTATGAATTTTTAAGAAATCATAGTTTTTCTGCTGGGGTTTTTTCAGAGACACCCTGTAGAATCTATATATTATGCTACATTAAGTATTTGAATAACTGATGATAACGACCATTTATTTGATTGCACATTTTCCTAAAATAAGTTGTGTAAAGCCAATGAGTATCGAGTGACACTTGCAAGGTTAAAACTAAAACTAAAATTATTTACAAAACGAAAACCAAATAAAAACTACAATTATTTACAAAATGAAAACTAAATAAAACTAAAATAGCAGCTCTTAGACGAAATACAAATAAAGCAAACTATAGCTAAAGTTATTTGCAAAACTAAAATGTCACTGGTCTGAAGAAAATTTTGTGGTTTTCAAAGTTTTATTGTCATTCTTCTAGACTTTGTATTGTGCGCTTTCCGCATTTTATGACAGTTATAAAAGTCTATAGGCTATTTTCTTTGCCCTCCTTTTAACCTTTTACGTTCTCCCTTGGATATGCAAGTATTTGGGTCCGTGCATAAAGTACGTCACACTATTTTTAGAATATTTGCCTTCTACGCCCTTCCCTTGTCTCATATAGGCCCATACAGAGCTTGCATGGGCCTATAGGATAGAGTCTACAGCAGCGGTTCTCAACCTGTGGGTCGTGACCCCCACGGGGGTCGAATGACGATTTGCCAGGGGTCGCCCGAGACCATCAGAAATATGCGGTTGTTTCTTTTCTTGTTATTGTACAAACTTTCTTCAGTGGTAGTTACGTCGTAGCCTACTAGTTGTTTTACTATAATTGTCATTCGAGGATAGACATGGATACAATTAAATAATAACGATTTCGAACATTTTGATTGTCGTAGCATTATTATTGTTAGCAGCTTACATTGTGAACGAAAATAATTTTACCATTGGGGGGTCGCCACATAATGGGGAATTGAATTAAAAGGGTTGCGGCACTATAAAGGTTGAGAACCGCTGGTCTACAGGATTGGACCATGAGGAAAGTGCCTCAGGGAGGCACGGTACAAGGGTCGGCGGCGCGAGTAAGGTAGCAACATAGGCGTCAATCCATAGGAGGCCCGGGGGCCCTGCCCCAATAATTTTGGCAGGGGGCCCAACACTTGTAACTTTTTATATGCCAGTTAACACATTATCCAGTCTCAATGCATGCTCTTCCTGAAATTTCTATTTTTGAAATTTCATATTTTTGGAGTTTCGGTTCAGAAATGACGATCCACGGGGGCCCGATTCTCTTCATTGATTTAGAGTGGGCTCAGCATTTGTTCATGTGTTGCCCCACTCCAACATGTAAGCCCTATAACGTTTGCTCAGTTTCAGTAGTTTGACACTCAGTCACTGGAGTACCGTCACTGCATTTATCCAGATTGCCTGCAAATGTGAACCTTTTAAACCAGATAATTAATCCATTGGGGACGAACAAGCAGTCGGACTGTAGGAACCTGGTCTCTGGTTGATTGACCCTAGGTGTAAACTTTCATGTCACTTAACGGTCATCATGGGAACGATGTCAAGATGCTTGTGAGCCGAATTTACTAGATTTAGATAGGTGACGGCTGCAGCCGTGCTGCGCTAGTAACATGGGGAGGGGGATAACTACGCCACCCTGCTGAGAAAATGGCATTTAACTCTTCAGAAGTTTAGATCAATCCTATGGGTTTGTCGAAATCACCGGTGAAGCGTCTAAATTATATGGAGATTACGGGAACTGAGTCATCTGACTGCATTTAAGACATTTCTCTTGCTTGAACTAGACAGTTAACTATTTAAACGTCTAAATCTAAGTAGTAGAAAATAAAAATGTAATAATGTCTCGTAAGCGACAATGCAATATCATTTAAGATGTTGCCCACGAAACCTGGACTCTATTTGTCAAACTTTTCATTTTGCTCTGCACCTTGGGCTCAAAACTCTAATTGAGATTACGAGATAGACTACTCAAGCAGGTAAGGTATACATGCCTACGTTTTAATATGATTGGTTAGCAATAATTTTTAGTGGTGTAGACTGCAGAACTATGAATTTTTGCCTTTATAAACATTAAATAGCTTAATTGAAAGTAAATTATTGAACAAACCCAAAAATAAATAAATAAATAAATAAAAATTATGGCTGAATTTATATCACTTCCTGATATAAACAAAGTAAGTAAGTAAGTAAAATCTTGTTAATTTCTGTAGAGCTTTCAAAGCAGCACCGTATATATATATATATATATATAAACTATATATAATTTATATATAAAGTATCCATATCCATATATCTATCCAAATATATCTTATGTATAGGGTTTACACCCTGTGTGTATGTATATATATAATATATATTTCTTAGGTTAACTAGCTATATATAATTATTTATATAGTAGCTATATATAGTGTCTATATATAGTGTCTATATATATAGTAGCTATATATTTAGTATAGCTAGTTATATATATATATAGTATAGCTATATATATATTATATAATATATATATATATATATATATATATATATATATATATATATAATGAGTCGTGAGTGACCAGGACAACGAGAAATGGCAGCATCAACTTTTCATGTACCTAGCTAACTTCGGAGGTTTGGGCCCCCCAATATTCCAAGTGGATCGACGCCTTTGGGTAGCAAATTTTTGGAAGATAGTGTTTTCGACTTTTCTCATTTGGATGCATATATTTATATATTGGGAAAACTGACCTCAGTAACATTGGAATATCCTAACAAGCAAAAGGTCATTATCTATTTCTCGATTTCGCTTCGTTCAATTGCACCGTCCCGTAATAGTAGGCCTATAACTCCCGTCCCATCCGCACGTCCACGTAACGGACGCAACTGGGCAAAATAGTTGACAGTTGGCGGCCTTTTTTGCTTGACAGGATTCTTCGGAAGTTGAGAGGACTGAATAATTAGTCTTATATACAGGGTGTGCCACATGGTTCTTATACACGATTCTCGTTTTTCACTTTCGTTTAACAGGCCAACTTTGCGATTCTGACAAGCTGTATGATACTTATTCATTCGGCAAAGGGACTTCCTTCAGGTAGACGTCCCTTCATGAGACAACTATCGGAAAACCGAGACTCGAATCCAGTTTCATTTACTGAGAATTTGGATGAATCTCGAGGTCTGACCTTGGTATCCGAGCAACCTCACTTTGCAAACGAAAGAGTTGTGATCTGTGCAAGGATGCCAATAGAACCGCCAAAATCCTTTATAAAGGAAACTATCTTCATGCAAAGCAGAGTCTCAAACTTAACTAATCGACTGGTGAAAAGATCGATTCAGTCGCCGAATCCTCTATCATCAAATCATCCTGATGCCAACAGTAGTAGCCTGGTTCCGGCCTGTGAAAGCGCCAGCAGATGGGTAAAGCTGACAGAGGCAGACGACTTGTGGGGCAACCGGGTTACCGTACTTCAACAGTTCACCAACGGACACGGCATTGTCGATCAGTACTTTTTTGAAACGTACTGCAGTCGTCCGTCGGGCTATAGCATCGCACGTCCCCTGTCGTGCACCGGCACAGATACAACAAACTTCGACTCATATTGCCTTGAAAAACACGTCTGGGCGTACGGTAAGGTTTACGACCAACAGCAGCGTCAAGAGCGATGGACGTTTATCAAGATTCGTGCGTCATGCAATTGCGGAGTGACTAGGAAACGTACCAGACGCGCTCGCAGCGTCAATCCTCAGATTCATCCGTTTTTAGAATAGCAAATTCTCGGTAGTAGGCCTATTTAGACAAATGTGTTGTCATATTTTAACTGCCAAAATAGAAGATTGACCGAGTCGTGCGGTCACCGATTTTGGTGTTCAATGTGCTGCTGTTAGGAACTTTTTGGGCAATATTTTTTTATGAATGCACCAGTCTTTCTGAAAGCTTAAACTAGATCAGTAGCCATTCTAGTCACCTAGACAATGGGGTGAGTTAAAAATTTAGGGGGACAGACATTGTGGAGGTCATACTACTTGCCAGAATTTCAAACATTTTGGGGGTGAAATTTCAAACTTGGGGATTCCCCCAGAGAAGGCCTAGAATAAACACTGAACTAGATATAGTTCGAATATTACCGTTTGCGAACTGTGACCAAATGGTTTGTAGGCGCGCATTGAAATTCAGGCCTTGGGAAGATTTCACTAAGTTATTATCAATACAAATTTTGTTAATATTCAAACACTGAAACTCTAAGACATATTGACGAAACAAATCTCAAAACGAGCTGCAAATAGTAGGCTATGTGTATCATACTCATCTTGAGTGGCCCACATGAATTTTAACATCAGATTGGTCGTGGTAATTGTATAAACTTTAGTTCGACTTCAACTTTCAAGACATGCTTTCGACAGTCTGTCAAATTTAGTCAAGCAAAAGCTTAGCGTACAACTGCAGAAACCTACAGTAGACGAGTGGATGAGGTGGTCATTAATTAGACTTAGGAATAAGATAAAATTGAGCTGTTTAGGCTAACTATAAATAAATAACTATAAATAAATAAAGTGAATATAACTTAAATAGCTCTCAGTTTGATGCAGTGGCGGCTCTAGGATTTGGCAAGTGGGGGGCCGTTGGGGGGCAACGTCTAATCATGGGGGCCAACCATTTGTTGTTTAATGTATGTAGCATTAAGTATAGGGTCCCAACTGGGGGGGCCACTGGGGGGCCAGGCTCTCAATAGGGGGCACGGGCCCCTGGCCCCCCCCCGGTGGAGCCGCCACTGGTTTGATGTAGGCCCTATAGGCTAACTGAGCCATGAGATTCTTCTCATGAGATTCTTCTCTTATCACGCAACGCCTAGCAGGAAGTGGGCAGAGCCCGATGTGACATTGCATTTTGAGTGTGACCAACCGTCACAAGTCAATTGGAAGCCCATAAAATAGCGTCATTAAAAATTGTATGACAGTATGACACTAACAATTTCTTCACAATAGCCCTAATAGTAGACCAGTCCCAGCAATGGACGCAGGAAGTAGGCAGACAGGATGCATTCTCCTTAGGGTTGAGTTCGGAAATTTCCGGAAATTTCCTGCGGAATTTTCCCGGAATTTTCTGGAAAAATAGCGCACTTTTCCGGAAAATTTTCGAAAATGTTTATTACTATTTATTATTATTATTATTATTTATTAGGCCTACTATTACTATTATTATTATTTATTATAATTACTATTTATTATTACTACTAGGCTATTTATTACTATTCATTTGTTGACAACAAAGCTAAAATTGTAGACTCAGTATTGTCAGTAGCTGCAAAAATAACGCCTTTATTCATTTTTTCTCGTAATGTCACCTAATTTTACTGATATGAGCGCTAATTAACAGCATACATGAACTTACAGTATAGCAGTCAAAAGTAATTGCCATAGTATGAAATTCATGAAATTTCATACCATGGTCAACTTATAAAACGTTTTAATTTTTTAGATCAGGAATCGGTATAGATTAGTTGCTAAGGCACCTTGGTAACAGATTTGGGCGGTTTTATTTAAGAATTGTATTTTTACTTATATGTGCCAAAACATATAATAAAACTTCATATTTTAGCTGTGGTAATTACTGTTGTCCACTGCTGTATGTTAACCTCTAACAATATGTATGCTAGAATTTTTCAGGAAAAATTCCGGAATAATTCTGGGCATTCTATGTTTTCCGGAAAAATTACAACCCTAATTTTCCTACACTTGGCGATCATAGCCAGCTGTATTCCATGGATAAACTTCCAGTTTGCCCATAACTAGGTTGGATAATTGCCAATTGTTACATTCTTTGACCCATCTAATGAGAGTGATGCCTAGATTCTAGGAATTGTTTATTATAACTTTGTTAAACATCTGTGACGGACCAACCTCTGATACACTCCATTGTATTCTATTAAGTGCTCATAAAGCATGTAAACGACGCGCGCATCCGTTGCGAAATGGTTTCATTTTAGAAGTTTTAAAAATAGGCAGAAACGAAATTTTACTTTGTTGATATTGTACATGTAGCTTGTAATAAATGTTAGCCGTTGTTGATATTGTAATAAATGTTAGCTGTAGTTGAAGAATGAAAATGATAACGTTGCAGTGTTCGCTTTTTATAGGCCTAGGCTACTGCGCGTGATTTGACAAAAATCCAGAAGATATTGCTTGACAGTCTAGACTTTAGAGAATAATTTGAAAGATTCTGCACCGTGTCCAATTCAGCAGAGCAGCTTTTTAAATAAAACGTACCACAATATTCAGTGAAGGAGTGAGAACATCGGCTACAACTTTCGTAAATTCCGTGGCTTATCGCGGCAATTAAAATTGTAGCTAGGGTTTCGGATTAAGAGGGCCACGTGAACATCTTTTGAGAAAAGTCTTGACAAGCGAAAAACGTCGTCCAGTCGCGCTTTCAGAATTCTTGTATTCTCATCAATCTTATAGGCCAGGGGTGCACAACCTTTTAAGGACGAAGGGCCACATTTTTCTGTCCCAAGACTCCGCGGGCCACATGCGCTTTTTATAATGCAGAAGTGGTACGTTGACAGTAAACGTTGATAGCAATATTTAATATAAAAAAGTCAAAGTCCTTCCAGGGGCGGTTCTAGGAATTTTAATTTGGGTAGGCCAGTCAAAGGCCATGAAAATTTTGGGTAGGCCAAGCTTGGACCGTGTCGATGTATCAAAGTTCATAAGGTTAATCCCACCCGAAATTCTGTGGTTATAAAATACAATAGCGCAGCATAATACGGATGTGCGGTGAAATATATATATATATATATATATATATATATATATATGAGGCGCTGAGGACCAGGGTGACCTAACCAAGAAAGTAACATTTTGAGAAAACGGATTTGAAGTATGGAAGGAATCTGTAAAATCACCAAGTTGTAATTTATTAGCTTTGACCAAATATAAGTGCATATAAACATGCAAAAATGAGTGCTTGCAAACTATGTCCATTGCAATGTTCAAGGGTTCAAGGTCAGGAGAAGGTCAACTTGACAAAGTAGCATGTTAGGCTGAGACTCCGACAAAAAATTTGCCATGCTGCCAGTTGCATCAGTGTAGGCCTACTTTTGTGTTTTCCACTATGCAAGAGCATCAGAATGCATCACGCTTGCGAAATGTTTCGTTTGCTGTCAATATTTTCCCAACCACGCAACCCAGTCTCCGTTAAAGCAGATTCATCATTCTTGGTATCCTGATCGTGGACAAAAATGACGGCACAAAAAACAAACTATGGCATTGCTTGCAACTGAATATTCCAAGAAATGATAGGGGCCTACCTGTCATGCAACGAAAAGTTAAATGCTCGTGAAACGCTGACCAAATTTTGATTTTGGAAAGACGCGCAGTTTAGGTTGCACAGGTTGATCTTTAGAATCCTTGCTGATATCAGCCACATAGTATGAAAAGTTACGTAGACCATCTGAGTCAACTGGTGCTGCTTGTGAAATTGATAGGCCTACATCCGTTGAGTGATGTTGAACGTCTTGAGATTCTTTGTAGGTCCAGTTGAATCGTCAGTCACCATGTCTTCTACTTCTTCGTTGCCACTAACTCGAGCGCGTTTAACCAGAAATTTATCCATCTATAATTATTATAAGTAATTTGTATGATAGGCCTAGACTGTCTCTTATATGAGTTGCAAATTCCGCAATCTTAAACGGACTGAATGTCAGCACTTAGCTTAGCGTCGCCGTCTTACACGATAGTTACTGCGGCTTCTCCATCTCTGTTCTGTTAACCAGAACATACATTAGATTACACCAGATGTCCGACGACGTTGAGAATTGATTATCAAAACAGTCATGTCATCCATGTCATCAACCGTCAGATAAGGCCATTCATTAGAGGGAACTTAATTATGGACAGCAAGAGGAACTACTCCCATGGCGAAAACGCCTAAAAGTAGCCCCTAAACTCTGCAAAACTCGCCTGGCCTAAACTCTGCAAAACTCGCCTGGAAGTCTGGTAATTCTGTGGGGATATGGGGGGATGAGGAAGGGAGAGGGTAAGTACTACCAATGACAGTACATCAAACAAATTAGACACTGAGGAGGGTGGGAAGAAAATGTGTGCAGAGACCGTTGAACGACCATTGATCAGTCGGTGATGGTTGATCAATTAGATAAAGCTTCTTGAGACTTGACATCTGGAAACCGAATGGAAAAGATGAGTGGCTGGGGATTCAAATTGGCCTTACACTACACTCGACAGCCTCGTAGCGTAGGCCATACGCACTAATTACCCAGCCACACAATGCATTTTGGAGGGAGGCCAGCTATACTGTAGGTAGGCCACATATTTTTTCGGGTAGGCCAGCCACAGTGTAGGCCACGTAATTTTTTTGGGTAGGCCAGACAAAATTTTGGGTAGGCCATGGCCTACCCGGCCTAGGCCTAGAACCGCCTCTGAGTCCTTCCCGAGTCTCACGGGCTCATAGGGCGGCGCTGATCTCCGTTGCTATAGCCCTCAGCCAGGCGTGCAATACCACGGATACGCGTAGCGTACCTGTTTGTCTTATCGCAGGAATTTTTGCCACTGATCCTCATTTTGCCATCACGAAAAAGGCTGAGTCGACCTTTAGGGCTCGTGCGGGACTCGAACCCGTGACCTCCTGCTCCATCATCCAAAGTTGTTACCACTCTGCTAACTTCCCGCACTAATATTTCCCTCCATCTCTTGCACAAGCTATTGTTAAGCCGCTTCTTAAGAAAGCATCTCTCGATGTGGAGAACTTAAACAATTATAGGCCAATTTCTAATCTACATTTCATATCGAAACTTCTTGAACGTATAGTTGCACGAAGGTTGGAGAACCATCTCTCGTTAAATTCTCTTTATACACCTCTTCAATCGGCATATCGTAAGCTTCATTCCACTGAAACAGCTCTTCTTACTGTTCAAAATAGCATCATAACCGCTATGGATCAGGGTAAAGTCACTGCTCTTGTCCTCCTGGATCTCACCGCTGCATTTGACACGGTGAACCATTGAAATGATTGAAATGATTTTCGAGCCGGTGAATGAGTTCACCACGGTGAACTCATTCACCGGCTCGAAAACTGGTTTGGCATTACCGGTGCTGCACTAAATTGGTTCAAGTCTTATCTTCAAAATCGTATGCAATCTGTGTGTGTCAAGAACTGCATGTCAGAATCTAGAAAGCTTGATTGCGGTGTCCCACAAGGCTCTGTTTTAGGACCTCTTCTTTTTACACTCTACACTGCCCCTCTCAGTCACCTTCTCACCATGCAAAATTCTGCTTATCATTTGTACGCAGACGATACCCAAATTTTCCTGAGTTTCGACCAACCATCTACCTTACCATCCCTGGAAGTCGGAACGTCTGTCAAGCATTCTGGCTTCTGTGCACACTTGGATGAATAAAAACAAACTCCTCCTAAATCCAGGAAAAACCCAATTTCTACTGATATGAACACCACCTCAGCTTAAGAAGATTGACTTGTCATCAACATGTCTTTCCTTTGGCACTTCACTGATTCATCCCTCTCAGTCTGCTCGAAATCTTGGAGTTATTTTTGATAATCACCTCTCATTCTCAGAACACAATGCCTTTGTCTGCCGTTCTGCTCACTATAACATACGAGATGTAAGGAGGATTAGACACCTCATCCCTTCCTCTGCACTTATTCCTCTGGCCAACGCTTTGGTATCGAGTCGTCTCGACTATTGCAATTCACTGTATACTGGTATTTCAAAATCCGACTTAAACCGCTTGCAAACGATTCATCTGGACGTCTATAGTTGACTATTTGGCATTCAGTCCTTGTACTGTTTGCTGCAAAACAATTATTATTATTATTATTATTACTATTATTTCTATTATTATTATTATTATTATTATTATTATTATTATTATTATTATTATTATTATTATTATTATTATTATTATTATTATTATTATTATTATTTTATTATTATTATTATTACTACTACTATTATTATTATTATTATTATTATTATTATTATTATTATTATTATATTTATTATTATTATTATTTATTATTATTATTATTCGTAATCCACGAAGCATATAAAGATATTTTTTCCATTTTGAAGTCTTCTCTCACTTAGCATTCTTAAGCATCCGATTGCATCCCGTGTTCCTTTTCCCTTCCGAAACCCAAACTGATCCTCTCCAAGGAATCCTATTGCATCTGTTTTCGCTTGTACTCTTTTTGTAATGACCTTGAGTATTATCTTCGCCGCGTGACACAATAGACTGATAGTTCTATGGTCCTCGCATTCCATTGCATTTACTTTCTTTTTAATCGGAATCATTATTGATTGTAGAAAATCGTTTGGCCATTCTCCTGTCATATAGATTTGTTGGCAGATTTCGACCAGTTCGTTCGTTGCATTCTCTCCTAGTATCTTTATTGCTTCTGCTGGTATGTGGTCCACTCCTTCTGCTTTGTTGTTTTTCATCTCTTCTAATGCGTGCAGAATTTCTTCTTTCATCAGTCCTGGTCCTAGCTCTTCGCTTTCAACTGTTTGCTGTTCCTCTATATTGAGTTCCGTTGGTTTGCTGTCTTTCAGGTATAATTCTTCTATATATTCTTTCCATCTCTCTTCCACTTCTCGTTGGGTTGTGAGTGTATTTCCTTGTTTGTCTTTAATACCCGCCCTGCTCCCTTGCATACCTTCTTTCTTTGTTAAATCTTTTACTTCCTTATATACTTGATCCTGTTTCCCTTGTCCTTGTAACTTTTCTATTTCTTGACATTTATTCTCCCACCATTTCTCTTTCGCCTTTTCTGTTGATCTTCGCAGCTGGTTATTTAGTCTCCTATATTCTTTTTTTGCATATTCTGTGTTCTGCTTCTTCCATTTTCTTCTCTGCTCCATGTCTTCTATCATTTCATTTGTCACCCATGGCTTTTTACGAAAAAGCGTTTGACAGAGTAGATTGGAGGATTTTGATGAGAGCACTGAAAAGGGTGGGAGTGGATTGGAGAGACAGAAGACTGATAGCAAACCTATACCTTGGACAGTCAGTGAAGGTGAGAATAGAGGGAGAACTGAGTGAATCGTGTATGATTGGGAGAGGAGTAAGGCAGGGATGTCCACTGTCACCGCTGTTGTTTAACATATACATCGAAGAATTAGTACAAGAGGCGATGGAGAATACAGATAAGGGAGTAAAAGTCGGAGGAGTACTACTAAAGGCGCTGCGCTTCGCAGACGATCAGGCCATGCTAGCAAGCAATCAAAAAGGGCTTCAGGAAGTAATGGATAAACTGATACAAGTGTCAGAAAAGTATGGAATGAGAATCAATACAAAAAAGACTAAAGTTATGGTAATAAGTAAAAAAGAAGGAATGAGAGTAGACATAAAGGTTTACGGACAGATCATAGAGCAAGTGAAGGAATTTAGCTATCTAGGAAGTCTGATAACAACCGATGCCAGATGCAATAAAGAGATAAGAAGACGTATAGCAATAGCAAAAGAAGCTTTTTACAAGAGAAAGGAGCTGATGCAAAGTAAACTAAAACTAAACCTAAAAAAGAGATTGGTAAAAACATTGATATGGAGTGTGGCGTTGTATGGGGCGGAGACGTGGACAATGAGAAAGGAAGATATAAAACGATTAGAGGCTTTTGAAATGTGGATTTGGAGGAAAATGCTAAAAGTAAAATACACAGAGCATAAGACAAACGAGGAAGTCATGAAGGAGATAGAAGAAGAAAGAAGCCTGATAGATACAATCCGGAAAAGGCAGAGAAATTGGATGGGACATGTCCTCCGGCATGACTCTTTACTAAGAACAATAATCGAAGGAAAAATGGAGGGAAAGAGAGTGAGAGGTAGACTGAGAGAAAGATGATGTTGGAGTGGATGATGAATAAAGGATATCAGGAACTCAAAGAAGAAGCAAGCAATCGATCGGAGTGGAGAAACTGGATACCTGGACCTGTCGAGAGACAGAAACACTGATGATGATATTATTATTATTATTATTATTATTATTATTATTATTATTATTATTATTATTATTATTATTATTATTATTATTATTATTATTATATTGATACTTCGTCTGATATCGAGTAATCGAGTAAAGTTTTCATTACATGAGAAATATCCTAACAAACCACTTAAATCCGGTTTTATTATTATTATTATTATTATTATTATTATTATTATTATTATTTTGAAACTTTGGAAGCTTATTTTATAACATAATTACCTTAATAATGTGATTTCAAGTGATTTAGGATGATAACCTAGCATGTGCGAAAACCGCAAGTAACTGTAAAGACGATCCATCTCATTCTTACGTTTGACAGCGTTTGAAAAAAATCAACATTTTCTAATAAACTTAAAATTCAGTTGACACAGAACAGAATTAGTCGACTTTTAGCAAATGAATTTACGTCCATCGCAACGGGAAAGCTTCTCGGTGTCTTGAGAATTAAGACTGAGTCGGCGCCATATAAATATTCAATTGCATTACATTTCCCCAATCCCGCTCATTCTCAACTTTTAATAGCCAACTAAATTACCTACTACATCAGATCAACCTACAGAACAAACTGCTCGACAGATAATTATCTCAATTGATGCCTTACACTTCGTTTTATCTTCCGCGGATGAGTCTTCTGATAGTTTAACATTAGCCCGAAAGTTTTTCATTTACTTTAGAACGAAAAATGCGAAATTTGCCTTATTAAAAGCGATTGGAGAGTTTGCCTAGTCTACAGCCAGCGACAGTTTTATCAAATGTCAATAAGCTCCTACTGGTTGCCTATTTGCGAAAGGTCCGGGTAGAGACAAAGCATACACCCATCGGACGACACACTTGGCTATTCGTCCGATGACTTGCAATCGTCAATTAAACACTCAATTAATTCTATAGTTGTCCCTCGCAATCGGAGCAGGACAACTGGCCGGGTTCCGCCGATTGGGATCCGGACAAATGTGCCCGAATTTCGGTAACGGTACATTTGGGTCCCGGGTCTACTGGACAAGGATTCAAAATTCATTAGCCAGGGCTATCACTGGAACTGCCAAATATGAGCACATCACACCGATCCTAAAATCACTTCATTGGCTACCTGTCAAACAAAGAATTGAATTCAAGATAAGTCTCGTCGTGCATAAGACGCTCCACACAAATCAGCCAATGTATCTCCGATCGTTACTGACTGCTCAAGACAACCAGCACTCAACGAGGTCATCTGATGCTACTACTCTTTACATACCCTATAGCAGGACTACTACTGGAAAACGTGCTTTTTCTGTTACCGGACCCAGACTTTGGAATTCTCTGCCGGTACAGGTCCGCCAAACTGATTGTCTTACTACCTTCAGGTCTAGACTTAAAACACATCTATTCCTGACTGCATATCCGCCTTAACCTGGAATCTGGAAGTACGGACTGACCTTTGGATTACAACCTCGATTCACCACGGACAATTCACGACTACGATTATTCACTGAAGCGACCATCGACTGGTGCAGATGTACTACTACAATGGCGCTAAAGAAGTCTACTACTACTACTACTACTACTACTACTACTACTACTACTACTACTACTACTACTACTACTACTACTACTACTACTACTACTACTACTACTACTACTACTGCTACTGCTACTACTACTACTACTACTACTACCACTGCTACTACTACTACTACTACTGCTGCTACTGCTACTGCTGCTACTACTACTACTACTACTACTACTACTACTACTACTACTACTACTACTACTACTACTACTACTACTAATATTTAATATGGTTATGGATAACATTGAATTCGACAGGGCTAATGGAATTAATAGAATTTCTGATGAATACAGTCAATCCAGTAGGAGCAAATGAAATTGAAATGATTAGTACTGTAATTTAAATGTAGAATTAAAAGTAAAGGCATTGTTAATCAAAAAATAATATGAACATGCTCAATTATTAATTCATAAAATTTCAAAACCAAAGACAATCGCATTTTTTATACCCAATGGAGTTGTTGAGACTGAACGTCTTTAACTATCTTATTCATATTTTGTGGCCGTTCACTTGTTGCAACTTTCAATACCGAGCACTCAATCTGAACCTTAGAACATTTTTCTTCAATTTCATTACAGAAAATTTTTGTTCACACAAGTAAGTGCTTCCAAATAGTCACGAAGGCTTTAAAGTGGCCCGACGGCTTTCTTGCTTTCATATTAGCGCTACAAAAGAAGCCATTCGTTCCAAGGGTCTAAGTTGCCCTCTCAATTCAAGTTATTTATAGAAGAGACTGGAGCTTCTTACTATGACATACCATATTGCACAGATGTGAGAGAGCAGAGGACGAATTTTAGAATGTTTTGTTGAACTGATAGCAGATATTAATTCGTGAATTTCTTAACAGCAAGGGTACAATAATCTTATTATATAATTCTCGATGTCTGTCCGTCTGTCTGTCGCGTCTGTCCGTCCGCAACACGGCGGGTATTGCAAGACGCTGTTGTCATTGACAACCAAATATTGTTTAATCAAAACGGAGCGTTTAACGAAGCGTCTTAATTGCAGCTTAAACCCCCGTCCCCCTTCCCTCACCCAATCCCTCTCCCAATCGCCCAGGTTCCAACCCATTTTCGCCCCGGCCCCACACCTCCTTTCCCCTTCCCTATCCCCATCTCTTTCCCTCTCCCCATCCCCCTCCCAATCGCTCCCCAAACTCCCGTTCCCCTTCCGTCTTCCCAACCCTTTTCCCTCTCCCCATCCCTCTCCCAATCTCCCCCAAACCCCGTTCCCCTTCCGTCTCCCCAACCCTTTTCCCTCTCCCCATCCCTCTCCCAATCGTCCAGGCCCCAACCCATTTGCCCCTGGCCCCAAACCCCTTTATCCTTCTCTTTCCCATCCCTTTCCATCTCCCCATTCCCTCCCAATCGCCCTGGCCCCAACACATTCCGGCCCTGGCCCCCAAACCCCCGTTCCCCTTTCCTCTCCCCATCCCTTTCCCTCTCCCCATCCTCTCCCAATCGCCCTGGGCCCAACCCATTCCAGCCCCAACCCATTCCTGCCCCGGCCCTAAACCCCGTCCCCTTCCCTCTCCCTATCCCCTTCCAAATACCCATCCCTCTCCCAATCGCCCAGGCCCCAACCCATCAGCGCTCCGCCCTACCCCACCGGCCCCAAACCCCGTTTCCAAACCTACACAACGCTGCTCCGAAAACCCGTACAACCCACCTTCCTACTCACAAACCTCCTTTCCCTCTCCCAATGCCCTGCCACCCATTATTATATATATTTATTCATTCCTAGCCTCAATACCTATATTTTATATTTAAACCCTCAGGTGGGGATTAAATTTTCAGAAGTCGTCACCGTACTGGGGATTTAATTTTTGGAAAAGCGTTCTCAGAAATGATTGCTGTAACGTTTTAAATTTGCTATATCTCAGGCTATATAGGAGCTAAAAAGATGAGGTTTGCACCATTGTTTAGATTGTTTATTCCTCTTTCTAACCGTCCGTGCAAAACAAAAAAATTTGGGGGTAGAGTCCACTTTACGGCCTAAAATATCACCCTCTCCCCCCGAAAAAATGTTTAAAGCCCCTTAGCAAAATATTTTAAGCGATAACCCCACTTTGGTTAGCGGCAAAGTTCTAAAGGGATGTCAGAGGAACAAAATAAACCAAAAAGTTTGAAAATCGATTGACATTTGGCAAAGATCTATCAATTCTAACCCGATGACCCAATGTTTGAACATAAGTATTATCGGCGAATTTCGCGAAAGTTTTGAATTCTGAAAAAGTTTCCAATTTTTTTTGAATTTGCTACATCTCGGGCTATATAAGAGCTAAGAAGATGAGGTTTGTACCATTGTTTAGCCTTTTTATTCCTCTTTCTAACCCTCTGTGCAAAACAAAAAAGTCCAGCGTTCACGAGGTTTGCGACAATCAAGTGAGAATGAGTAGCAGGCTGTTGCTCGGCGTGAAAAATCAGCACAGCAAACAAGAGAATCAAGCACTGCATGTCGTTCGACACTGCCAAATCAGTACACTAACGTTGACTATCAAGTTTCAGAAAATTCACGCGAATGGGCGTTAACTCGGTTGAAGGAAAAGGCGGCGAGTTAGGGAAATTAATTGCGCAAAATCCTATTGCATTTGCGCAAATTCGGGTGGTAAAACAGCCAATTTCTCCCGTCATAAAATGATATTGCATTTGCGCAAAATCGGGTGGTAGAACAGCCAATCTCCCCCGTCATAAAATGCTATTGCATTTGCGCAAAATCGGGTGGTAGAACAGCCAATCTTCCCCGTCATTTTTGACGGGTAAACACCTAGTAATAAATAATACTGTAATAACACGGTTTAAAGTGTAGCGCTAATATGAAAGCAAGGAAACATTCGGGGCCACTTTAAAGCCTTCGGGCCACTTTCCATTGAAATCCTAGAAACGTCCGCGGGCCACAAAAAATCGCCGGCGGGCCACCAGTGGTCCGCGGGCCACGGGTTGTGCACCCCTGTTATAGGCCAATAGGCTTACTATACCTAACCCTCCTTCACAACTACTTAACGGTTTTTGGCGAATCTAACAACCGGTCCCAAGACTCCAAACCCGAAGAGAGGGCCAGACCCCTAGCCTCTTTGTGGCTACGCCAATGACGGGCGTAATTTTGAGGCATGAAATGATGAAAATAATGTCTGCACACCTAACTTATTGTAAATTTAGGTCTAGGCCCAATATGATTCAATTTCAATTGCAATATAATACGAATTTGTTTTGAAACTAGGCTTAATTAAATCAACTCTGACGTAAAACACAACATAGGCTATTACTAAATTACTAATCATCAACAGTCTCAGTCGACAGTCGTTCTACCATGTCACAACTAGAGCTGTTACGGTTTCACCTCGAGCAGTCTCGGTCGGTTTCGGTTCGGTTTGGACCGAAAAACCGCGGTTTCGGTTCGGTTCGGATTTTTAACCCTAGGTTAGGGTTCGGGTTAACCCTAACTCTAACCCTAAGGTTAGCGAAAGGTTAACCCTAACCCTATGACCTCTTTTTGCTTTCAGGGATTTTGGAGAGGAAAAATGATACAATTATGACCTCTTTTTGCTTGTCAGGGTTTTTCGAGAGGAAAAATACAAGAATGACCTTTTGAGGACTTTAATAAGAAATAAAAAATAAAATGACGTTACGCGATTTTTTTGAAAATGGGGTCGGCCCGTTGTGACGTCATATTTTAGGGGTCCGACGTTGCGTGACGTTGCGTGACGTAGAGGGGGTAAATAAAAGTGACAAATTCGCGTGACGTCATTTATGGACGGCCCCTTTATTTAAGTAACCTCTTTTCAGTTGATGCAATTGCCAATAGGCCTAATTTTAAACTCGTCATGATTTAAAGTGGCTTAGAAGGCATTACTGCACGTGTGAAAGCCACTATAGGGGCACTAACAGGGCTTGAACCCGCTCCGTTAGCCTCAGGGATATTTCTAGGATTGTGGATTTGGGGGTGGGGGTGTCTACCTCAATTTTGAAGGTGTCCGGAGCTACACTGTAATTGGCATTCCACACTAAACTGGCACTGCGCGACACTACTATTATAATGCAGCCATTTTAAAATTGTTTTTACTGATTTCAATAATGACGTCAGACTCTGACTCATCATAGAAATATAGATATGCTAGAAGAACAACACTCGTTATTTAAGCGTTTAAAAGCTGTGCATTGATTGAACTGCATTCAAAATGCATTAAATGCATTTAATGCATTGAAAAAAGAGATCATGGGGTTAGTGTTAACCCTAAGGGTTTTAACTAGGTTAGGGTTAAAACGGAAGAAAACCGTCCAATTTGCATGGTCAAAACCGCGGTTTCGGTTCGGTTCGGTTTTGACCGAAAAACCGCGGTTTCGGTTCGGTTCGGTTAACCGTAACAGCACTAGTCACAACCCTAGTTGCAGGGAAGAGTGCGCTTGTAGAATTAAAAAAGCGTTTACCTCTTGCGCAATCTCGTATCTACGGAAGACGCCGTTTACAAAATGGGATTTCAAATTTAATTTATTGAATGAAATTCCGAAAAGTTCATCAGTATGATGTCTACGAAAACTGTCGTGCTGGAAGTATACTTAGCATTGATATTCCTGTCTGATCTTCAAGGCTATCCCGATGTCGTAATTGTAAGCATTTTAACGTAGGATAGTACTGCATTCCACTACAAGCAGTGTTGAAAGTCAGCCGGAACGCGCCGGAACTGAGTTCCGGCACCTTTTTGGACCATGAAAAATTTTTCCCATAATTTTTCAGGTAATCCTACAGTTTAGGTGCGTAAATTATTTAGTGGCGAGATGGCCATTGGGTGTTTGGCGGCATTGAACGCGGCGCTGGTAAATGCTTTCTGATTGAGGTTCAGGGCGCGATTTGCGGGGGGGGGGAAGGGGAATCCCCCCACTGCCCAACTGCATCCCCCTTACATCCCCCACCGCTACATCCCCACTACTACAGTTTCCAACAACTACATCCCACCCAAGCTCGACATATTCCCCCCCACTGCTTCAGGTCACAAATCGCACCCATGTTGAGGTTCCTAACCGCACAGCTGCTATGCTGGAGCCATTAATTCACATATTTATTATCCCTGGTACTCATATAATTTCTGACGTTTGACCATCTTACACCAATATTCACCGTATCGGCAATGGCATATACATGCACGATGTTATAGTCCATCAACATCACTTCATCGATCCTGACGATAGCGCTATTCACACTGAGAATGTCGAAAATATGGGGCTGTCCATTAATTATGTCAACAATTTTCGGTCAATTTTTGACCCCCTCCCCTTGTCAACACCTGTCAACTTTCACTTACCCCCCCTCATAATTACGTCAAAAACTTTTGACCCCTCCAAGATCAATGACAGGTCCCAATAACAAGGTTATTATTTTTTGTGGTGATGACCATTTTTCCCTTTTTTGCTCATCGAATGTCAAAATGTGGTGGTGATGACCTTTTTTGCCATGCTTTTTTCCATTTTGCCATGCTTTTTCCATTGTAATAAGTAGTATTACATAAAATTTCCTATTTTTTGATTATTTGTAAAAGGTGAAATTATTGACGTGAACTTCTCTTGATCCCCCTCCCCCTGTCATCAACTGTCAAACTTTTTCAAACCCCCTCCGTCCTAAATTGTTGATGTAATTAATGGACAGCCCCTATGTGGATGCGCGTAAAACGCAAACTTCTCCGCCATTTTGGAACGTTGCATGAACTGTTCACTTCTTACCTACACGAATTTGTCTTCCGCAACAAGTTTCACGATCAGGACATGTTTGCGACCTTGAAGATAATATCCGAGAACTATCCAGTCTGAAATCAGGAATTTCACTGTTTTAATGAGTAACTTGCTAGGTTTTAATTTAGGCCCTATACATAATGAAAATAAATTACGCACCTAAACTGTAGGATTACCATTTTTTAATATTTGTTCCAATATTGTAAAAGCACCATGTACTTGTTGCAAAACTATTAAGCTAAGATTAAAAAGCACTATAGAAATTTATGTAAATGATAGCTACCCATAGTTAGTTAGGGTTAGGGTTGTGCCAAGACAGTTCCTGCACCTTTTTTCACAGACTTTCAGTACTGACTACAAGTGATGACTGTTAATCTATTAATCTAATCCGATTATCGATTTTAATAGCGCTACGTCATCATGCATAAAGCAATAGCCGATGTAGGCCTATACCAAATCACAATCACGTAATATTCAAGTCAAATCCAGGATAAGAGCCCGGACAAGCCAAGTGAGAAAGATGGACTTTTAAAATCTTGTTCTGAAATTTGGTATTGAATTAGCATTAAGTACATGCTTGGATGAGTTCCATAGCCCAGGGACAGCAACCGAGAAAGCACGGATACCAAAGCTGTTCGAGTATGAGAGAGTGAAAAAGTTATTGCTATGTTGAGGATCGGGTTGAGTTCGGGTTTGTTTGCACAGAGAATTTGGAAAAAGTTGCTCAGGTTCTGTGTTGTATGGGGTTTGTATAAAACAAGGCAGATTTTTAAATATATCCTCTCTTTTATGGGAAGCTAGTGGAGTCTTACAAATTGGTGTTATGTGCTTGTGTTTTGGAGTTTTAGGAACAAATTGTACCAGCTGAGTTGGAGTTTTGGGAATAAAAGGAAAAGTTGGAAGCGCAAATCCCTCTTTTGCTTCAGGCGCTTCCAACCCATGCTACACCTCTGCATTGGTTTTGCACAAATCTCATGACTGATTCTAGCCCGGATAGGGAATTATAGGAGTTTAACAAGGTTAAGATTGGATTGGCCAAACAGAAATGAGTTGTGATAACTAATTGAGGTGTCTAGACAGTAAGGCATTTGCCAAGTGCATTAGTGCAGTTTAATCAAGAAATTTCATACTACCGGTACATTATAAATCACGAAGATGTTAATGTGCTAATTTGCAAATTTATTTGTATGAATGGTAAAAGAATAAAATAGGTGTAGATGAATTTTGTTTGCCATATGTGCTTATCTATAAGTCTATCTCACAGATAAGTCAAAGTTTGAAGTTATTTCATCTTTAATCCATGCATTGTAACATTTAGAGTCAAGAGTAAAATGTAACAAAAAAATGTAACAGAATATTTGTATAGTGCCTCTTCTGAAGAATCACTCAGAAGTGCTCCAACAGCAAATTACTGTATATTGAAAAAGAGATGTTTTAGGTTGTTTCAAAAAGAGGGCCATAGAATTAGGAGCTGCTAAGCCGCACATACTGACGTCAAGAGCATTCCAAAGGATAGGGCCAACTGATTCAAAATCTCGTTTCAGGAACAAGGAAGTTCGTGCTTGGGGCACACTGAGAAGACCATTGGTTGTGGACCGAAGACATGGCCGACCAGGGATAGAGCTAAGAGGATGGAGTAGCTCTGAAAGGTAAGATGGAGTGGCACCATAAAGTGAGTGCAACCGCTCTCATCACACGAAACTCAACTCGAGCAGGATAAGGCAGCCAGTGAAGAACAGACATCATATAATCACTAATGTGATCACATCTTGTGACGAATATGAGTGTATGTACTCTCAGATCAATCTTACACTAAATCAGGCAGATCAAAACATTTCATTGTTGTCAAAATGTGCAATGGGAACAAGCATTACAATTGATATCACATTAGTAGATTTTATCAGAAATGAAATTTCTCATTTATACTAAATGGTGTCACATTTCAGAAAGATTATATTTTGCCTAGAAAATGTAGGGACATTGTATGTATTACCACACTATTCGGTTATAAGATCAACATCATCACAATACAAGGCTCATTTTGTATTATTATTATTATTACTACTGAGAGAACTTTACAGTATTGTAAAAAAAAGTGAAGGCCAAAGCCAAAAACACTTTTGATAGTGGTGACATATCGGTGTGGGTCAGACGATGGCGACATTAAAAATCCACTCAGCTACAAAGTGGTCTTCCATTAGAAAATGCTTTCACAACATTGACACATCAGCGAAGAGCAGAACAAATCAGCGAAGAGCAGAACAAAGAATAGGTGTTGATGGCCTGCAAGGTGGTAATTGGAATTCTCCTTGTGGTAAAATCAGACAGAGAACTCTCAAAGAACTGTCTTCCACGAAACTCAGCAGATTCGATGGAAATGGAAATTTTCACAAAAACTGGAGCAACAGTTGATCAAAATAATGCCGCCTAGTTCCCATTGATCATTATGACAGTCAAGATGGTGGACAAGACAAGGACAACAGCAATCAACCCAAGACATCAGAATGATGCCAAAAAATAGAGGACAGCATAAACTTCTTAGAAATTGATGAGTGGCATGCTTGGAACGATTGGCACAAAACCAAAACCTGTATATTATGCAGTGTATAACCACTATAAAGATTCTGTCCATGATTTATGAAATGTCCATGGGCAGGGGCGGCTCGTGGGATAGGCAAACTGGGCGGCTGCCTAGAGCAGCAAATGTCAAGGGGGCGGCAAAATGACTTTGCTAAAAAAATATAGCGACGTCATTTTTCAGACACCTATGATCGTGTGTTATTGCCAACTTAGTCAGATGTTTTGATCCAGACACTGAGAAAATTAAACAAAAACCTCCAACAGCACGCGCTGCAAGCATCCTATAGCAAGGTCAGACAGCGATGCATCCTGCAGTTCACTTCATTCGTCAAAACCGGTTTAACTTCATAAACTCTTAACGCCCCAGCCTCCTGGACCTACACGATCGTCATCTCA
This sequence comes from Metaphire vulgaris, assembly GCA_018105865.1. Classification (NCBI taxonomy): domain Eukaryota; kingdom Metazoa; phylum Annelida; class Clitellata; order Crassiclitellata; family Megascolecidae; genus Metaphire; species Metaphire vulgaris. The sequence continues at coordinate 10,481,444 of CM030833.1, read as the reverse complement.
TATCACACTTTCATGCCCATTAAATCAGTCATCACTCAAAATCTGCAATGGCGCTTTCTCATATGCAGCACCAGAACTTTGGAACTCAATTCCAGCCTCCCTCTGCAGCCTATGACATGGTCAAACAATAAGCTCTGAATCCTCATTTCCTTTAATTCCTTCACTATCTCCTCAAGCCTTTAGGTCTAAACTTAAAACCTTATTCGAAAAGGTCATTTCCTCCATATCAATAACAACCTGACCCACTGCCTCATAGATACACTGACCTTTGCATGCCGACAAACCACCTTGTCTATAGCTATTTCAAGAAAGGTTAAGCGCATAAGAATAAGCAGCTACTGCTGTACTGCTTTCCGGGGCACTGTATAAGTTTACTAGATTTTACTTGCTTACTTACGTCACAATATCGTGACAACGCCATAAATTAATTCTGGCCAATCGCTGAAGACAAAATTAAACGTTAAATGTTTGATGGTTGACACAGCCATTCTCTCAATAATTTATTGAAAGTGAATAATCCAGCAAAATAGATGTTGCCGATATTGCTAGAGAATTTGCTGCAGCCAAAAAGTGCCAAAAACTTTAATAGGTTCAAATGAAATAAAAAACAGGCAGTAATAGAAAAAAGTTATACACAACTGTAAAAACTTCAAATGCAATAAAGGAATGAATTCCCAAAAAACTTTATAAGGTTCTAATGCAATAAAGAAAAAGCAGTCATATAAAACAGTTCTACAACATTAATGAAGTCAACTAAAACTGTACACGGACCCGTATACCCGTATCCGTTCCTAGAGACTATAGAGAGGCAACAATGAAATAGTAATAGTAATAGTGATGAAAGCAGAGTACATTTTTTAAACATGTCATATTTCGACAAGAACTTTGTTTAAAATAGGCACATTTCAAATTTAAGTCTGTAGGCTAAATGCAGTGCTTTGCAGTTCCTTGCAGCCTTGCACAATACACAACAGTTCACCTATATAATATTGATTTGCATTGTACTATATTGATTGGGCGCCAGGGGAGGCGGTATAGGATACTGTATTTTCATTCACCCATCATGATGAGATATCCGAGCTGCCCTGGATGAAATTGGAATAACTAATTCATTGTAAATAGCACGCATGTTTAGATTAGGACAGATCTAGGACTTAGGAATCAGGGTACTCCACTTGGCAAATAGTAGACCTCGGGTTCTCTCTGGGATTCTTGAGTCTGGACTACTGGTTGGTAACATGTGTAATACAACTAGTCAGCTAGCCTAAGCCTACATGAATGTCGGACATGAATTAGAACTTCTAGAAGACTCGATGGGCTTGTATAAAATATCTAGTAGATATAGTTTAGTTATGAGCAGGCATTAGAGCTGAAGTTAATTAAAGAACAAAACGATTTACCAAAGGAACTCTCTCGCTGGAGGTCAGAGGACGCCATTAAAATTATAGATTTATTATTATACACTACTTTACTGATGATGTCAGATGACGTCATCTGTAGTTCCTTTATGCTTTCAGTAAGTAAAATGCATGCAGTGGCATATAGCTGTGTGACAAAGTGAACGCGATATACAAGTTACTATAATATACTTTACTCAATAATATTTTTTCTATTATTGCATTGCTTATTTGCTATAGTAGTGAGAAATGAAAATATAATTTTTTTTCGGGTAAAAATGGGTATACCCGTACCCGTAGCGCTATACCCGTACCCGTAGTGCTATACCCATACCTGAAAAAATGTTAGAAAAAAGGGTAGGGTATACCCACGGGTATGGGTATACCCGCACATCCCTAATTCAGACCCATTACCAAACCCAATAGAGAATGATGGAAGGAAAGAAAGAAGAAAGAAGATTTTAATCTCGTAGTTAGGTTATGCTTAATATTTTGTTCCAGGAAAATACTTTTTGTTTCTGACTATTTTATTGATTTGGCTATTAAAAATTCTTGTAGGGTGGACGCTGTTACTCCTGGTATATGACACAGAATCCAGTGTGAGTCACTACTGTCTTTTAGACTTTTGCAACAATGTACAATATACAGTCAAATTGCTTAATGTCATCCCTGTAGCATTGCACTTATCATAAATGTTATTAGAGGGATTACAAATATTGTGTGCTAATAAATTCTGAATAACGTAAAAACCCAAACAGTGTCTCATTGCTAGAAACAGCTCTTGACTGTGAGATAATGGAATTTTCACTGTATGTTTAATTATAAGCAACAGAATGATATTATCATATGTGTCAAAACGATATTATCATATGTGTCTTTAAATAAATTTGGTAGCATCTATAGTATAAATATCATCTACTCTATTATAGGTAGGTCATAGGTGTCATATGATCAGTAGTTTTCACTCAAAATTGTCTTTGATTAACACAGGGCAGAACATCATGGCATGAACTGGATGCAAATTGCATGTTCATAATGTCATATGTTCATATTTCCATTAAAATATCTATAATATTAAAATCGTTATTCTGTATGTCTGTTACCTTCAAGCATTCTGATTGGTTGACTATTGGTAGACGGTTTAGACCGTTTAGTCCTTACGTCGCGATGCGTTGGTGGGCGAGCGTTGACTATTGGTAGACTGGTTTAGACCGTTTAGTCTTACGTCGCGATGCGTTGGTGGGCGAGCGTTGACTATTGGTAGACGGTTTAGACCGTGGGCGATGTTTGAAGACGACGTTGCTATTGGTAACAATTGTTCGTAGTTTAGCACGGTTTAGTCGAGTCATTGCAGCGTCAGAGGGGTGGGCGTGCGACGACGTTGCTATTGGTAACAATTGTTCGCGCCTAAGGTAGTTGCAACGTACATTTTAACGTACACAAAAAATACGTGTACAGCGTCACAAATGGTCACAGTTGCGTGATTTTAACGTACATAGGCCTAATTATTACGTGGCGCAGAGCTTGGCTAGGTGGCGTATGTACAGTACATCATTGAAATGTTGTTCAGCATGAATTCAATGATTGGGTATTAGGTATAGGTATTGGATTAGTATTATCCTGCACTGCGAGCGAAGTGAGCGTGAGCGAAGTGAGCATCTTTCTAGTTTTATTATTAATATTTTCTTAATCTGTCATTCCATTATGTAAATGACTGTTTTATTAACTTTAAAATTTTAAAATGTTCATAACAAAAAGTTACAAAACCTGCCACTTTGAAGAGAGGAGCAATACCTGGAGTATATGTGCATTTGCATCACTTGATTCATCTTGATCAGCAGAAAGTTATTTTGTTGTGGTGAGAGAATCAAGATGGTAGCAGAATGTGATGCATAAACTTGGGTTGTTTGGGGAACTTCAATATCAGACTCACAATTAGATTGCTATTCATTTTGTTGTCTTGTTGTCTTATGTTTTGTAACTAATGAAAAAGGTTTGATTTGCCTATTGCAGAAACATAGTGACAGAGAAAACAAATTCTGTGAGTGCATAATTTTCCTTATCAAATACTAAGAATGGTAATAATGAGTGATAACGACGATGACTATGACACAATTTCCCGGCTGCTGCCTTCCGGCTGCCAAGCTATGCATGTGTGTGTGTATTGGATTATCTCCATTCTTGGCAGTTTTACTGATGTCTTGTGCTTTTTAGCACCAATCATAGAAACTGTGTCCATCCACATGTTTCCATGTCATTCTGGAGGTTTTCAATCATTCGCTATCAATGTTATTTGTCCGCCATCTTGTCTGCCATTCGGCAGATGGTATGGCACCGTTTGACACGTAGTCAGACTTACACCAAAGGACTGCTGCTCCTGTCTTCACTTGGACTTCCATCTCCAGTTAGATCTGCCGAGTTCAGCGATGGACTATTCTTTCCTGAAAGACCACCTCTTAAGAATTCACTGCCTGATTTTGTGACAGAAAATTTCTTTCACTTCCTGTGTGGACCTTCAAAATCCGTTTATCCCACTCCTCGTTGACTCGTAGATGTTGTGAAAGCATTTCCTTATGGAAGATTGCTTGCTTAAGGATTCACCTCTCAACATTGTCAAGATAATGAACTTCTCTCTACCACCTGAGCAGATTTTCAAAATGACGTCTTCCAATGCTCATTGGCTTGTCATTGTTGTCAACACCACCTTTGACTTTGGCCTTTTACTTTGATATGTTTGGGTGCTATATAAGTTGTATTGGATAAACAAATAGATGGCGATGACGGTCAATGGTCAACACCAATTATAGAACTATAGCCAGACTTGAAGTCCTCGAGGCCGCGGCCTTGGCCTCGAGGCGCCTCGGGGTCAAGTGACACTGGCCTTGGCCTCGGGATACAAGTCCTTGGCCTTGGCCTCGGACCTGATGTTTTTGGCCTTGGCCTCGGGAGTAAAGTCCTTGGCCTTGTACTTGAGGCCAAGCCCTCACACCATTGGCAAATTTTGGGCAATTTTTGGGCAAATTTTGGCAGTTTTTGGCAATTTTTTGCAGATTTTACATTTATTTATTTATTTATTACATTATTTCTTCATTTCCTGGGGGGGCAAAAAAATCAAACTTTGTAGTGTAAAGGTCTACTTGTGTGGTCCTCGGCCTTGGTCTTGGCCTCGGACCTGATGTCCTTGGCCTTGGCCTCGTGTTACAAGTCCTTGACCTTGCCTTGGCCTCGAAAGTTGTGGCCTTGACTCCAAGTCTGACTATAGCCCTGATATCACACATTAGTAAAATATTGCTACAAGTCATTCTGAAATGGAAAAACAATAAAATTGAGGAGGAAGTTGCAATTTTTTTATTTTAGTTTGAATTATATGTAGAGTTCTCCAGTGTTGCTTTCATTATTGGTCTGTCCTTGCATTTCTGTAATAATAATTATTAATTGAGGACTTTGTTGCTCCAGAATATAGCAGACAGAATTTGAAGATCCCTTGGAATATAAAATAACAGAATTCCACTGATCTGAATTAGCTGGAGAATAATATATAGCTCTTTTGATTATTTCAGTTCACATACTATGTGTGGGTCATTGATAAAAAGATTGTATCAAATGAAGAAACAAATAATCAAGCTTCTTGGCCTTCTGTGGTAAGAGCACATTTCACAGTGTGGATGTGGATGAAACTGTGGATGAGTTTTCTAACTTGATTATTTGGTACACTTATAGTTATGTATAAGTCATTTAATCTTTTAAATTTAATTTTAAACTTATGCTTGATCACCATAGATTAAGGAAGTTTGTCATTTTTCAGTGAACTATAATCCATGATTCACCATCTTCACAGTTTAATTCTTTTCTAGATTGTCTTTGATTTAAAGATCTGGACCTGATCCTGTGTCTTGTTTCTGATCTGATTGTAGCAACCCATGAGAAACAGAGACAGATATCTTGTACATTTTTACCCATTGAGGCTCACTGTTTATTGTTCAATTTTTGAAAAATACAGAAAGGGTTGATCTTGGCCAGTGGGGGCTGAACTCCCCAAATACTGGTATGCTGAGCTCTGGAGCCCCCACCCCCACCAACCCTTTCTGCATTTTTAAAAAAATGACCAATGGTGTAAATACAGAATTAGTGGATTTTTCATTTGCTGCATGTAAATTTTGATTGTTTTCTTGGTATTTGTGCTTTGTCGTACTGTCTCTAAACTGTTGTGCTGTACTGTTTATTTGTTATTCTGAATTATATTATCAAAATGAATTGTTTTTATCATGCAACTGATTTGTTCATATAAAATGGCCAGTATTTGAAGTGGTCATTGTGTCTTTGCATCAAATAATGCTGAAAGTATTGAGTTACGGGAAATATCTTCAATATCAGACAAATTCAGCTGACTACATGTAGTGATTGGTGCATGACAGTGGTCAGAGTATCAAAATACATAATGAAATATTTCTTCACATAAAGTGATAGTTAGATCATTAAAATTTTAGGGTCTTTTGTATTTTCACAAATGATTAGTATTAAGTGTATCGCCGTGGGCATTCCACTGAAACCGCCGTGCTGAGGATATTCAATGACGTTGTGGATGCGGTTGCGAATGGCAGGGTGGCTCTCCTCTGCCTTCTTGACCTCTCCGCTGCGTTTGATACGGTGGATCACCGGATTCTTATCCAGCGGCTGGAGAATTCATACGGCCTCAGGGGTCGGGTCCTCAGCTGGTTCGAGAGCTACCTCAGTGATAGGACGCAATCGGTCCGTTGCGGCGGTCAAACGTCGGAAAAGCGAATTGTTCAGCATGGTGTTCCACAGGGTCGTTTTCGCCCTCTGCTGTTCATTCTCTTCATAGCGGGTTTGATGAAAATCGCTATCGCGTTCGGACTGACCATGCACGGCTACGCGGATGACGTGCAACTGTATTCTTCCTGTCTGCCTGCCGACATGGAAAGACTTAAACTTCGCTTCCTCGATTGCATCATGGCGATCATCATGTGGACGGAGGAGAACCGCTTGGCCCTTAACCCGGCCAAGACCGAGTTCCTGTGGATGTGCACCCCAGGAGGAAGCATCTCCTGAGCCATTCACCGTTCACGCTGGGTGATGTGACCGTCGTCCCCTCAAAGTGCCTACGACTCCTGGGAGTATTACTCGATGAGACGTTGTCGTTCGAGGAACATATCAGTAATGTTGTCCGCGGCTGCTACTACCACCTCACGGAGGATTAGGTCAGTGCGCGGCATCTTCCGATCAGCGGGCAGTGCACCTTGCGCGCGCCCTTGTTCTGCCCAGGCTGGACTATTGCAACAGCGTGTTGCTGGGCCTCCCCGATGGAAAGTTGAATCGTCTGCAATCCGTGCTCAATACAGCTGCTCGGGTCGTCTTCAGCAGCCCCTGGGGAGCCCATGTGACCCCCCCTACTGCGTGATCAGCTGCACTGGCTTCGGCCCGGAGTGCATTATCCATAAGCGCTGCTGGCTCACCTTCCGAGCGTTAAATGACCCGCACTGTCCACAGTACCTGGCTGAGCTGGTCCTAAGATCAACGTCGAACGCACGGAGGTCGGCACCGCTCCGCCATCGTGTCCTACTGCTCGTTCCGCCTCCGTCACAAACTCCGAAGTTCGGAGACAGGTCCTTCTCTCGCGGGAACCCATTGCTTTGGAATGCCTTGCCGACTGCAGTGACTGAGGCCAACTCTGCTGGACTGTTCCTGAGAGAACTAAAGACGCACCTTTTTAGTTTAGGTTATGGTTGACTATGTGTGTGCAGCGCCCTTGTCGTAGGCCTTAACCTAGTGCACGGCGCTATAGAAATTGTCTTGAAATAAATAAATAAATAAATAAGTACTTGAAGTTGTAGTGGTAGCTGGACTGTGCATTGACTTCAGTTGCAAACGTATGGCTGAAGTGCCAAGGTCAAATTTGCCCAACTCTCATTTGGGATTTCTGATGAAGACCTTTCGTGGTTTGCATCCTATCTCTCTAACAGTCTAACCAATCTAAAATGATCGTTATTGAGCATTACCATTCAAACTGGTTTCATGTTCCTTTTGGTGTTCCCCAGGTTCAGTGCTTGGTCCTCTGCTGTACATGCTCTATACTGCTGACCTTTGCACTTTAATTAGCTCTTTTGGCTTCACTGTGCACCTCTGTGCTGATGACATTCAAATTTACTGATGTGGCCCTCACTCTTCTCACTCTTCAGTCTGAGCTCACTCAATCAGTAGACAATATAATTCCAACTCTTCGGGATTGGATGTTCTTAAATATACTTCGACTGAACCCTGACAAAACTCAACTTATCTGGCTTGGTAATAAACATCTGTGCACACTCAAAATCCGATTACGACTCACTGAACTCTCTCCTAATCTATCCTTCTCACATTGTATCAAAAACCTTGGTGTTTACTTTGACAGTAACTTGATCTTCACAGAGTATTTGCTAGACTCTCTTGATCCTGCTTTTACCAACTTAGGCAAATTAGGGTTATTCGTTCTTCACTTTCTTTGCAGCCAAATCTCTGGTTCATGCTTTTGTTGCTAGTAGGTTAGACTTTTGCAATTCTCTTTATCTTGGTCTGCCCAAAAGCCTGCTTTTCACTCAGTGACGTAACGTGGGGGGGACGAGGGGGACTTTGTTGACAACCCTCCCGGGCCCCGGGCGGGGGGCCCCGAAGAGGGGTCTAAGCTAGGTTAGGGTTAACCCTAACTTAACCCTAACCCTAGAAATGATGTGCTGACGACCTTTGTTTTTTTTTGCTCGTCAGGATAAAAAAGGAGGTGATAACTTTTTTTTGCTCGTCAGCTCGAAACTCTGGGGCCCCCATGGCAAAGGTGCCCCCCGGGCCCCCAAAAGTCACGCTACGCCACTGTTTTCACTCTGCCATCTGTCCTAAATGCTGCAGCTCGTCTTGTGACTAAAGCTCCTCACCACTCTAGCATCTCAGACTCTATTCTTAACACCCACCACTGGCTTCCAACTTCTGACCACATTAAATTCAAACAAGTAATTATTGCTTCTGCAGCACTTCGAGGTCAGGCTCCATCTTACATTACTGAGGTTTCTTTTCAAACTACCCTCTTCCACTGCACATCACCTGCTCCGTTCCAATGATCGGACGAATGTTTATGTTCCCAGATCATGCACTGCTTTTACTCAGTGTCGAGCATTCACAGTGACTGGGCCCTCCTTTTGGAATGCCTTGAACCCATCCATTCGGGCATCACTTCTTACTCCCTTGCTCTGCTCAATACAAAAGCTAAAGTTTCACTACTCTACCATGCGACTCCAATGCCAGGAGTGCCTCTGAGTAGAAATGCAAGAGGTGCTATACAAATGCTACATTACATTGCAACTGCAGAATTTTTAAAGTCATTCTGCTATTGTTTTGCAATAACTTCATAATTCCACATCATATCTGTATCATTGACAGCATTTTATGTTTAAATTCTATCCTGCCCATATTTTCGTGGTAAGACAAAACTTATAAAATCTTTGGAAGGTTGCGGTAGTGTTAAATTCATTTGTTTTGTAATTTAATATGGTTTGTAAACGGAGTTTTATACCTGAGTTAGAGGATGTAATTGTTCACAAAGGTGGTAATAAATATGGGAGTTAGTATATCATTTCAGATTTTCATTCAAACGGACTGCAGTGCAATTCTAAAATGCATGTGAGATGTATTTGATTTTATGAAATTCTGTTGTACTTAGGCAATACTTGAAGAAATGAATGCCATAAAGCACTTTTGTTGTGGGCCTTCAGCCTTGTTACAGCTTTATAGAAATTGTCCATGAATGAATGAATGAATGTATGTATAGAAATCATCTAGGAATGAATGAATAAATGATTCATTCATTTGTGGATGAATCATTCATTCATTCATGAATCTCAGATTGGGTCCTATGAAAACAATGGAGGAGAGAACCAGTTGTGGTTATGACTTATGTTATGACTTAGAACTATGCACAGATATTATTTGTGATGTTCTGTGGGCCGAGGCTATGGGCTAACTTACTAACTGCTAACTAAAGGACTTTTATAATGCCATTTTAGTAATGCACTTGGCATCAGTTGATGGTTGCTCCAAAATAGTATCATAATTCTCCAAATCAGATCCAGTAATTCTCCAATCAGATCCAGTAATCCAGTTGATTTTCTGTTTCCAGGACTTCTTCCTGGGTCCCCCCACAAGCTCAGCTTTGGAACCTCTTGCGGAAATTCCATAATGGCAGTGGGATTCATTATTAACAAAAGTTGCTGTCTTCACAAAATTTTAGATCAAAATGAAGTGTAAGATAAACTTTTCATTCACATTCTTAGCCCAACCAGCCACTTAATTGAGGTTATATCTGCATTAATGCCCGGTTAAGCATCCAAAAATAGGCAGCTACTCACCTTGCCAGTCTCAACGAAAGCAATTTCACCATCTCGTTCCGAAGTCGGCATTGTTCTCTGCCAACACTGACTGGCAACTACCCATGACCAACAATGCAACTCCAATTCTGGTTTGGCTCCTGTAAGACTGTCAGCATGTATTTTGTGAGTGCTGTGGATCATCTATTCTTTGACATTGTAATGCTCTTGTTGACATCATCAGAACAGGCACAATATAAATAGCTAGTTTACCTTAGTACTACCTTTTTAGATGAGATTCTATTTTACTTTCACTTCGCTTTTTTATTAAGCATATCTGCTGAAATAATCTTAGCCTATAAGAGTCTTGTTTTTCTCTTAAGACATTTTTTGATTTGACAATGAGAGATTACGATTCGTATCAAGATGCGATGATCGACTGATGTCAAGAACAATACTGAAATGGCGCTATAGAAGTTTAATGGTGATGATGATGATGAAGATGATGGCGACAACGATGATGAGATTTTAAAGTGAACCTGCAAAATATAACAGAATGCAATTGAGATTGGGTCATTAACAGTTCATTTACATTTGCATGTTGCTTGGTATAGTTTTCTGGACACCTGAGTCACCAGTTTGAAAGTCTTGGTCAGAAACCTATGCTTTCCATTGAAGTCGATGAAACATCTGACATATTAGAACCGGCAATTAATTTCAATTCAGATATCGGGTATGCATTATTTTTCAGTATTTCCTCAGGATAAGCAAAACAGAATCAAAGTATTAGTTTGGACCAAGATTTATTGTGAGTTCAAATGCAGACTCAAGTAGATTATCCGTTTAGGCAAGATACATTTGGTTTGATTTAAGATTTTCATGTTTGATTCAAGAGTTAAGCATTAATTGTTGACTTATGCACTCGTATGGGTTTGTATGGATTCGTAGCACAAAAAATATAATGGCATATAATATATGATTTGATATTGAGACTAGAAAGATGCTCACTTTGCTCGCGCTCGCTTTGCTCGCAGTGCAGGATAATACTAAAACCCAATCATTGAATTCATGCTGCTGAACAACGTTTCAATGATGTACATACGCCACGTAGCCAAGCTCTCACGCTGCAACGTACGCTTCATCAAACGCTTCGCGTGGCCGTTCGCTTCACGCGGCTGTTCGCTTCGCGCCGCCATTCACTTTGCGAGTTGTACACACTATGACGCTGCAACGACGCCGCCGTGGTGGCGTTCGTGCAGCCGTTAAGCGCCGGCGTGGCCGTTACACTTTATGATTGCCGTTACGCCGCGAATTGTACACACTATGACGCTGCAACGTCGCTTTTGTCAAACCGTTTGCGTGGCCATTTTTGACGCTGCAACGTGGCGTTCAAACGCTTGCGTGGCCATTGCCGTTATTGCCGTTAATTGTAATTGTACACTATGACGCTGCAACGTACGCTTCGTCAAACGCTTCGCATGGCCGTTCACTTTGCGTCGCTGTTCGCTTTGCGAAGCGTTCGCTTCGCTTCGCATCGCCGTTCGCTTCGTGAAGCTTAAGGTTCCAGAACAACCAATCAGAACGCTCACCCAGCCAACCAATCAGAACGCTTGAAGGTAACGAATGAGAACGTCACACAGCCAACCAATGAGAATGCTCACACAGCCAACCAATGAGAACGCTTGAAGGTAGCAGACATACAGTGCAAGGATCTTAATATTATAGATTTAACTGGTTGAAAATTGATTTGTATGATAAATTGGGACTTGAGATTTACGGTAAGTGATTGATTACTGAGTTCATGCAAGGATTCATACAAAAGTTTCAGGCATTTTTATATTTTTGTACTGATTTTTGTGTTTGTCCTCATGACATTGAGCAAACACTGTTTTGCATGTATGATTGCACTAAATTATGATTCCAGACCACCGCTTTCCATGGGCTGTGGAATTTCGAGTTGAGCTGCTGAATTTCTTGTTTCCGTGGAATTTCTGTTTTTCTGCAGAATTTTGCAGAATTTGCAGTATTATGTGGAATTTGACACTGGCTGGTGATTAGTGATGCCATATAGATTTGATGATCTGAATAAGAATAGATTGTAAATGAATTGTAATTAAAAATTAACTATAAACTTTTTGGGTTGCTTGAATGTTTAAGGAAGGCAACAAAAACAATATTTCAGTTGCTCAACATGATTTTTCAGTAGGTTATTATCGTTTACCTAGGATTTGAGAAATTTCATAATTTTTGATTCTTGAATAGTCATGGAGATTTGGCCAGCACTGGAAGATATGTCACAAAGTGATATTTAGGAAGGATGTTTGTGTAAGTGTGTGTATAAGCAATGGTGTGATACCAATTGATTAACAACCGGTTCACTGACACTGGCTTGTCCATTATGTGTGTGTGTATATATATATATATATATATATATATATATATATATATATATATATATATATATATATATATATATGGCCAGAGACGGTGAATACCCAGAGAAAAACCCATAAATCACTTGGCTTGGGAGTGATTGAATAGACGTGTAAGGATAATGACAGGTGCAGTTGGGCAGTGGTCACGGTTGGGAGTGGTGTGGGGTTGGTGAAGAGAAAATGAAATATGAAAAGGGGTTGTCAAGAATGTTTGATAGAGCCACCACACTACACACATACATAACCTCCTTCACACCTCAATGCACACATCAGCTCACCTCTCACACACCTAAACATACTTATACACACATACACAAACATCCTTCTTAAATATCACTTCGTGACAAGATATCAGCTTATTATGTTTTTACCGATTACCACCATCATTTTATTATTATTATTATTATTATTATTATCCAGGACAATTTATATAGCGCTGGTACGCATGGTTTGAAATCCAAAATCAAAAGCCCTTTGACACCGCTGACATGTCAATAAAGGTCAGAAGGTGGCGATGTTAAAATCCACTGTGATGATGAAAAGAACTTTGCTGCCGTGAAGAAGTCCGGTGCAAAGTCCTTTAGAAGCGGTCCTTCAAGGAAAACTAGCTCCATTGACATGCCAACGAGGAGCGGAAGATGATGTTGAAAGTCTGCCAGTTGGTAGTAGGAGTTTCTCCGTGCGGATATAACCACCGGAAAAGTTCCTGAAGAAGCGGTCTTCCGCAAGAAGATAGTTCTGTCGTCGAAATCGGCAAAACTGACGAAGATGGAAAATCCAGCGAAGTCCAGAAACGACAGCCAACCACAAATCCGCTGAATTTTCACGCAGCAGCCGATGCGGCTGACTTTGGCGCACACCCGACGGACAGCGACTGACTTGAACTTCCAGGACGACGTGGAAAGGTAGAGGACAGCACGAGACACGTCGGAACCGAAGAGCGGAACGCCGTCCTCGTGAAGATGAATGCTTGAGCGAAGTCCGGTACGACCGTCGATCATCGCATGGCGCTATAACAATAGCTGACATGGCGACATCCTGCACAAGTGGTGAGACGACTCGAGGCTTCCGAAATGACGCGAAACAGTAGAGGACCGCCAAAACTCCTCAGAAAACTGACGGACTCGAAGAAATCCTCATCTCTGGCGCAAGATTCACGCATGGAGCATCAGAAATTGCGTCGGATGACGACGAAACGTGGCATGCACAAACGCATGCAAGGCAGCCATAGATAGGCGCCATAGAATATGGCGCCATTTTATATTTGATTGTTGCATCTTTTTCTTGTAAAATATCACAAAAAGTGAATAATATTTTGTGATATCTGACAACTGTTCAGAAATAAAGTGCAGTAATTAATTGAATTATTTGATCTCTTTGGATTGCATGTCAACTGTTGGTCTTGCAGGGCTTGGGTCATGACATTCAAGAAGTTAGATTTATATCGACATATGGGCAGAAGTCTTCTAATAACTGGCAAAGAAATAGGATTATATGATTGTTCTATTGGGTGAGTTTGAAGAACCAATTGAATTCATACAAAATTTGCTGTTGATCTTTTATATTCTTACCTGGAAATCTGTCAGTCTAGTGAAATTGAGCACACAGTTGATTTTGCATGTGATTGTCCAATGATATAGTGCACTTGATTCTTGGTAAAGAGCTGTGGAGATCCAGCAGATGGCTTAAACTAAATGGAAAAAATTTCCTAAATCTAAAGATCTCGAGCATTATATCCTCCTTATTTCTTGCAAACAGAGAAATTGAGCTTAGAGTCTTGAAGAAAAATCTTGTAGAAAAACTGACAGAATTCCACTTATGCGATTCTTGCAGCGAAATCCTTACTATACATTCTATCCTTGGCACAATCTTGTTATCATTCTCTATTTAAATACTTTATTGCAACTGTGTACCTGGATCTACAACCATGATCACCACGGACTATGGATTACGGACTATAGATTTTATCCAGATTGAGCGCTCGTGAATAAGCTGGTGCAATGCGCCAAGCTTTCAGGCATTGCTATAGAAAATTTCATTTTACTTACTTACTTTTGCTAACTGGCTTACCCATGATCTCTCCATCTGGGTCTACCTGGGCTTATAATGACATGGCTATAACACTGAAGTTAAGCAACGTTGAGCTTGGTTAGTACCTGGATGGGTGACCATCCCAGGATCTAGTCGTGGTGCCAGCGGTCAACCAAGATGTTCAATTGTTCATCGCTTCGGCATCGATAAATTGGTAGCAGTGCTAAGCAGCAAAAGTAAAATGCAGATCTAGAGAAAGTAATGGCAACCTACTCTAGATTAATGGCATAAGCCACCTGCATTGCTGCTTGCCTAGTACCCTGAGATCAGCACCGGACCATATGCTCATTCGAGTATGGGACTACCTTTATATTTTATAATGAAATTGCTGGTTGGCAACAGATGTATTTCCTATTCAAAATTTAGGTTATGAATTTACAAGAATATCATAATTTCTGTTTAATTGTTTTTTAAAACGTTCTGTTCATGTATATATTTATTTACGCTTAGGAACACCTATAGGTCGCTGAAGTCTCTGTCACAAATTCGTTTTGACAGTGGACCGGTGAGTTGAAATGTTATCTTGCAAATGTTCTTCTTCAAGTTCTTTGCAGATTACAGTTTCTTTGATAACCTTGCATTCAGTTCTGTTCTGTTCTATTTCTTTCAGTACCTTACAGCCTTTTATTGTAGTGTTAAAGGAAAATTGTGATGTATTTCTGCTTGGTCTTCCTCTTGGTTCACTTAGCTGGATAGCTAAGAAGAGACGATCAAACAGGGCAGGTTGGGTCTACAGCCAACACATGAGTTTCATACAACTCGCAAAAATAATTATACGATTCAAATGCTACAAAATGGCGACACAGAGTTTAAATTTGGCGCATGCGCATAGAGCGGCATGGTGCTTCCAAATTGATCGATTGGTGGCGCGCGTATATGTAGATCTTGGCGGTTTATATATACTACGTTGGCCCGACGTCGAAATCATGTCACAAACCGATTACCAACCAGTTGCCGATATAGCGTACGTCGGCTGGACGTTGGGCCGACGTACGCTGGTTATCTGGGGTCATGCTGCGCCTGAGTAGTAAAAATCAAAGTTTGACTTTGATATCTCACAATATGTCCACCTTACATGCAAATCAGATGAAAATAAGCAAAAAGGCGGGGAAATATGTGCTGCACACGTATGGCAATTTTTTTAGAAATATATTTAGGAAGTTTTAAGAAATCATAGTTTTTCTGCTGGTTTTTTTTCAGAGACACCCTATATATATATATATGTGTGTGTGTGTGTGTGTGTGTGTGTGTGTGTGTGTGTGTGTGTGTGTGTGTGTGTGTGTGTTACAGTCAAAGTGTGAAATCAGGGAATGTTGACATTGCCTGAAATTTTTAGGCAATGTCGACATAAGCCGTCTCACTCGGGCAATATCGACATTGACTGAAATTGTTAGGCATTGTTTAACAATGCCTGAAATTTGCTCAGATTTTATACACACTTTGCCTGAAATCTTTATCCGTGCTGGAATAGCAGTGTATATGGAGCTATGTATGCACCAATGTTTAACATAACAAAAATTAAATGAGTTGCAAATTAGGGGCCGTCCATATAGTACGTACGCACCGAGGGACTTGAGATTTAGGCGATTTTGCATACAGAAGCTTACGGGAAAGGGGGTCACGACGGAATATGTGCGTACGTACATTCAAATTTATACATAGATAGAAGGCTGGTATATTCACACAAAACATTTGATTTGAACAAAATTACTTTCTCACGGTCAAACAAAGGGTCCCGACTATTGTTCCCACGGTTATTTAAATATTAAAAACCTTTAATTTAATAGTAAACAAATGGTTTTTGGCTATGGCTAAAAATTAATTTTCACTGTGTGGGGTTGCTAATTTGTACGCAAATGGGGGTAACCAAAATGTATGGTGTGCAACAGAGGGAGGGGGTTGAAAATATGACTTTTTTGCGTATGTACTATATTAAACGTTGCAAGCAGTAATATAAAACTGTTCTGAAACCAGTGGCAGCTCCATATGGGGGGCCGTGCCCCCTATTGAGTGCCTGCCCCAGTGGCTCCTCTGTTGGGATCCTATACTTAATACTACATACCTAACAACAAATGGTTGGCCCCCATGATTAGAAGTTGCCACCCCAACTCCCCCCCTCCACTTGCCAGGCCAAATCCTGGAGCCGCCACTGTCTGAAACATTAATAACTGCCAAAAACTTTATTAAGTTCAAATGAAATAAAGGAACAAGCAGTAATAGAAAACAGTTCTACAACATTAATAACTTCAAAAAACTGTCTAAACTTTAATTGAAATAAAGGAACAAGTAGTAATATAAAACAGTTCTACAACATTAATAACACAAACGCACACACACACACACACACACACACACACACACACACACACACATATATATATGTTACAGTCAAAGTGCGAAATTTTTAGGCAATTTTGACATATGCCCACATTTACCTGCTGCTATTCATCACATAAGATTTCAGGCAAAGTGTGTATAAAATCTGAGCAAATTTCAGGCATTGTTAAACAATGCCTAACAATTTCAGTCAATGTCGACATTGCCCGAGTGAAATGGCTTATGTCAACATTGCCTAAAAATTTCAGGCAATGTCAACATTCCCTAATTTCATACTTTGACTGTAACATATATACCAGTGTATATTAGGGCTGGTAATAATTAAAATTTTTTTGGATTAATCGGAAAATGTTTTTAATGGATTAACCTCGATTAATTAGGGTTAGCTAACTCTATCTCTCACCAGAAGTCTCTGTCGTTTAATAACAATAATAATGACGTACACATTTGGGGTAATATTAGATTCAAATCTTGAAATTTGATGCACATGTTTAGGCTTTATGCCAGTACATTGGCATTCGGCACTCCCCAATGGTGGTATGTCAGCGATGTATTTGAACCCCGGTAAGCAAATTGTTTTTCGCAGTGAGCGCAGTAAACTTTACCACCATCTTCTATTTTTCCTTCCGCAGTTAGTTTAAATTTTAAAAATGAAATGTTTCTTCAACTTTCCGCTTAAATTCTTTACAGCTATGTCGCTCTTATTACTCACCATTTTTGATTACGGTTTAAACCATAGATTTTAATTAAAATCTATGCTATTAACGTTTACCGATAGAATAATAATACTGGGAAAAAGTATGTACGTATAGAAGAAGCTAGAAACTATTAAAATTAATCAAACTATTAACAATTTAAAAAACTAGAAAATATCAAAATATTAAATTTTAATCGAAAAATTAATCAATTAAAGAAAACGTAATCGATTAAAAATTTTAACAATTAATCGTTAGATTAATCGTTAATTTCCACAGCCCTAATATATATAATATATATATATATCTTATTATATAATTCTCGATGTCCGGCGAATCGGTCTGTCGGTCATGATACACGGCAGATTTTGCAAGACGCTGTCGCCATAACAACGAAATTTTTTAATCAAAACTGTATAAACAATGCAGCGTTTAACGAAGCATCTTAATTGCAGCTCAAATCCCCGTTCCCCCTTCCCTCTCCCCATCCCTCTCCCAATCGCCCCGGCCCCAACCCGTCCCCGCCCCGCCTACCCCACAGACCCCAAATCCACATTCCCCTTCCCTCTCCCCACCCTATCCCAACTCCCTTCCATCTCCCCATCCTTCTCCCAATCCCCCGGCCCCAACACATCCCCGCCCAGGCCCCAACCCATACCCGCCCCGCCCTACCCCACAGGCCCCAAACCCCGTTCCTCTTTCCTCTCCCTATCCCTCTCCTAACCCCCTTCTTTCTCTCCATCTCTCTTCCAATCGTCACAGGCCCCAACCCATACCCGCCCCGCCATACCCAACAGGCCTCAAACCCCGTTCCCCTTCCCTCTCCCCATCCCTCTCCCAAACCCCATTCCCTCTCACCATCCCTTTCCCAATTGCCCCGGCCCCAACCCATCACCGCTCCGCCCTACCCCACCGGCCCCAAACCCCATTCCCAAACCTACACAACGCTGCTCTGAAAACCCGTACAACCCACTTTCCTCCTCCCAAACCTCCCTTTCCTCTCCCAATGCCCTGTCCTCCGTTATTATATATATATATATTTACTCCTTCCTAACCTCAATATCTATTTTTTTAAATTTAGCCCTTCAAGTGTGGATTAAATTTTCAGAAGCCGTCACCGTACTGGGGATTTAATTTTTGGAAAAGCGTTCTTCAGAAATGATTGCTGTAACATTTTAAATTTGCTATATCTCAGGCTATATAGGGGCTAAAAAGATGAGGTTTGCACCATTGTTTAGATTTTTAATTCCTCTTTCTAATCATCCGTGCAAAACAAAAACATTTGGGGTAGAGTCCACTTTACGGCCTAAAATATCACCCTCATTTTCCCAAAAACTTATTTTGGTTTTTAAAGTCCTTAGTTCAATGCAAAATATTTTAGCAAAATATTCTTCTGCTTCCTTTAGCTACTAGAATAGCCTATGGAAGATGTATGAATATTTGTCCTATAAACATTTGTTCAGCCACAATATACTCAAACAGTTATAAAGGGATGTCAGAGGAACAAAATAAACCAAAAGTTTGAAAATCGCTATTGTTGAGATAACTATTGGTCCGTTGACATTTGGTAAAGATCTAACAGATCAATTCTAACGTGATCGATGACCCCAATGTTTGAACATAAGTAACGTGTTAAAGCCCCTAGCAAAAATATTTTCAACGGTAGCCCCACTTTGGTCAGCCTCAAAGTTATAAAGGGATGTCAGAGGAACAAAATAAACCAAAAAGTTTGAAAATCGGTTGACATTTGGTAAAGATCTATCAATTCTAACTCGATGACCCCAATTTTGAATTCTGAGTTTTGAAAGAAAGTTTCCTTATTTTTAAAATTTTCTATATCTCAGGCTATAGCAAGAGCTAAGAAGATGATGTTTGCACCATTGTTTAGCTTTTTTATTCCTCTTTCTAACCGTCTGTGCAAAACAAAAAGTCCAGGGTTCACCAGCTTTCCGACAATCAAGTGAGAATGAGGAGCAGGCTGTTGCTTGGCGTGCAAAAGCAGCCCAGCAAACAAGAGAATCAAGCACTGCATGTCGTTCAACACTGCCAAATCATTACACTAACATTGACTATCAAGTTTTAGAAAATTCATGCGGATGGGTGTTAACTTGGTTGAAGGTAAAGGAGGCGAGTTAAGGACAATTAATTGCGCAAAATGCTATTGCACTTGAGCAAAATCGGGTGGTAAAACAGCCAATCTCCCCCATCATTTTTGATGGGTAAACACCTAGTATATATATATATCCGTAATTATATATATATAATGTGTGTGTGACCCGCTGGGAGAAAAGGTACCATAAGTGGGATCACAGATTAACGAGAAAATTGCATTTTTATCGTGAAAACTTAAATTTTTAAAAAGTGACTTTTTTGGAATTTTAGACAGTATGATGTGTAGACAATTAAATGATTATGTCTTTTTAATCAAATCTGCATCATTTAGTAAAGAATTTGTTTTAAAACTGAGATAGGGAAAAGGCACCATAAGTGGGCTTCTGACTTTGATGCTCTGTTTAAGCTTACTTACTAATTTTTACAAAACTTTGAATACGTATGAGCTTAGAACCAGCTGGCAAATCTGCAATATCGGGCGATTTTTGTTTCTTTCTTTGCTTAAAAGTGAAGTTTAATCTTATTTGTGTTGCTATTTATGAATTACAACACTAGTTTCTCATTCTTTGTTTTTCATCATTCCGTTACATATGTTACATTTATAATCACCTTGATTAATATTATTTATAAGTGTATTTATAATTGTGTTCTATTACAGCTTGTTCTTATATCTTGTTTAGATTGTACATTACAACCCTATTATTATGTCCTGCCCGGATCTATCCCACTTATGGTACCTTTTTCAATTACTGTGTTTTAGTATTAGTAATTATATTTATTTAAATTTTCTACTGATAAATTATGAATAGTTACAGATGAAACTTTAGAGATAGTTTGCATATATGACAATTAATACAGAGATAAAATTTCATCCGTAACTCTTGTATAGCTTTAAAATTTTGAACACTTCAATTTCATCAATAATAAATGTTCAATTTCTTCGAAATGTGAATTTGATAGGCATGATGTTTGGATGCTGGTATCTCTGAAATGACAAGGTATATTTCTCTAAAACTTTGCTGTGACTGAGCTAATATAACCCCGATATATGCAGTATATGTAACTCAAGAACCCCACATATGGTACCTTTTCTTCCAGCGGGTCACACACACACATATTATATATATATATATATATATATATATATATATATATATATATATATATATATATATATATATATATCCAAGAGGAGGCAATTTTGCTAGGCGCACCCTTAAGCACGTCCACCGCTTTTGAAAATGTGATGTCCTGTCGCATTGTGGAGCTGCAGACGGCATTGAGTCGTCTGCCATTAATACCAAAACAGGATGCCATATTCCTCCTCAGGAGCTCTCTGTCTCATTCTAAGCTCCTGTACTTATTGTGATGCACCTTTTTATGCTGGTCACCTGCTGCTAGAATGCTTCGACGCCGTCATGAGTGAAGGCCTTGGTAACATCTTAAATATAAAATTTTCTGACAGTCAGTGGCTTCAGGCGACGCTCCCAATCAGGGACGGGGGTCTGGGGATCCGTCGGGTGTCCATGCTTGCACCTTCTGCCTTTCTGGCTTCAGCTGCAGGGACCCGACCCCTCCAGTCCTCCATGCTTGAGAAGGCATGCCTGAACACCGATTCTCATGAATCACAAATTATGGACCAGTGGTGTTTCATGAGCCAACTACCAGGCCCCACGTCTGGTCAACTTAACAAGCAGTCCACCTGGGACCGTCCGCTCATCCAAAAGTACATTGACGCCCTGTCCCATGCCCACCCAGGACAATATCACCAAGCCCGGCTCAGAGCTGTCTCGGCATGCCACGCCAGTGATTGGCTTCACGTGCTGCCCATCTCCTCTTGTGGCTTGTGAATGGATGACGAAACAATCAGTCGTCATTGGCCTTCGTCTGGGCGCCAACATATGCGAGAAGCATATCTTCCCTTGTGGTGCCCAGGTGATGGAAGACGGCTTGTATAGGCTATCCTGTCCCCTGGGCCCAGGTCGTACCACTCGCCATGCCACGATGAACGATCTGGTGCAGAGGGTTTTGGTTAGAGTGGGGGTCCCTTCCATCAAGGAACCGCCTGGTCTTTGCAGATCCGACGGAAGAAGACCAGACGGTATGACCTTGATACCTTGGCAAGCCGGACACAGCCTGGTATGGGATGCAACCATGGCGGACACAGTCGCCGCCACCTATTTGCCATCCACTTCTCTCACTGCAGGAGCCGCCGCTGAAGCCGCTGCTGTCAGAAAAACAGCAAAATATCAAAGCCTGACCTCCGTGTACACATTCTTGCCAATCGCACTTGAGACGCTCGGCCCCATAAATCAAGACGCCCTTTGTTTTTTCAACGAGCTTGGTTCATCGTCTTGCTCAGTAATCCGGAGACAGGAGGGAAGGAAGCTTTCTCTTCCAACGATTGTCTGCAGCGATTCAACGCCATTGCTTTTTGAGGAACTTTTCCAGACCTCGAACCGGACGAGAGTTAGCCACACAATTTCTTAATGTCTCCGGACACTTTTTTTCATATGAATGAAGTACTGAGGGCAAAAATTTAAAAAAATATACAGTAGAACCTCGTTATATCGAAGTTCAAGGGACCGTGATAAATACTTCGATATAGCCGAGGTTCGATATATCTGATTCCTGTATCATTAACACTGTTTTGGCGGGACCGGCGCTCAAACTTCGATATAAACGTGATTTCGATATAAGCAAGTTCGATATAACGAGGTTCTACCGTGGGCTGGATCCGGCCCGCCAAAGAGTTTTATCCAGCCCGCGGGACAATTTCGAACAATACAAGAAAATAGGCCCGCCGCTAAAATTCAGTGTAGAAAATATGGATCATGACCATTTTCTGATGCACTACAATCCTTGGAATATTAACATCCTTTGGGCTACTAAAAATTGTGCGATCTATAACAAACGTACATGTAGGTGACCAATGAATTATTACTACTAGCCGAGAAGGGCAATGAGCTAAAGTTATGCAGGCGTCACGTGACTTCCGCCTGGACAGCAAGTGTGCCATTTGCAGATGCGGGCTATGCGCTACGCTGCCCTTCTTGGCTAGTAGTAATAATTCATTGTAGGTGACGGTAGATGGGCAATAATAAACACCTTAAAACGTTCTTTGAACACGTACTTGTCTTGAATTCAAATTATAATATCTATTTCTACGATTACTGAAGATATCTAAACCCGCAGCGAAAAGGCGTAAAGTAGACTTCGATAAGCGACAGCTTTAAAATGGATAGAAACATCAGTATTTCATGGAATCGCGTATCAGTAAATTAAAATGCAGTTGTAGGCGCCATTATGAAAAAAAAACTGCCATTACTTATAATGACTTTGAAGGTAAATTGAAAATTTTAAAAAAATTGTGTAGACTGTCGGTTGTGCAAAGTTTTTCACCAAGAAGGCTGACGAATCCAAGTATTTTACACGGGCCAACTACAGAGTGGTCCAAGATAATTGCCAAGTCTTTATGGCCTTTCTCTCAGGCCTTTCTCAGACAGCGAATTTGTTTCGTTAATGTCTCTTAAACATCTGCACAGAAATATGTCAAGAAGAAGCCAACATTTCCAGAAAATACATATTTTGTGCTAGCAGACTCTCAATCATGAACCTGAATAAGTCTAATTTGCGATCAAGCTTAACTTCCATTTTAAAGGTTGCAACAACTGAACTAGAGAAAGACATTGAACGAGTAAGTAAAGACATTCAGTTGCAGCCATCACATTAGATAAGAATGATTAGGCTGCTTGCAGACTGCCTGTGCAATGGTACATTGATAGTAAACTATGTAAAATACTGGTTATCAATTTATTTTGACTCACTTTGACACTGTCAGTAGTATATGCAGTTCAATTACACATATATTAACGTATTTTTAGGTTACTATTATAAAACATGGAATTTTGTTTGTTCGGCCCGCGAGCAATTTGAGAACATTGAATTTGGCCTTCGGCCTCAAAAGGTTGTGCACCCCTGATATTCTTGAGCGAGACCTGGCATGATGCCGAGTCGGTATCCATTAGTCGCTACGCGCCGAAGGTTATCTGGTCGTCGATCGCCACGACCTCGTTCGCCGTCTAGCATTGATGCTATATCGACCAACCATGGGGTGTGGCGGCCATCGCCGCCTGGAATTCGTCTCACGCGTCTCAACCTCGGCTTAGACCCAGAAACGTTCGAGATCGTGCGCAATAATAAATCGTCCGCCTAGATTAAAACATCACGTCATTCATTGCTGAGCTGTCTGAATTGGACCGCGTTATAATATCTATTTCAACATACATTAGCGAAATGATATCTAGACCGTGTCGTTTTACCGAGCTACTGGATGCGTAAATGGCTTGCGCTGTCATGTGACAACTCCTGCACGACTGTCACGGTATAATTGACGTCGTCATCACCGCGATGATTTCCCAACCGCTGGTTGATGTAATTTCTATCAGATCATCGTCTGTGCGATGGCAAGTTGCGTTCATTCGCCAAATTAACGCGGCGTGCATGGTGTGTTTGATCTGCTTCGCCGATGTCTGCAGTCATCGGCGCTCTGCATCCCAGGCGTGTGTCAATAAAAATGCAGCAAGTTCTTGATCGATTCATAGGCGCCGTTATGAAAAACCCGTGGTTTGACCAGGACTGTTGAAACGTTCTACCCGTGAGGCTTGAAGCTGAAGGGCTGATTCGATTGTTATGGCGGCAACAAGCTTGCAAAAGAGCTGTGTTAAAAGCGTGAATCGTTCTGGATCAGGAAGGTTGACTCTGAACGCTCGTCACCGGCACAGTTGTGGCGCTCAATTGACGCTCTTCTTGGTCGGTATAACTCCTGCATCTGATTTTCGGAGCCAACGAGCTACATGCGTTTTTCACGACAAAGTTGCTGCTGTCCAAGCAGAAACTGCTGGGGCCCAACCCCGTCGTTCTCATCAGCGCCATCCACTTGTCGTTTTGAGCAGTTTAAGACACCACGACGTCACTAAAATAGTGGCACTGCCAGACAAGATCAATGGATCCGATACCAACGCGGCTACTGAAGGAAAATGTTGACGTTCTAAGCGCCGTTTTTGGTTGACCTATTCTCAGGCTCTGGATTGGTTCAGACAGCTGCCTCCGTAACACCATTGCTAAAGAAGGCAAATCTTGATTGCTGATCGAAGTCATATCGACCAATCTCCAACCTGTCGGTATTGTCAAAGCTGCTTGAACGATCTGCGAAACAGCTGATTGAATATCTGTCATCATCAGGGCTAGCCAACATTGCAATCTGCATACCGTCAACATCACTCCACGGAGACAGCTGTCCTCAAGGTACTATCGGACATTCTGCTTGCTGTCGACACAGGTAATCTCGCTCTGCTGACGATGCTCGACCTGTCAGCTGCATTTTGATCACGCAATTCTAGCATGCAGACGACCTATGGGATTGATGACACTGTTTTGTCAATCATGAGGACCTGAATAAGCTCTAAGTCTTTCAACGCTGACTGTATGTGGAGTTCCACAGGATCGGTCCTCGGGCGATCCTTTTCATTTTAAAGGGGTTGATCCAACGCCAACTGAACTATGCTGATGAAAGATCATTGAAGCCGTCAGAGACTGCCCAGCTAAAGCGATATATCTGAATGTGTTGACGAGCATGGATGCAATCAACAGGTTAAAATACTCAGCAAAATGAGGCATTGTGGTGCTGTCTGCCCGGCGCCAGACAGATTCCTGTGACTGGAATACGCGTTGGCAGGGAGGTCGTCACATTTTTGTTTGTGTAAACCGATGTAAAATACTGGTTATCAATCGTAGGTTTTGATGCTCACTCGTTGTTGCATTGGTGACACTGACGGCGCTTGCTGGCGTAGTATTACTGCAGTCAGTTCAGCTGCCCGTTTGACACGATACGTGACCCCTCTTTAACGTTACACTGGCCGTTTTAGGATTTACTATTTAAATAAAACATGACGTCAAAACTTCGAATTTTGTTTGCTTTTCGGTCGCTGCTGCTCGCGTCTGGAATGGACTTCCGCCTCACGTGAGGTCATTGGAGACATTGCCTCAAAGAGCTATTTATTAGATGCTATGATGTAGTGTGACCACCTCTCTGTACAATTCATTACTGTTTAATATTGTTATTGTTACGTTTGCAGTCGTTAGACATTATGACGATAATCTTGTCGTTGTATAATAATAATAATAATGATAACAGGGTGTAAAACCTTTATGATATTTAATATCTCGGCTGCGTGTATAGCGATTTCAATTAAATTTATAGGCCATATACCTGGGAATGTTTTGATGCAATTGCCAAATTTCATGCTGATATCTTTAGTGTTTGCTGAAATATGGCCAAAAAACTAAAGGGACCCACATTTTGAAATTGACATTGGAATATAACGTCATAATAAAGTGATAAAAAATAATTTTTTTACTTATTTGGCCCTGAAAATGACCGTTTTAAAGGGAATTTCAGATGATTTGCTATGGGAACAGGTGCTCAAAATGCCCATGCACCCTTAGCCTTCACACATGCCGACAAGCGCTTCTTCACTGACAATATCATCTTCTTGATCTGGTCCTCAGGCAAACTCTCCAAGATATTCGTCAGCACAGTCTTCAACTCCGTGATTGTTCTCTGGCTTTGGCTGATACTTTTGATATCTGTCGAGCATGATTCCCCAGACGTGGAAGTCAAGTGGATTGATATCTGGGGAGTTGGGTGGCCAGTCATCTTTCTTGATGAAATCTGGACAATTTTGCTACAGAAAATTCTGGGTCCTGAGAGCAGGGTGGGCAGGTGTTCCGTCTTGCTGGAATATGAAATCTTCTCCTAGAAAATCATGGCAGTCCTGCAGCCAATCATAATGCTGCTGTATTTATCTGTTGGCCTTAAGTAACTCTTGACCTTGTCTGACGCGATGACAACAACGCAATTTTAGACTTAAAAACGATATATTTTACTATGACGTTATATTCTGTTTGTCAATTTTAAAATTTGGGTCTCTTTAGTTTTTTGGCCATATTTCAGCAAACACTAAAGATATCAGCATGAAATTTGGCAATTGCATCAAAAACTTTCCCAGGTATACGGCCTATAAATTTCATTGAAATCGCTATACACGCAGCCGAGATATTAAATATCATAAAGGGGTGCCATTTTCACTTTTACACCCTGTATATAATATATACGTACTGGTCTTGAAAGTGGTAGCTATCACCCTCTATTGTTTATGTAAAAATTCTTCTCATTTGAATTACAATTGTGTGGCAATTTGGATACATTCATTCAGACCATTTATGCCGGTAGTTCTGATTTCCCTGATTTTACTTTTTAACACTAGCAGAGCCTTTTCTTAGTTTATAGTCTTAACTGAATTAACTTTTGTAAAGTTGTTTTTGATTGTTTTTACCCTTCAGTTGACTTGTAATTTTAATCTGTGTTTATTTTTTTTGTAGGTTCAGGTGAAAAATGGAATTGTTGGTAAAAAATTCATTGTGGTATGCAGTATGTTTTTACTCACGCTTATTGGCAACAAGCAATCAATTAATTAAACTTCTTTCTATTTTATTAATTTGCTTGACATCAGTTAATGGTTGTGTGAAGACTGCCCACACTGACTCTCTGTCAAGTTGTCCAGTTGTGGATTGGACTTTGTCTGTCTCTCTTAGGCACAAGTTCTTCAATCCCTTAGGAACCTCAGGTGGTTAGCCTGACATCAAAACTAATGGAAGACACGTTGACTCACAGCTCCAGATTGATTTAAACATTTATTTTCAAAAAAGAAAGTGATGATCGATTTAGAAAACTAAAGAGATTAACCTAGACATTACTCTTTGTAGAGACAAAATTTCATCGCAGCAGCAGCATTATTAATCAACAGAATTTCTCCTAGACCCCTATTACTCACAGCCTTTGCCTTAAACAGATTTTCAAGAAACCTGGACAAACAGCACAAATGGTGTAAACATAGTATTTACCAGGATACCCTTATTATTCAGGCTCTACATTTGCATTGAAGAAAAATCAGAATTCAGAAATAGTGCATTTAGCAGTTTGAGGTTTGAGAGCCAATGGACACAGGTCAAGTTTTGGCTGATTTATGTTAAGGATGATTATAAGTGACAGAAAGCTGATAGGTTCTAAATCTGGTCATGAAATCATAAACAAAGTGAAAAGATATCATGATTGAATTTGGTAGTTTCTGCAGGGCAACAGAAAGGCTTGCTTGCTAAGGTTAGTGCACTTGTATGGTTGCTAAAATTGTGTGTGTGCATGTGTGTGTAAAAGTATTACAAGTATTTTATTTGTTTGCAGGAAAAGTGTGATGGAAGAACATACCTGGTGCTTGCAAAGTAGGAGTTGCAATGCATACAAAAAAAATTGATAAATTATTTAAAATAGGCAGACATTTTGTGCTCTTCTTTAGAGTTTTTGATTTTGCAGCATAGAAAATGATATTCCAATTAGAGAGTGACATGTAAAAATTTGGCCAATAAATGAGGCATTACTGTGGTAACAGGTTCTTGTCATGCGGTAATACCACAGAAATGGGGACATTTGCATGGTAATATCTTGGTAGTGGTAAGTAAGTAAAACTGAATTTCTATAGCACTGCCCGAAAGCTTGGCACAGGGCGCCAAATTATTCACGAGCACTCAATGTGGGTAAAATCCATAGTCCGTAATCCGTAGTCCATGATGGTTAAGGTTGTAGATCCAGAATGGCAGTTTCAGCAAAGTATTTTAATGGAGGATGATAACAAGATTTGCGGTGAATAGAATTCAGGTCTATAGTAAGGGCTTCGCCAAAAGATTTCTTGAAAAGAATAGTTTTAATTTCTTTGCGGAAAGTTTGTGAAGTGATGGCCAATGGTGACTGATTTATTGACTAAAGAGGTAGCAGTATTATCAAGTTGATAATAATTAGGGATGTATGTGTAATGCAGTGAATTTTCAGGAAATATGCGGTACTCAGAGGTCCTAAATATGTGGGGGGATGCAGAAATGTTCAGTGTTCAAAAATGTTCAATTTATGTGCCTAAATTTCCCATTTATGCACCTATTTCACCTCACATATTTGTGGAAGTTGCGGTATTTTTCTGTAAATAAAGGCTGGTGATCAAAACAAAGGTTATCCTTATCATCCAAACAGACCAGATCATTCAAACAGGTGCTGATCTCCTGGTAATCTTACCTATATTAGGAAAAATAGCAAAAAAGTGATAGGTATACATGTATATATGTAACGAAAATAGTGAAAAATGCAGATAAAATTGCGTTCAGAAAAACGGCTGGAAATGCAGCGCATAATCATATTAGACACACAGCCATAAATATAATTGATGACACTGTGTAGGTGTTCTTGTTTTTTTATATGCATGCAAGTAGGGTATGTAGTAACTCAGTAGATTATTCATTATATAGGTACGGTGCAATGAAGACATAGCTCTAGAACAGCCAACGGACTTAGTGTACCGAATGTACTGCCTAGTATTTTCTTTTTCTCTGTCCTTTTTGGCTTGTATTGTTTTGAGCATGCGGATTGTTATTTCTCTTTGCTCATAGTTAAGAATGGAAAAATTCTACATTGATAAAAGTAAAAACGAAAGAAAACCGAGTGAATGATGTGGGGCCACACTACAAGAAGGTTCTAGTTAACAGTGATTTCAGCTTCCACATGCAATGTGTGCCCTGTGGTGCACTATTGAAGTAGAAGTCTCGGGACGGCACAAGCAGACTTAAACTTTAAGTATATAATTATAGTAGTAAATTGCTATAAGTGATTTTGTTAATGCATGAATTGGCTTACTGCAGAGACAATGAGGGGGCAGAAATGGCTGGTGTGCAGATGGGGAGAGATGAGGACAAATGCCCTGGGAAGAATGGGTGGGGATGGGGTGAAATGTTTGTGTGGGGATGGAGATAAAAAGTTGTCCATGTCACTCTCTAATTCCAATATTTGTTATGTTCCCTTATTGAATTTGGTATCTGAGTCATTTATGGTAAAATAACCAGAGATGTGCGGATCCAACAATTTTTGGACCGCGGATAATCCGGTTCCGCCAGGTTTTGATCCGCGGAGGATCCACATCCGCGAGCGTTTCCGATATCAGGAACCGTGGAGGATCCGAATCCACAGATAGCAAATAAATATGGTCTTTTACTATACCTTTGCCAGGCACATAGCGCTATACAAATTGACATTTATAATAATAATAATAATAATAATAATAATAATAATAATAATAATAATAATAATGGGTTTTGTAAATTACTGACCTGCAAAAGTCTTGAAGTCTGCTTTATTATTTTTCCGTACAGCGACATTTTGCATCTCACATAGCCCTGATATGCCTCCTTGTCTTTATAAAAAAAATTAGCGTAAGGCTTCTGTTCACATCAGATTTTAACTTAAGTCTGGTCGGAGAGCATTCGTTCAGTTCTCCAACCTTAATCTTTTCCATCATTTTATCAGAATCGTTTTTGGTCGACATTGTATAACAACGAATAGCAACGACGCGAACAGTAGTAAGTTACATTTAAAAGTAGCCTAGACGGTTAGCTAGAAATGCAATGTGAAGAACGTAAACTATGAATGAATGTCTCGAGAGTCTATATGTACGTTCATATATGAATAATGTATATTGCACACCTTGACCAGTACAAAGCAGATTTAGGCAATAAATTGGTTACTTCATAACCAAGACGCTCCAAATTTCTCAATATGGCGCCTACCTCTTCAAAGGGGAACGGACATTCTCCTCCTGGACATAATCCCCCTGGACATTGTCCCTCCTGGTAAACCTGACGAAATGAAACCCCTGACATTATCCCCCTTTGTTTACTCAATGGGCTTTGACGAAATCTACTGGTGCTGTGATGAAAGAGAATTAGAGTCGCTATCACTATTGAAATGTTCTCAATTGAAATCTTTTTGAAATCAAAATTGAAATCATTTCTACTCACCGGTCTTTAAAGGTCTCACCCATTCATTCCAGTCAATGCTCCTCATGGTTTTCCTATAAAGCCGGCGCTGGGGATTAAATGACATGGAATCCGATGCGGGTTGTCTGGACTTTGAACTTGTCGGAAGCTGTCTCCCGTGAGTGAATCTGATCTCTGATGTAAACCTCCTAACTTAGCGTTTCTGTTGATCAAAGCGGTAATTGCCGCTTTGGTCATCGGAAACCATGCCATAGCCATAAAATTCAGGGAGGTAATTTGAAAAGGTAGCAAATAGCAATGCACAATGTGTATGCATTTGTGTGTCTGTTGCTAGTTGCCAGGATCTGCGGATAATCCTAATCCGTGTCTGCCAGATATTTGATACTTGGGTCCACCAAGGTCCGCGGATCCATTAAATCCTTGTGGACCTGACTCCGCCTGCGGATCTATCCGCGATCCACACATCTCTGAAAATAACCATAGGAAAATCTGTTATCACCAGAAATTACCCATTGATGGATGAGTGTATTGTTGACATCTATTCCTCCAAAGAAAAGACTGATGCATGAAGATTGTGATTTTGCTAGAGCAACACAGGAAGGAAGTGACAGATGGTATATGAGAAGAAAGTTGACAAATTGGCAAACAAGTGTATAAAACTTCAATGTTTTGCTAGCACTTCTTTTTTCATTTTACTTGCATGAGAGTGAGATGTATCAAAATTGTATGTTGCAAAGTTAATAGTTTAAGTCTTAATTCATTGTCAAAGAGATTTATTTTGTATTTCTTTGATATAAAATTAATAATGCATAGAAAATGGAAAGGAAATTTCTCTTTTTATGAGTTGAATAAGGCTAATCACCAAGGACTCATGCATAAGAAATTTGTGTAGCTTTACAGGAATTATGATCAGCAGTAGGCTTGGATATTACAGGTAGACATGAAGATATGTGCATACCAAATCTAAAAAATTGAAAAAAGAAGTTACAAATCGATGCTATCTCAATTTTCACTCAGTGCATTTTTCATTTTCATAAGGAATTGTCATAATAATGGGGGGTCCCTAATATAATCTTCAGGAGAGGCTGTGTGAATAATTATTAAACTGAGTTTATGTAGCTTTTCTCAAACAAGGAAATTAATTGCCACAGTGTTCCAGAGCTTGTTTGGTCTTTGGTAAAATTCCAAATCAGCTATTGGTACTTTTATTTAGCTACTGGTACTTTCATTTACAGCCACAATACTAGGCATAATTATTAAGCATTTAAAGGAGCATTGGTCTGTGGATTATATGTTGCTATTTGATTGTCTTTGTTTGAATTAGAAAAGTGAATGATATTATTAGCAAGTGTTTCTGTTAGTGATGGTGTTTATGTGAGCCAAGATTCACTTTCAACAATCCAGAAATTGACTCTTCCTGTGTTTGGTTCTGTAAGTTATACTTGATTAAACTGACTTCACATATGTTTTCTTTAGGGCATCTACTGTGATTTTCAACTTTCACTTTTCTTATTTTGGTTCACACATTTATATATTCTTGCTTTTGTAAGTTTGTAGTTGTTATAATGAATGAACTGGTATGGGTGAAAAGTTTTCTTTCACTTAGATTTTTGTTTTTATTAGAACAAAAGAATGTGTCAGGCAAATTTTTGCTTACTGAACCATTTGATAAATTGAATTGAATTTTATGCTTAAAATTTCAGAAGGCAGTCACACTTCTGGGTGCCAGTATTGCTTTGATAACCTATGATACTGTTTCCCTGTGCTTGATTCTTGCCACTGATCAAGGACTTGTTGTTCTTACATCTGAAAGTTATGGGACACAACAAATAAAGACCAGAGTTATAGGTGACTACATCTTTTGACTGAAAATATTACCAGGTGGCAGTATTTTGTTGTTCTGTAAATAGTTTTAATCTGCCAAATGTTTTGTAGTAATCACAATTAGAACTGTGATGACAGCACAGTAGAATTATACAGGAAATAAAGTTGATCAGTGCATATTGATTAAAACTGTGTTTATTTCTAGGTATCTGAAAGGCACTGATGCCAGGTCAAGTGGCTGATAGAAATATCTTAAGAGAAATTTTTAGGAGATGCTAATCAAATTGCTTGCTAGTCATTACATTTGGAAGAATATATCATATCACTATGAGACAATATGTCTCTCTGGAAAAGTCATTAACGTAAAATTTCTTGTTTCAGTATTGAAAGTGTTTAGAAAGGGTTGACAAGACCAACAAAAAAGATGCAGAGGACCTACATGCAAAAGACAAGATGGATGAATGGATAATATCATGGAGACAGTGAACGTGAACATAAAGGAACCCAATAATGCGGCTGAAGACAGAGAAGGGTGGCACATCAAAATCAAAATCTATAATGTCACAGTTAATGGTGTAAATGTGTACGTGTTGACTGCTGAGGCTTCTGCATGTTGCTTAAAAGTAGTAATAAAAAGTCAAAGATGACTGACTAAAAAGTAACTTTTAGGACAGACAGTACTTTTTACACACACAGAGGGACAATATGTCTCTCTGGAAAAGCAAGGGAGGAGGGAAGAGAAAAAGATGAGGGACAAGATGGATGAATGGTACAGACAGACAGACCATTGTGAAGACAGAGAGGGTGGCACATCAAAATCTTGTCTTGTCTTCAGTCATCCTCGCTAAGAGGGTAGACACATCATGAATGAGCTTGCTCCACTGTTTTCTGTTCTCTGTCATTTGGGTCACCTTTTCCATTGTATTTCCAGTCCATTGCATGATGTCATATCATCAGTCCATCTACTCCTGGGTGAGTGTGCCTTGTTTTCATTTTTGATCAGTTGTGACTTGTATCATTTCCTTTTCCAAACAGGTGCCTGTTTTCCTCATGATGTGGCCAAAGTATGACAGTTTTCTTCTTTTGATGGGCTCCAAAAATTCTCTTGTAACACCTCCCTTTTCTAATAGCCATTCATTAGTTCTATTCTATGTCCAAGATATATGCAGAATCTGTTTTAATCCTTTCATATCAAACACCTTGATCTTTGCTTCATCTCTTTTTTTCAGAATCCGTTTCTCACTTCCGTATGTTGCCACCTGCCAAACTAGAGTTTTCCATTATGTAGTATGAATAAACAATAATTATGTTTGCAGATTCATTATGATGTTATAATATCCAGCATATTGTTAGTCTTCCATATTTTCTTGTCCTTTCCAAATAACCAATAATTAATCGCACTGCCATCAATATTGTCTTGTTTTTTAATGACCATGCATGTTTTAAGATTGATTCTAGAACTTTTACCTTAATTTTTAGACAGATTTAGGGTAAAAATAAATTTGCACTGTCAGACAGTGGTGAATTGATTATACCAAGCATGTGCATATCAAGGGTATGCATTGTGTAAATGATGTGTTAACAGACACACCTGCATAGGCCTACTTTATAGTTTCATCTTTGAATGCTTGTTGTGATTATTGCAGAGAAACCAGAAGTTGCAGGTATAACTGGTGTAGCTTCCAGTCTATGGATGTGTGATTTTCGTTTCAAGAAAAGGGCAAGTTACCTCAACACATTGTCTAGTGTTACAGATTGCCAATGATACAAGAGCGGAATAGCCCATGATAACTATTTAAATACCTGTACACTAACAGCCTTCATTTGCTGCCAAGTGGCCTAGCCGTCGCTCTCCTTTTAGCACTGCAGCATTAAATTTTGTTATCTTCACTATCGTTGCTACATATCAGTTCTGATTAATATCACATGCTTTTGTTAGACTCTTGCATGTATCTTTAATCAAGTTTAATTGTATTCCTTCCTGTGTCATCAGCCATGGAGTTGCAAGTGTCTTCCAATTTGTCCATTAATTGTCTTTTTAATTAACTAGTCTTTTTCACTTGAGATTCAACAGGTTTTTACAAGGTTGATTGATTGATGATGATGACAGTGATGACTTATCATAAATGTCAGAGCCAGGTTGTGGTTTTCCTCTTTTTTGGCCCTCAAAATATATTAAGTATGTGTGAAGTGTGAATTATTGTTGTCATTGTCATGAAATAGCTGAAGAATGAGCCACTTGGGCAAAGCTGAGCAGTGATTACTTGGTATTTAGCCATTTAGCCATCTACTGTATGTGCTGGAAGCTCATTGGGCATCACAGATTGTTCGACACATCGGTCATTGGCTAAATCCTGGGCCTCGCTCCAAGTGTGGCAGGTTTTGTTCTACAGTTTTCCTCCAGGTTATCTTAGGTCTACCTCTTTCCTTTGTTTTTCTCTGGCATTCAGTCCATTGCCTGTTTGGGAATCTGGTTGTTTTCCATATGGTGAACTTCCAGTAGTGCCACCATTTTGGCTGCTCACACGTGTCTGTACGTGCTTCGGAATATCACCGTTCTTGGTAGTTTTTACCGACGTCTCGCGCTTATTTCTTTGTGCTAATAGCGTGGATTGTCACCTAGCTGTTGTTTTCGAAGCAGTCGGCGATCGTCTTTGCGTTTCTCTGCACCAGACGAATCAGATTTATGTCGCCTGTGTCGGCATGGTTGGCCTGCCATTTTATCTAAGCCACCAGCCCGTCGACGGAGTCTACAGGCTATAAAGGGCAAAGACTGTTCCGGTTCATGTGCGGAATTCCATCTTCAGTCGGTTCCCATCAGATTCAGCGATGGATTATTATCTCGCAGATGACCCTCAAGGATTCACTGCCTGATTTTCGCCACATGGAGAATTTTTCTCAGCATCCATACAGTCCTTCAACATCCTTTCTGCGTTTTCGCCGACTCTTTGACGGAATGTCTTCTTGTGGAAGACTGCCTTCTGAAGGGCTCACTGCCCGATTTCAACACAGCAGCGACCTCTATTGTGCCCTCTGAGCGGACTTTCCCCAAGGACCAACATCTTCCGTTCCATGTTGATTTGTCAGCATTGTTGACAGTGCCTTTGACTTTGGCTTTTGCCATGCTATGGCGCTATAGAAGTTGTCTAGTACCATGACCATAACTATGTCCAAGTCAACGCATTTGTCATTATCATAGGATCTCCTCCATAGTGTCTTCTCTTGTCCTTCTGATTTCAGCATTGGTAATCATGTCTTTACAATGAATGTTAAGAATCTTTTGCTGCCATTTGTGATGAGCACCCTCGAACCATTTTAGGTTCACTTTGGACAGAGGTTACAATTCTGCTTGGTATAGGAGCATGGAGAGGACGGGTGCCTCATATAGTTAGTGAGTTATTCAGACAATTTATACAGCACAATAATCAAAGTGAAAAGCTAAAGTCAAGAGCGCTTTACATTTCACACATTAACGAGATGTTAAATTAGTGTGTTTTAGGTTCTTGGCAAATAGTTCAATATTTGACTTGTTTGAGACTGTGCTAAGTAATGAGTTCCAGAGTGCAGGGTTGCCACGCATGATGGACCTCTCGCAGAATTTCACTGTCCTGGAGGGAGGAGGGATGACTAGCTTGACACAGTGCCCAGAGCGAAGCTGAATACGCCGTTCCATGGGCGGAAGCCTGTGTATCAGCTGAGTTAAGTAAGCAGGAAAGTCAGGGTCATGTAAAGGCGCAGAACGTATGCCAACATCTCTTGTATATGATTCGTTCTGGGACTCTCAGCCAATGAAGCATATCCTTAACTAATGGGGTGACATGTGCTCCCGATTTGGCTTTGAAGATCAGATGCGCCGAAGCATTGATGACCATCTGGAGTCTGTCTAGCTGGTATGCAGGAAGGCTGTGAAGAATGCTGTTACAATAATCAAACATATACATCTTTCATGGCATAATCTTTATTGCCTAAACAATCTGCATATCGAAATTTCATTAAACTGAAACTGCTCTCCTGGCTGTTCATGATTAAATTTGTCTGCTATGGATAATGGCATGGTAACTTCACTTATCTTACTAGACTTGTCTGCAGCTTTTGATAAATAGATCATGTAATTCTTCTCCATAGACTTGAGCATTGGTTTGGTATATTGAGTACTGCATTGGAGTGGTTCGAATCCTACCTTCAACATCACAGTCATTTTGTTTACTGTAACAGTGTTCAGTCAAATTCAGTTAAGATAGATTTTGGTGTTCCCCAAGGATTTGTTTTAGGCCGTCTCCTGTTCACTTTATATACAATGCCCCTTGGATCGCATCTTTCACATTTCTCTTCTGACTATTATTTCTACGATGATGATACACAGCTATTTATTGCCTTTGATGATAAAACTTCTTTGGTGTCACTAGAAAATTTATCTGTTTGCCTGCAAGACATTCAGTCTTGGATGTTTTCAGTTAAAGTCAATCTGTCCAAACCCCAGGTGTAATATTCAATATAAACCTGTCTTTTAACGATCCTGTAAATAAGGTCAGCAGAGCTGCTTACCGGTAATTGCAAATCAGAGATATTCGATGAACTAATGATCTTGTGCCACAACCTGCTTTGATTCCTCTTGCCTATACCCTTGTCAACAGTAGACTTGATTATTGCAATTCCTATACAATGGTATGGCCAAATCTAATATGCAAAAGCTTCAAAGGATTCAGAATTCTATTGCCCAAGCCATTGCAAATACCCGTAAGCATGATCGTATTAAACCTGTTCTTCAAAAGTTGCACTGAATGTCGGTTGTATTCAAAACTGGTCTCCTGATTTTTATAACACTGCAATCTGGCCAACCTCAATATTTAAAGTCTATGCTGATTCACCCGAAACATTATCATCATTTAAAACACTGTTTGCTGAGTCATTGTTAAATGTACCTAGAACCAACACTGAAATTGGTAAGATAGCTATTTCTATTTCTGTGCCAAAAATCTGGAACTCTCTCCCTCTGGTTGTCAGATCTTCCAATTCATTGAGTATCTTCAGATCCAGACTTAAAACACATCTCTTTCAATTACCGGTAACTTTTCCTCCATAGTCGGTCTTACTCTTAACCTCTGACTGATCTCTGGAATGACCTGGTCTTTTGCGGATGGATTTGAAGTACCATCGATTGATACCCTTGGGTATTAGAACTGGTGGTATAGAAGTGCAATTTGATGATTATTATTATTGTTATTGTTATTATTATTATTATTATTATTATTATTATTTGACTTCTTTATAAAGCTGTCAGTACTTTTTGACTTCTCTCTATCTATTTACTTTTGACTTCTCTCTATCTATTTATCTCTCTCTCTCTCTCTCTCTCTCTATATATATATATATATATATATATATATATATATATATATATATATATATATATATATATATATATATATATATATATATATATATCCGGTTGAATCTGTTCTAGCAGTGATTAGGGTTGGATTTTTATTCTCTAATGCCCCAGTTCCACAAACTGAAACAAACCCTTTCAAACCTTTCTTTGTCTACTTGACATGCTCTTCACATATTTTGCTTATGTGAATGGTTGTGTTTTATTATTTGTAGCAAAATATTTATGTTAGATTCGATTGGTTGGCAAATTTAGTTTGGTGAATATTTGTGTATATTTTGGATAACTAGCAAGAGATGCCAATAGTTCTCTGGTCTGAAAAGAAGTTACTGAAGACAAATATCAAATTTGAAAGCTTTATACCATTTGAAGTTCCTTCATCGGTAAAACTTGCATTCATTATAATCTTATTGCAATGTCTTAACCTCTTCACTGGGGATTAAATTTTCAGACGCCGTCACCCTACTGGGGATTTAATTTTTGGGAAAACGTTCTTCAGAAATGAAAACTATAATGTTTTAAATATGCTATACAGGGTGTAAAAGTTAAAGGGCACCCCTTTATGATATTTAATATCTCGGCTGCATGTATAGCGATTTCAATGAAATTTATAGGCCATATACCTGGGAATGTTTCTGATGTTACTGCAAAATTTCATGCTGAAAGCTTTAGAGTTTGCTAAAATATGGCCAAAAAACTAAAGAGGCCCAAATTTTAAAATTGACAAACAGAATATAACGTCATAATAAAATGTATCATTTTTAAGTCTAAAATTGCGTCGTTGTCATTGCGCCAGACAAGGTCAAGGCAGTGGCGGCCGGTGACCATGTTGCTGGGTTGCGCAACTCCCAGCTGAACCCCCAATTTTTCGCTGCACAATTTGTCAATAACATTAATAATTAATTTCATATGGTGTTGCTTGGTAAGCAGACTCAGCAAGCCAATTCGCGCTTAGGTAAATGAAATTAATGAATAGGTTCGAGTGTTTGATTGCGCTTCGGTGTTTGCAGTGTGCTGTTAACTATTTGGGTTGCAGACGGACAGCGACACCAGTAGACTATCCACGCTGTGTATATACTACATAGGACGCAATGGAATATTACTGCAAGACTTTGCCCGCCGATGTGGGCGTGGCTGGGTCGCAGGACTGTAGCGACACAAACGTTTCTATTGGCCGAGACTGAGCATCCGATACACTGAGACTTCCTCTGGCTAAATACGGGGGGGAGGAGGAGGGAGGTTGTTGGCGCTTTGCCAACATGCCTTAACTGGCTCTGTCCTTTACTGATTTACTGTGTCTGGATTGTATGACTTCATTGTAAAGAGTAGCCTGCAAGCAACTTTCACTGAGACTTTGAAATTATTGAAAGTTCTTCTCACAATACCAATGACAACAGCAGAAGCAGAACAATGTTTTTCCACGTTAAAGAGAATTAAAACATTCCTACGAAATTCAATGATTGAAGGAAGATTAAATGCACTGGCCATGCTATCCATTGAGAGGGATTTCATTATGGGTATTTCGAACTTCAACGAGTTGGTCATTGACAAACTTTCTACAGACAAGGAGAGGAGGATGGATTTTCTTTTTAAATAATGTTCCTCGTACTTTCCGCGTTCATTATTATGTATTCTTAATTTCTGTGTAAATAATTCATGTATTTTTCATTAATTAGGCCTATACAGTATAGTTTCAACTGTTACCTAACATAGATTAAGCTAGCTAGATTAATTAGGACTAATTATAATATATTCGTCTTATAATAATAATATAATATAATATAACAAGGTTTAAAGTGGTTCAGTAGGGACTGCCCTGTGTGAGAACCACTGTCTTGTCCATTGTCTTGAGGCAATATGCTGCGGCAAACAATCACTATCCACTTAATAGGATCACATTAGAACCGAAGTATCTCAGCCTAATTTTAAAGGTGAAATTTGTCTCACTAACATTGCAACTCCCACTTCTTAGACCCACCAGCCGCCACTGGGTCAAGGGTTACTTACAGCCAACAGATAAACACAGCAGCATTATGATTGGCTGCAGGACTGTCATGATTTGCTAGGAGAAGATTTCATATTCCAGCAAGATGGAACACCTGCCCACTCAGCTCTCAGGACCCAGGATTTTCTGTAGCAAAATTGTCCAGATTTCATCAAGAAAGATGACTGGCCACCCAACTCCCCAGATATCAATCCACTTGACTTCCACGTCTGGGGAATCATGCTCGACAGATATCAAAAGTATCAGCCAAAGCCACAAAACATCATGGAGTTGAAGACTGTGCTGAAGAATATCTGGAAGAGTTTGCCTGAAGACCAGATCAAGAAGTCGATATTGTCAGTGAAGAAGCGCTTGTCGGCATGTGTGAAGGCTAAGGGTGCATGGGCATTTTGAGCACCTGCTCCCATAGCAAATCATCTGAAATTCCCTTTAAAACGGCCATTTTCAGGGCCAAATAAATTAAAAAATAATTTTTTTATCACTTTATTATGACGTTATATTCCAATGTCAATTTCAGAATGTGGGTCTCTTTAGTTTTTTGGCCATATTTCAGCAAACACTAAAGATATCAGCATGAAATTTGGCAATTGCATCAAAAACTTTCCCAGGTATATGGCCTATAAATTTAATTGAAATCGCTATACACACAGCTGAGATATTAAATATCATAAAGGGGTGCCCTTTTCACTTTTACACCCTGTATATTTTTAAATTTGCTATATCTTAGGCTATATAAGAGCTAAGAAGATGAGGTATGCACCATTGTTTAGCTTTTTTATTCCTCTTTCTAACCATCTGTGTAAAACAAAAAAATTTGGGGGTAGGGTCCACTCTATACAGCCTAAAATATAACCCCCTCCAAAAATAATTTTTCGAAGCTCAGTAGCTAAAATTTTTCAGCGGTAACCCCACTTTCGTCAGCGGTAGAGTTGTAGGGGAATGTCAGAGCAACAAAATAAATCACAGTTTGAAAATTGTGCAACATTTGGTAAAGATAGA